>JACERP010000046.1:0-482480 GCA_014080715.1 Scenedesmus sp. NREL 46B-D3
CCAAGCTCGCACACATCGTCTCCCGCGCTAGCAAGAGGTCATCTGGGAGTAAAGAAGATAATTGCGCAATGGGCTCACCCGCAGCAACAGCCGCGGTGAAACGCGCCCGCGCAGCAGCAACCCATGCAGCTGGCACCAATGTCAGCAGGGCCTGCACATGCTGGCGTGCCAGCTGACGGTCACCATACTGCGGCCTACTGCACAACCAAGGGCCCCACACCTCACGCTCATAGGCTGAGCGCTGTGCCGAGAGCCCAGGGAGAGCACAAACTCGGTCCAGCTCTGCCAACAACACCACCGCCTGGCCCAGAGACTGCAGCTTCGGGAGCTGCAGCAGGCCAAACGCCACCGCATGCTCCAAGCCCACTACCACCTCACGCTGTTGATCAAACCACTGCCAAGTTTGTACCGCCGTAAAAATAGGGTTAGCCCATAGTGGCGCGTCATCATAAAACAAAGAAGAGGGGTTACATGGTGTGCATCATAGTGGCGCGTCATCATAAGAGAAGAAGGGGTTACAAGGTGCGTTCAAGCAGCTACGCCGCAACGGGCACCAGAGTTGAAAAGATTGCTAAAAGCTCAGCGCGGGCCGTCACTCGAAAGGAGGCCCACCCCTAGAAAAAGCCTCAGTGTGTAAGTTTCGGCATTTGGCCATGCATGCACAGCCGCCTTCCTTACTCCACGCAGTATTGCCCCCACAATAGTACCTCCAGAGGAGAATTGGTGTCAATGGAAATCAAGTGCTGCCAACAGTGTCAGTGACGGCATGCAGTGCTAGAAGTGCATAGGGCCGCCATGCACTTCCGGCACTGCGAGCAGGCTGGGCTCTCAAGTCACTACACCACCCCGGGCGTCACTCCGTTAAGGGTGATGAGGACTAGAGGCAACAAGAGGGTAACTGAGCAGCAAAAGACTGTAGGGCTGAGAATCAGACACTGTAACCACATATTGCAGTGGCATGCTAGTGGCTATCAACAAAGCCGCACAACCTTGAACTGACCAGGGGCAAGGATCAAAGCAACAGCAACAATGCACGCTCAGAAGAAGGGTGGCGGTAGCAGCGGCAAACCATGTTGCACCAACCCTGGCTGCACCATGACATGGCAGGGCCCTGGGGCAATGACATGAAGCAGCTGCACCATCACAACCAACCACGGGATGCAAAGCACTGAGTAAGTGAGACCAGGCAAAAGGCTAGAACAACACCAAAGTAGGACAACAATGTAGGGGCGTAAACAGAGTGCTGCCCAGACACACCTACGCCCCAGCATAGCGTCCAATATGTGATGCCATCAGCCCGCTCCAAACAGAGACTGCCTGGAGAGAAAAAAAAGGGTAAAAGATGGCTACTGATCATTAGACCAGGCCAACACCCTGCCAACAGCAGTATAACAGAGCTGCCAGAACCAACACCTGCCTTCCGGCGCAGGCCACCCTAGACCAAGCCCAACTGCCTGCTGAAACCGTACACAGCGAGACTGTTGCTGCCAGACTCTGGAGCATGCAGCGACAGGGCAGAGCTCTGCCACACTGTTGCTGCTGCTGCTGCTACCGTGTCAGGGGCCTGCTAGCGGCTGTCGCATGCTGCAGCGCGCCAAACAGAAACACGATACTGCTGATGCTGCGTACTCGAGGACGGCTGCACGCCTTAAGGACGTCAATCCAGCAGGGGCTGCAAACCTTCGATGCTGCTCCGACACCAGCCTGCAATGGCGCAGGGCTGCAACAAAGGCCCCGCGAGATGAACCTCTGAAATTCCAGACGTTGTCGAGAAGGCAGCTAGGCGGTATCGGAGGTGCCAGAGAAGCGGCACCAACGACTGCACACGTCAGACTGATGCTGCTCGCCTAGTGCAAGGTCAAGGAGCTGCCAGCCCGTCAAAAAGCTGACTGCTTTAGATCTAGCACTGTAAGGCCGCTGCCGGTCTTCTATGCTGTCGCTTGCGACTCGCGGGCCGCGCCCAGCAAAGGCCGGGTGGGCAAAGCAGAGCCGGAGCAGTTTAATGCCTTACTCAGGGCGCGTCATCATAGTGGCGCGTCATCATTTTTGCTTTTGTGCCATGATGAGTAACAAAACAGCGGCTGCGCGCATCGCACCGAACGCGCTCCCCTCGCAGGGAATGTAGAGAAGATAGGCTGTCCCTACAGGGAACTTGGTCTAGTGGTATGATTCTCGTTTAGGGTACGAGAGGTCGCGGGTTCAATTCCCGCAGTTCCCCATTTTGGCTGGGGAACAGCTCAGGAGAGGGGGGTTACCGGCTTGCGTTAGCCTGCTGCATGCTGTGCCAGGGTGACCCTTCTTCTTCCTGTTAGCCTACATGCTGTGCCACGGTGACACCCATCATTTAAAACTGCAGGTGCATGCTTGCTGATGCATCGGCGATGCGAGGGCTTCGCCAATGCTGCACTAGGGCAGCTAAACTGCAGCACATCGTGCCACAAACTCGCATGCAGGGGTAGGGTGACACTGTGAGGCTTGCTTGCTTGCCTTTTCATGCTAGAGCGCTGCTGCTTCTTCACTAAGGTAACGCTGCTTGTCCTCGCTTTGCCTTTCAGGCTAGATTACAGTGACGTCAACAGTGCTGCTGCTGATTACTAAGCAAACCGCACATGGACCAAGTCAGGAGACACACGCAGCAGCCAGCACGCTGTTGCTCAGGCTGCCACGCTCTTGCGTGCCATCTCCAGTATGCCTTCATAGGTGGCGTTGCCGCCAATGAAGCCGCTCGCGTGCACAAACACGCACCCAGGCACACCGCACACACCAGACAGCGCTTCGTCACGGAGGCCGCGCCATGCCTCTGGCATGCTTTTGCGCTGGTCAAAGCTGCCCAGGGCAGGCGGCACGCACTGCAGGCGCCACTTGTGCTCGCGTTCATCCTCGTACAGCACATACAGGATCGGCACGTCAACTGCCAGCTCCTTCTCCAAGTTGAACAAGTGGTCCTTCCAGGGCACACCACCCTGGGGAAAAACAAGGAAGAGGCAGGAAGGAGTATGCAGGCCTGACCTATTGGCTGAGTACAGGCAACGGCGGTGTGTGCAATGCAGTCATTATGAACCGTCCCTGAAGTTTGGGTGAGTTAGAAGGGCTCTGACCCAAGGAACAGAGTGCTGAGCTGCATGCAAGCTCCCAGAGCTGCAGCATTTACGCCACTGATGCTACTACTGGTAGCGGTCCTCAACACCTGTCATCTGAGCGTGTCCTCTAAAGTCGGCGACAAAAGTAACCGCAAAAGTGTTTTTTCCGCCACGAGCTCAGCATAGCTCAAATGAACTCGGTGTTACATATCAGTACTACACATCATCAGCCAACCTCTGCTAGCTGTCCCAATGGTACAGTGGTAGCGTGCTGGCGTGTGATCCCAGCGGTCGCACGTTCAATTCCTGCTGCTTTCATACAGTAAATATCACGCGCGCGCCTTAGCCTTAGCCTTAGCCGTCAGCCGCAGCCGCAGCAGTGAACAAAGAGCCCTTCTTTTTGGCTGTCCAGGCCTGCCACCACTTTGAGTTGCAAGCCCCTGCTGTGTGTGTGGTGCTGCTTGTTGTGTTTGGCTGTGTTTTTGCTGTGCTGCTGCACCTATTGTCTGCAGTGCTGTCATGTTTGGGCTGGCTGTTGCTGCATCAGGCTGCTGCAGGCCCAGCAATGCATGCTTGACAAAAGTACATCATCTGTGGGTTACAGCATTAGGCTGGTTGGAGTTGTTGGCATGCTTCCTGCTGGTGTGACTGTTGTGTGCATCATGCATTCCAAATCAGGCAATTTGAGGCCATGTGCAGGCTGCTGGTGTTGGCATATTCAGGGGGGTGCTGGGGGTGGTTGGGGGGAGTGGCTTCCCCTGACCTGCAAGGATCATGTAGCACACATGCATACTATTGCTGCACTGCTTGGCACTCAGGTTCTGCAGCTGTTGTGCTGGACTGGTGTTACATAGTTCACTTGAAACAGACATTTTGGCGAAGACTTTTGTCGCCGACTTTAGGTTGACCCCCCACAGCAGCAATTTTGCTCTGCTGCCAGCAGCGGCAGAAGCAGCAGCAGTAACGAACTGCGCCTCACCTGCTTCAGCACAATGATCTGCCCGCTGGGGTCCACCTGGTGGCGGTCAGCAATGGCTGCTGCAACAATCTGCTTGGCGGGCAGCCACACTTGCGACACGTACTGCACAGACTCCAGGAACTCCTGGCCTGCACAGGCAGCAGCAGCAGGCACCCAGTCAGTGCACAAGCCCCTGCCAAGACTGCGCAAAGACTGCTGCAGCAGCACCTAGAATGGCATTCACCTGCGTGAGCACCAACACAGTAGGAAGCTGCAGCCAATTTTCACCCTGGTAGCCGATCGACGCAGACAGAGCGCAACTCAGCTGCTGAACACCAATCTGCACATCCACTTTCTGAGGTGTCATGCATACACACCACACCACCTGCACAGCCTTGCTGTACACACGCTGCTGCTGTAGCATCCTGCACTGCTTGCCCCACCTGTCAGCTGCATGGCCTTGGCAAAGCCCGCGTCCAGTGCCTCGTCAGTGTAGGGCTGATTCCAGGTGGGGTTGAGCCGCGCCACGCGTGACCCCAGCGTGGTGTTCACCACGTACCTGGCCGCACAACAGCAGCAGGCGAGACACGCAGGCAGCTGAGCAACGCGGACGCCTGCGGGGCGCAGCTGTCCCTGTGGTCCGCACTAGGCAAGCACGCATGGCAGGGTGCCCTGTGCTGCCTCACATGCACAAAGGGCACCCGTCTCCCCTTTGCTGCCGCATGCTATGCAATTGGCAATGCTCACCCTTGACCCTGCCTACATGCACGGCATAACCTTGCTTGCTTGCTTGCTGCAGCAGCAGTCTTAGTTTTCTGCCAAAGCACCAGCACAGGCACCAGCAACAGCTTTATGACTATGATACTGCTGATCATGCCAGGAGCACATTGCTGACTCACTTAGCTGGCGAGTCTGTGTCAAACTGCCCAACGCCATTGTCTATCGCGTCTACTGCCTCAATGAAGTTCTTGTACACCTCCAGGTACACCGTCTGCACGTCGGGGTGGTCCACTGGCAGCTTCATGTGTGAGGCAATGATGTCCCTGCCGTAATGCTTGTACACTAGGCCTGGCAAGCGAAGACAGACAGAAGACAGTGTACGTGTGAATGCGATGATTAGTAGGCTCATTAGTCGTGGCAATCAGAGGAGGGGATGTTGGTGGAGGGGTGACAAGCGACACTGCTCAACGACTATAGTGGGGAATCACACAACAGCTACATGTATGCTGGGGCAGATGCTTGTAGGCTGGGTAGCTGTCCGATACACATCAGCAACACAGCAAGCAGCAGGTAGGCTGAGTCCTTGCAGAACAGATACACTTGCATGGCATGCATCTGCAAAGTATCTGCAGGCGCTTGCTGGTACCAGGCAGGCAACACCTCAATCACCATGTGAGGCGTGGCACCCAATGGCAGCTACTCAATCACTGGCTTAGTATGGCTTGCCAGCTGCAAGATGTAGTTGAGCATGGGCTACTACATTGTTGAAGCAGTGACCTCGCCAACTTTGGACTGCCCGGCTGGTTGCAGCCACCCAGCAGTGGCAGGCGGCTGCCTGGTTTCAGCTCTTTATAGCACCGGCAGGCTGCTGCTGGGTGGCTCCTCACCTGCGCTCGACAGCTTGGTGCTGAAGCCGTGGCCAAACACCTCACCAAACCCGCGCTGGTGGTGATCAAAGCGGTTGTTGTCGGGCTCATATGCACCACCGACATCGATGATGACGTCGCAGGTATCCAGTGTCGCCTTGTCACGAGACCTGCGAGCAGTGCGGCCAACAGCGCAGAGATGGCTGCTGGTTTGACGATACAGCTGGATGGTGTCCTGCAAGCGCCGGCAGCTGCAACAGCAAGCAGCTGCATGCTGACTTGTGATGCAAGCATTTCGTCATAAGCTTAGAGCTTTGTCTAAGATCTGCATGCACTGCTGACCGTCAATGAGGGCACAACGCACGAGCCAACACAGCAGGCAAATGGCTGCACAACTCGCTGCACCTGTTGGCTGGCACTACCTGCCATGCCCATCACAGCGGGTATGCTGCCCAAGGCTCGGACAAACGAGCAGCTCTGAACCCACCTTACAATGCTGCAGTCCTGGAATTGGTTGGTAAGCTTCAGCATGAAGCAGCCCAGTGCCTCATCACAGTGGAAGGTACCGCTGTGTGTGCCGATCTGAACCGCCTTGCGCTTGGTGGCTGCTGCTGCCATGGTGATCACGTTTCTGTAGCAGCTTGATTGGGTGCGTGCAGCCTGTCCTAACAACCTATGGAGGTGGAGCATGCACCAGCACACAAGCTGACAACTGCTGCCTCCGCAGTCGAAGGTAGCAAACCTTGCTCAAATCGATACCAAATATTTGGTGTGTTTTTGAAGTACAGGAAAATTGTAGCAGCGCAGAGATCATCACGCTGATAAGGAATGTCACGGAGTAGAGGTGGGCACGAAACTGTCAGTTCATGATGAACCCCACGGCAACACCTCTGCCCTCAATGGCTCACTCGGATCGTTACACTGATGTTACCTTCTAGTTTGAAGCGGTGCCGATTTGCGTGTTTGCACGTCCATTGCCTGCAATGCACCAGTGTGTGAACACATCGTCACCACCCCTAGCTCAAGGGGCAACCAATCATGGCCAGGATTAAGCTGGAAACACTGGGTGCAGGCTTTAAGTCGATAGACTCTGGGCTCACGACCCTGGGCAGGGGGGCTGTGGGTGTTGGTGAGCTGGCGACGCTGCTGTGTGGCTTTAACCAGCAAGGAGTGCTGGGAGCACATGGCTGTGTGCCACTGCATGCGCTGGCATGCTTTTGTGCGTCAGGTTGTGTATGCTGATGTGCCATCAGCACAGCATCTCCAATTCAGCCCTGCTGAGCTTTGGGCGTCCCCCCCTAAATCTTTGCTCCACCTGCAGGTGGCACTGTTGGCGGCACGGTGACTGCTGTTGGAGGCACGGTGACAAATGCCGTCTCCAGCGGTCTTACGGGAGTGTTTTCTTTGGGCAGGGGTTTCAGGTCAGCTAATTTTTAGGCTCAGCAAGTGGTGCTTGGTCTGCCGTTGACCTGCGGTGCATGGGCGCTGATGCAACCAGCCTTGAGCTTTGCCACTGGGCACTAGATGTAGATGCATGCATGCATTCTTTCACCAGCTGTTCTCTGCTGGCTTGTTACAGGGACTTCATCCTGCGGGGCACTGTGGTGGAGTTGGCAGTGGCTGTTGTGCTAGGCACAGCGTTCACCAACCTGATCTCAGCAGTTACATCAGTGAGTGCAAAGGGTGGGCGGATGTGGCTGAAGAGCTTGGCATGGGTAGCTGATGGTGCAGCAAGCAAAAGGAAGCTCAGCCTTTGGCAGCGCTGGTGCCTGGCAAGACGAGGCTGTGCTGAGCGACATGCCTACTGCATGGTTGCCACTGGCAACAGATCAGGTAGCCTGATGCTGTAAAGCACGTTGGAGCAGCGCTAAAACCCATGCCGCCTTGTGTGCGTTGATCTGGCGTTGCTCTTGTTTGTATGTGTCTGCAGGACTGGATCACACCGTTGATTGGCGCTATCTTCAAGGGCGCCAACTTCTGGGACCTGTCGTTTGAGCTCAACGGCAGCACCTTCCGCTACGGCCACTTCATCAACGAGCTCGTCATGTTCATGCTGGTGTGCCTCATCCTGTACTTTGGCGTGGTGCTGCCACTCAACAAGGTGCGCACCAGCTGCCGCACCAGCGACAGTGCTTGCAGGACGCAGCACAGCCGCTGGGTCAGGCATGCCTGCAGCCTTACTGTGTGCCGTGAACTGTTCTAGCAGCCTGATATAATACAGTACAATACCATCCAGCTGCCTGCTGTGACAAGGTTGCTGTGTTTGTTTGTGTGAGGGGGCAATCAAGGGAGGCATGTGTCTGCACACACATCCATGTCAGCGTCAAGCAGTGGCTAGTGCAGCTTGCTGCACTGCATGTTCGCTACTGCCACTGGTGCCAAGCCAGCCTGGAAAGACCAACATGCGCTTCTGACTGCCCACCCTACTGCATGCCACCTGCAGCTGCAATACGCTGCGTTCAAGTACAAGGCCATCATGCGGGACTGTCCTTACTGCTTGGAGGAAATCAGCATGGTATGATGCCTTGCACTGCCAAACTGCCAGGCTCGCACTGAGCAGCACTGTCAGAGGCCGCAATGCTGTGCTTTGTACGATGCGCAAAGGAGGCTGCAATGCTGTGTCGTTGTCAAAGGGCCATAGCAGGTGCGGGTGGCGGGTGCCAAGCCCAGCTGCTATATTCTTGCCCTGCAGGCCGCCACGCGCTGCAAGCATTGCTGTGGTGAGATCGAACATGATGAAGAGATGCAGCAGGTCATGCAGATGGCAGAGGCAGCAATGGACGCCCAGGAGCAGAAGCAGTCGCGGTGCATGCGCATGCTGCGCTGCTGCGTACGGTCAGACACCGCGGTGCTGTGCGAGACAGCAGAGGGGGACGTGCAGCTGAAGCAAGTGCAGGAGGCAGAGCTGCCAAACCAGAGCTCGTCCCTGACACTGCACACTTTGGCACGCACCAGGACCAGAAGCGGCAGCATGTCTGGGGGTGGGCAGCGGTCGGGTGGGGCATCTGCGGCGCCCTCACGCATGCTGAGCACAAGTGTCAGCGAGGTGTACCGGCCACCCAACACGTCATTCACGCAGAGCCACGACTGCACTGCACTTGATGTGCGGCAGCTGGAGGCAGCGGCCACGCAGACCTTGAGAAACAAATGAGAGCGGCTTGTGCAGTGCATGGGGGCGTTCCGGACTGGGTGCCCTAGTGACAGTGCTGCCATGGGGCCTCATGCGATTGGTGCTTTGAGCTTGACACTCCACCTGGATTCCTGCTTGCAAAGTCCTTTAATGACCTTTAATGATTGTAGTTTACTGATGTACCTTTCAAAGCACATTCGCCTTGTGACTGTTTCCTATGGCTGGTGAGACTGTATACAATGGACGTGAGGTTTTATCTGTTTCTAATATGCCAATGAAGCTGCAGGGTGTTCGACAGCAGCTTTCATGCACTGCGGTGTGGCAGCACTCAGCGCTGCATGTAGACTGCTGTGGCGGCCTTGGAAAATCCTGGAACTGGTTAACCTGGCATGCCATGGTTCCTTGAGCGCTTCATGACCCTTGGTGCTTCCTTTGTGTGCCCTGTATCGCATTTGATTGCACAGGTGCATGTCCAGCACAGCATGCAAGTAAATGTGGTGACAGTGAAAAGAAAAGGGCACAGATTCTTGAAGGTGATATGTACTGGGCATGAGCTGCATGGTGGCTTGCTACACGGCACTGCAGCCTGTCAAAGCCCAATCTGCACATCCGTTTTGAGCGTCCAACATGGGTGAACCTGTCAGCAGCATTCTGCACATTTTGGCGTGGCATGTGCACATGCATGTCACTGGCATCTGTCAAGCTGAAACTTTTTGTTTTTTTATGCTGCAGCTGTTGGAGTGTGTCCTTACTAGGTGGAGGCGCTTGCTGTGGCTGAGCTGCGCGGAACTTGCAGCAGTTGCCGGCACCCTGGGCCCAATGGTTGGTGTGGCAGGCAAACTTAGGCCGCCATGCAACCATGCATACCAGTGCATGTGTACTTGCTTCTTGTGAATCTTGAAATGTTGTGGGGTGGGCGTGTAGCATGCGCTGGTGTGTGCCACTAATGGGTGAGATGCCAGCATCATGCCTTACCTACAAATGTGCCACGCGTCGGGTGGCAGCAGCCTGTTTGGCGTCGATGCAGGATCCTACACGGCATGCCATGGTGACCACCGCGCAGCTTGGCATTCTGTGCATTGCCTCATGTGATCTGGCTTTATCCTGTTGTGGAAGGGACCATGCTTGAGTGCTGCATGAAAGTATCCTGCTGAGAGGACCTGACCAGTTGTTCCTGCCATTGCTGATACCTATTTCTTTCCTTGCATCACACTGGTAAGGCTGTGGAGTGAGTAGACTCGCATGCGCCAGGGTTGCATGATGCTTGGCCCATTGTGTATGGCAGGCATCAGATTGTTGTGGGAGCCACGTTCCGCCCTGTAAGCAGCGCGCCGCACCAATGGTGGGGCTGTCGGGGCCAAGCCAGCGTATTGTACAGTATGTTGAGCTGCCAGCGCTTTTAGGCAGTTATTGCTCTGCCTTGGACCTGTGGAGGGCAGTTTGTCCTTCCCGCGGTTGATCAGCGCTTCCTTTACGCTGCCACGTGCACGTGAGGAACACGTGTTCTTTATGTATGCGATGAGTGGAGGTACCTATAGTGGAGAACAGCTGTGTCAGCTAGCTGAGAAATACAACCAGCAGGTGGGATTACCTTGAATTCCACTGCGCAGCATAGTAGCACTAAACTTTGCAAATGAAACGAAACGTTTGGATATGAAACGTCGTCTTGTGCTCAGGCAGGCACCGGTTGAAACACTGTCAAGACGTCATGTTACAGTACTTGTGCATGTATTGTACTATTTTCATTCAATCAACATGATCCCTGGTCTTCCCGGGGTTGTATGTTTGCACAATACGGTGTTAATTAAGCTCCCAAATACTGGTTTGTTTGCCGCCTTTTGTTTGCCTACTTTAAAGACTTCTGCAGCACTGCTGCAGCAGCTGCTGAAGCTATAGCTTCATGTAGCTACATTGAACTGTTGGACATGTCCTGCTTTTACATACTTGCCTGGCATGGTCAGTGACACCAGGACGGTTGATTTAGAAAGATACGGCGAATGGCCCGATCGTTGTTGATCACGGACCACGTGAGTCGGCACAGGTATACACCGCACGGTAACACTTGCACAGGCAATGGCAGTCTGGTCGGCGGCCGTCTTGCGTCGCATTGTTGCAGTCGAGGAGTGCATATATCACCCCAGTAACGCCAAACCGGATCGTAATCTGGGACACGCTGGGGCGCGATAGGTCTGCATCAAAGATAACGGCGCACAGATCGATCTGTGACTGATATTAGTCAATCCCGTGTCATGTTGTTCTCCGAGCTCGTCTGGTTGGTCATCCATCCCAGCAATGCTTTCTTGGAGGTGTTTGTGCTGTTCGGCTGCTTTGGCACGTTGTGTGTCTCTGTCAGTGTCCCTGCAGTATTTGATTTCTACTAGAGTAAATCTGTTGTACTGCTCGTCATACATCAGGGCGTCTGGTACGCTTCGTTGGTTTATCAAGGCTTGTTGAGCTTTGTGGAGAATGCTCGGCATACACGGGTCATCAAAGTCGGCCTTAGTAAACTTGCGGCGCGTTGTCAGTGTGGTGCCTTTGTGAATGAGTTCCTCTGCACTGCTTCTTTTATGTATGCCAATGTCGGATGCGACCAGTTCTCCACCTCGGCTTCCTCGCCTGATAGCCTTCACTATGACGGCTCCAGCGTCATTGTGTCTCAAGGTCACAGTTTGTGACAATGCTTTGCATCCACTGATGGCGTGATGCCCGCCGTCCTCCCTGCCACACAACAGGCACATGCTGCTAGTTTGCCCTGATTAATCCCAACTGCTCAGCATCTTGTGGTAAGTAGGTGGCCCCAACGGGCTTGATGGATGAGCCGCTTTCTTTGCGTGCAAGTGTGGCATTGTTGACATATTTGTGGCTGTGCACGTTCAAGTTGTGATGCTATGCAGCTGTTTGCTGAAAAGCGGAATCAGCATGTCGAACAACATACCTCGCATGACAGCACGTTTCTTATCCGGCATGTTGCGTGTTGCATTGGTGCATGCTCCTTTAAGCCCTCAGGCTGTAAGATGTACAACGCTGGCAACCCAAGGCTCACCATGCAAGGTCGGCTGACAGAGATTTTCTGTATTGATACTGTGTGCAGTGACGTTCATTGCAAATCAAGTAGCAGCACATGCCCAGTGCTGTGGCAGACCATGTCACGCTACTAGCGTGCTGGCTTCCATGCGCTGGCAGCACACTGATGTCATTGATGAGCATGATGGAGGCAGCACAGGGGCTGCCAAACACGATGGCACGTGAACATAACCGCATCATCACAAGCCAATGTGCGCATGTGTCATGTGCATCCATGTACAGTGGCATGTGCACACGACCACCCATGTCTGCACTGGCAGGCATCGCTCAGGCATGACGATACCGTAGTTTGGTGAACAGACAAGGTGTTGATGAAATCAGGTGCAGTACATGCCGTGCAGTGAGTGAAATTCACAGGAGTGGCAGCTACTGGGGCGTGCAATGCTGGCAACCCACCACACAAGGCCCACCCATGTAAAAATTATTTCAACTGTGCTCAATTCATTGTACGTGCAGATGGTGCCTGCTCATGAGCAAACTGTAAAAACCATGCAAACTGATCAGCGGACAAACCAATTGTGGGCAATCTTGTCATCGGCAGCCACTAGCCTAGCGGTGATGGCCGCTGCTACCTGTCAACAATGCATACTACAAGCCCCTGCTTTGAGGCCGAGTTAGCCTGCGCTGCGCATCAGTGCTGCCCTTCACCAAGCCGCGTGCCTTGGGCACCGCCTGCTGGTCCCCTGCTGCAGGGCTGCCGGTGCGGCCACTCGCTGGGCTACCCCTGCCATCAGCAGCAGCAATCCCATCCAGCAGCGACGACCCTGGTCTGCCTGTCTGCTGCAGTGCCACGCCACGGCCACCCCCAGCAGCAGCACTCCCAGCTGCTGCACTCAGCAGCAGCTCCTTGGTTTGCGTGCTGCTGCCGAGCCGGGCCGGACACCTATGCCGCCCACCAGCACGCCAGCTGAAGCAGGCACGGCTGCTTGCCGCGACGTCCTGCGGGCTGATGAGGGCCGCCCACCACTGCCGCACTGGCCGCCTGAGTTGCCTATGCTGCTACTGCTGCTGCTGCTGCATCCTGCTGCTGCTTCCTGGCCTGCATCCAGGTCTTCGTACGTGAGGTATACCCGCTGCAACCGGTCGGCATCATGCTTGGCCAGGTCAAAAGCTGGGGCTGCGGGTGCCTGGTCAAGTTCACGCTGTGTGCGCATGTTGTTGCCTGCGCAGCACAGCAAGAGAGTGCAGCAGCACAAGCCACAAGTTCTTGAGCTAATGCCAAGTTCAGCTAGTTGACTGAACACATTGGTGGCACAAGTTTTCATGGCAGCCCCAGCTGCACTCACTGCAAAGCAGTGTGGCAGAGTGATTGCCAGGCGACTGAATGATCGCGCCGGGCGCAATGCAGAGCTTTAGCCTCAGCCTCACCTGCAGAATGCACGTTGGCAATAACCCACTTCTCCTCGTACTCGTGCCATTCGCACATTGCCATGATCAGGTCCTGATAGGCGGGCGGTATGAAGGCGGCAATAGCCAGGTTCTTCAGCTTGATCTGCTGCGTCAGCGCCCTGTAGTCAGCCAGCAGGTCTTCACGCTCTGCCTGGAACTGCGCCTGGACGTCTGTCGCTTCCGCGCGGCGCTCCTTGTAGCGTGTGTACAGCGCCTTGAGCTGCTTGGTCTTATGGCCTACCTCCTCCTGCAAACAACATGTTGTGCATGGCCATCATGGCGGCGAGTACAGCATGGCGATGGATGGCTTGTGAAGGCTGGCAGCAGCTTGCAGAACACCTGTTGGACCCTATACGCTAACCACAACCAGCACCACAGCAGCGCACAGCCCAGCCAGGGAGACCACGCCCATACAAAAGAGCGCCATTCTCATTCATTTCATTAGTAGCAGTTCTACAGATTGTGAATACGCACGGCACACAGCATAGTCACAACCCTGCACAACTCTCACCTCCAAGCTACTGTACTGAGCATCCAAGTCAAGTCGCTCCAGCTGCAGCTGCTCCAAGCGTTGCCGTTGCTCCTCCTGCTGCCGCGCTGCCACCTCCAGCTGGGACTTTGTGGCTGCGCTGCGCTGCTTGAGCTGCTCCACCTTGTCAAGCAGGTTCTCACCACCATGCAGCACCTGCAGCGACATCAGCATGCAGCATTGCTGGCAGCATCAGTCACGGCTGATAAGCTTGACCAGCAGGGCCTGATGCACCAGTAGCAGTTTATCAAGGGGACTAGCACTGCTCTAAAACGTGACCACGTCATGTCACCGGCATGCTATGCAACTGCACCACACAGCTACTACCGCCCAAAGACGATCACCTGCTCAGCTAGTGCAGCCACTACATATTTTGCTTGCAAAATCAAGTTGCAATTGGTGGTGCTGGCTTACACGGATACATTTGGTTGAACTGGAAGCTTCATATGCACACACACCTTGCCTTCCATAGCTGAAATGCGAGCCAGCAGCTCCTGCTGCTCCTGTTTGTCCCTCTCTGCTGCTGCCTGCAGCGCCCGCATATGTGCAATCTGGCCCTTCAGCGCCTCCCTCAGCGCCAGTCGCTGCTCCTCAGTGGCGTTGCTGGCTGTCATGAGCGACTGCATGCAGCAAGTAGCACAGGTGCAGCAACTCACAGCGCCGCAAGACCATGGCAGCTGCATTTCTGCCTCTATGTTCAAACATTGTGGTGTCTCGCATACGCACATGCGGGCTTGCAGATGCGGCCTGCGTGAGTTGCAGGCGGCCCACAACACCGTGCACTGTGACATTTGACCTACTCTTAAGCTGCCTGATCTGCTTGTGAGACCATACAAAGCTTGCTTGTGCTCTTGATGTGCATCTGTAAGGGTCAACCCATCTGGTCGCTTCCACAGCGAAACTCACCTCCAGCTGCTGACGGGCGCGCGCCTCAGCCTCTTGTCGCGCCGCTTCCAGCGCATGCCCCTGCAGCTGCTGCTCTTGCTGCGCCTCCATCTCTGCCTTCATCTGTGCGCGCAGCTGCTCCACCAGCGCCGCCTTGTCAGGCTCAACCTCCACCACACGCTCAACCACCTGCAGGGCACAGCCGGCACCCGTCGACGCTACACGCAGCAAGGTCATGTGATGCGTGCCATGGTGGTGATGGGGCTCGATCACGCGGACAGCTCGCGCACTTCGTATGTGCCTTGCCACTGCTGCAGGTGCACAGAGCTGCTGTGGTGCACATAGCACTGCTGCAACTTCAGCTAATGTGCTCGCATGTACGGCTCCACGGCACACCCCAGCTCACCTGAACCTCTGCTGCACCTGCTGCGCCTTGCGTTCCTTGCTTGGTGGCCAGCTGCGCTTTCAGCCGGGCATCTCTTCCTGCAAGCGCACCCACCGCCATCGCTGAGCCAAAGCACTGACGCAAATCTCAACATGCCGTGCCAATCTGCACGCATAATCTGCCCTGCTTGACAACACGACCATGCACTCGTGTTTATGCGCCACGCCAGCACCGCTGGACATGCTGATGCCACAGCCCAGCAGCTACCAGCCATCGGCTTGCTGCACCGCTATGGGGAGGCAGGCAGGCCATCAGCAGCGTGCCTGCTGTGCCAGGTCAGCTGACCTGGAACTCCCTGAGCATGGCATCCTTGGGGTCTTCATTGATGCGTGGCTTGTTGGTGATGTTCTTGGCCCTGCAGCACAAGGCAGACACCGTGTGAAAGACAACAGCTTTCTTGCTGAAAGCAGCAGCAGAGGATACATTGATTGCTGGAAACAGCTACATGCAGGGAAAGGTGCATAGGATGCCTGGAACAGAGCAAGCAGCCACATGGTCTGGTGCTGAAGGAAAGTCCACAAGCCAACCTGTTGGCATATCTGAGCGTGCTGACTGTCTCCTCAAAGTTCCAGTCCGCAGGTCCCACATTGGCCACCATGACTGTCTTGGTGTTCCCTCCCAAGCTGTCCTGCAGCAGCCGTGTCAGCTTGGAATCCCTGCACCGCGGATGATGGAAAATCCAGCAGCAGGGGGCACAGTCATTCAGGCTTGCTGTTGTTGCACAATGCATGCAGCCTGTTCATGCACTGCAGTGCCGTGTCTGGCATAAGCCACATCAGTATCACAAGACACCCTGTGGTGTTGGTCGCTACTGCCAGTGGGTAGTATTCCAGCTGAAGGCAGGAGGTTGAGCTGGTGTGAGCATAAGCACCTGTAAGGGATATGTCCGCTTTTGCCATCCACGAGCGCGCTGATGACATTGCCCAAGGCTGTGAGCGACAAGTTGATCTTGATGCCTTCTTTCAGCCTGTCGCCTGCAGAGAGGAAAGCACAACAATGTGGCACACGCATGATGTAACCTGCACATCCTCTGGAGCCATAACAACAAAGCATTGCGGCATGCAGGCTTGAGTCTGGTAGTCTGCTGCAAGCGCAGGATTGCTGAGACAAGCCTACTTTGGGCAGCTGCATCCAGTCTTCTGCCATCTCAGCAGTTGGTGCCGTTAGTGCTCACCTGTTGCGCCTGTTTTGCTCTGCCTCTCACTGCCTGCCAGGTCCACCAAGTTGAGCTTGCCCACACGAATATGGCCGGAGTTGTCAGCCTCTGCACATGAACACCCGGAAGCAAGCATGCCAGCAGCAGATGCCTGGACAAATGTGCATGCACATTGCGCTCTTTTCTTTGCAAGCTGTCCTGCACACGGCATGCCCTGCTGTGCATGCTCAGCAAGACACGCAAGCACATTGTACATCAAGGAGGCGCAGTTTTCTGACCTAGCAGAGGAGGTATCTATGTACATCGCTCACCTGGCTGATTGCTGGTGTAGCGCTCTGTGGCCTCAATGGTGATGGTGAAGATGGAGTGGGAGCGAGAGCTGTCCTGGTTCATCAAGGTGGCACCAACCACACGATTATTCTTGCCCACCTGGCAGCAGCACCACAGCAAAAGCACAAAGGGCCGATGAGCAGTAACATACGTCATGACCAGAACAGGCCTGCATCAATCAGCCCAAACAGACCTGACCAGGCGCAACTCCGAGGCACCAGCTGCCGAGCTTGCATTGCTGCAGCCAGGGTTGACCTGCAAGCCTGCAGCCCACAGGCACGCAGCACCCTGCGCGCGCTTGCTCCGAGCTCCTCACCTGCAGCACGCTGCCGATCTCTGCCACGCTCTTGACCACAAACTGCATGAGGTCCTTGACATACACGCCCCTGTCAGGGTGCTCCTTGAGCTCCAGGCGCGCGTGAGGGTTCTTGGACAGCAGGTCGCGAATCTCCTCGTTGTAGATCTCCAGGTAGCTGGCACGCACCAGGAACTCCTTCGTGCCGCCTGTCAAGTTTCGGTCCGCAACACACATGGTTGTTGGCCTTGCAGCACGGCGAAGGTTCATAGCCTTGTGCGGAGAGCCAGCGACCGCCAGCAGCTGACTGCTGGCAGGAGCAAGCACAGCCACCAGCCTCGGCAACAGATTGTAGGGAATCAACTGGAGCGCTGCTTGCTTTGCCATGCCAGCGCTGAGTTCATGTCTTTGAGCTATGTGTGGCGGCGCATCTGCTGTGTTGCCTTGCTGATTCTTTGCTGCGTCTGCTGCTGTACTGGACAGGAACCCTGCAGCCGGCTGTGCTCACTCTGCTGTGAGATGGTGTCAAACACATAGTTGAAGGTGCTGGGGATGATGCCGCGCAGCTCAGGCGGATCATCCCTGCCCTCCATGGTGAAGGATTTGCCAGTGCCAGTCTGGCCATATGCAAAGATGGTACCTGGGGCGAATAATTATGTCATTGAGCACTTGGTCAGAGCACAGCATGGCGCCAATGTTGTAAGCAGCGCAGGTGATGCGCACCTGCTACTACTGGCGGCACACACTATTGGGAAGCGCAGCAAGTGAACCGCTGCTTACGACTTATAACGAATGGTGACAACACCCAAGCCTACCATTGTAGCCATCCATGCAAGCATCAACGATTGGCTTTGCAGTGATTTCAAAGATGGTTGCCTGCTCGCTGTTCCGGTCATACACCTGTTGGGTCATGTGATGGTCAGGCAACAGAATGTGCAACAAATAGTAGGTGACGATGCCTGTTGCACCTGGCCTGCTGCTGGATTGCTGCTGCTGCTGCTGCTGCTGCTGCTGCTGCTGCTGCTTCACTGGCGGTGAAAGGGTCATGACAGCGCGTGTTACAAGCTGCCTGCATCCATTGCTGCTGCTGATCATACTGATGGTGATATGGCACAGACATGAAAGCAAATGATATGCCACACTGTCGTGTCTCTGCCTGGAGCGCACCTGGTCAAATGTGAAAGTCTTTGGGGGTTCTTCTGACTTTGGGTTGCGCACCTGCAAACAATCACTCTCCTGCTTAGCTGTCCCCAAACCTTTCTGACACTAGGTATGGGCCTGGGTCCTGCAGGCAATGCTTGCAGCTGCTGCATTGCCCATGTCGTGCCCGCTCACCGCAACCTGGCCCTGGCGGGCGTCCATGTCCACAATCCGCTCCCTGCCATCCTGCTTCTCCTTTTCATTCAGAGGCCTGCACCTGACCACCACCTGCAATGGCAACCGACATTAGCACTGCCAGCTGCAGAGCAAGCTGAGCATGGCTCTTGCAGGTGCTGCAGCAGCAGCTGCAAGCACTGGCTGAGCAGCTTGCCTTCACAGACTCTGTGTTTTTAGACATCCTGCAAGGCGAAGACAAGGCGGATGGCTGACACGACCGCCAGCAGAAGGCTACAATAAATAGTCGAGCAGCTGTTGCAAGATCGCGAACTCTTGCTATCCAACACTGGTCTCTAGTTTGACAGCAGTACTAGCTGCCCCTACAGTTCCTGGGCGGCACATAGAACAACTTCAATATCAGAAAGTTGATGTTTGACCCTGACGAGAAGGTGCAGTAAGAATTGAGGCCGTAGCATCGATGCTTGGGCAGTGTGCTTGCTGGGTTGCGTCCTGCTCGTCTAGGCTTGCACCCGCTGCATCTCAGTTCGGCACCTATGGTTCATGACCCCAGTTTCATGTCAGTCAAAAGATGACAACATCTCTGGTGCAACCGTGTGCCGAACCCTGTAGGTGTACTGACAATAACATGTACTGCTGTTGTACAGCCAGCAAGCGCAACCTGATTGTAAGAAGGAAGCCGTCATATCCACAGGATAACTCATGAACATAAATTAGCTCATGCCAATGGACGGGCTGTCGGGGCCGCGTCCTTTTAGTTTCAGCAGCCCAGGCCTTTGACTTTCTCAAGACCAGCATTAGATCACTGCTAACCTGACAAGCGCAGCCCACAGTGCTCCGAGTAGCAATCCAGGCAAATCACCAGGTCAAAATGGCATTTTCGTGAACTGTAGAAAAACAACAAGCATGCAAACACACTGTCACACCCAGCAAATACAGGACACAGCCTGGGGACAGTCTTGCGAATGTGCGTTAACGCTCGCACCTGCTCACGGATCCAGGGCTAGAAGTTGCTCATTCCAACATTGTATGCTGCCCGGACAAGCAAACCTTGACATAAGCCAATGGTCATCCCACATATGAAGTGCTGTGAACACATGTCCTGTCCCATGGGACACATGTCTTCTCTACAATTATGTGTGACAACGCTCCACTGCCAGTGATCGGGCTTGCACACGCTCGATGGCATTAAGGAGCAGATATTTTGTAACACCGGAAAAAAATTCTGCAGCAACGCTGTGCTTGGGTTGAACGAGCATTCAAATGCATATCACAGCTTTCACAACACACTGCTGTTGCTGGTCATTGTTTAGAATAGTGCTTCGGCCTTAATTCTTCAGCCTGACAGAAATATATGCCACCGCAGCTGAGTGACTCAGAGCACAGCAAACATGACAGGCCATACTGCATAGATAAACTGTGCCCTGGCCCCACATGTTGCATGCCGTTAGGCACACTGCAATTCCACAGGTTAACTGCAACCTCTGGCTGCCCTACTTTGGCTTGAAAGGTACTGCTGAGAAGGTGTCATTCCATCTCTTGTAGGCAATGTGGTAGCCAAACTCGTTGATCAGCATGTCAATGCCCTGCAAAGGGAAGTGAGGTAACTACTTATGAAGAAGCTCAGTTAAAGTTGCTCATCCGTGGGGCAGGTGCTTTGGCTGAGCAGTTGCTGCTGCAGGACCAGGGCAGTTGCAGAATACATGCTGCCGGAGCAGCTGCAGTAACTGTAACGTGGCTGCATTACCACTGCAAACACATGTGCTGTCCACACATCTGCAAGCGACGAGCTGTCCAGCATGCATTGTGTCTTGCTAGCGCGTTCAACAGCTGCCCAGCTGCCCACCTTGCCATGGAACTCCTTTGCTGTGTCATATATCTGTTGAATGTCTGCAAGCAACCGCCTGTACTGCGCCTCAAATGCACCATTGTCAGAGTTGGCCTCAAAGTTCTCCTGCAAGCAAGCACAGTGTGTTCAGCTGGCAGGATTCTGTCCAACACATTTTACTGGTCAGTACTGTACAAGGCACTCTATTGACAAGGGCATTTTTGTGCATGGCCAACACGTATCATGAACCCTTGGCACTCATTGCTGCCATACACTTCGAAGCAGCTGCCAAGTCGCCTCACTAGGCGTCATCCTGAACACTATTAGTTCAGCCACTCTGCAGGTGAAACCCTGATGCAGCGGCAGAAACATACTATCCAAGTTTTGTTCTTCTCTATTTTGCTTCGGATGTCAGCTTTCTGAAGATTGAGTTTGGTCAGGTACTCCTCAAACTCTTTCTTCCCATTCAGGTCCTCCTTCAGCTCTGCTGGCACATAGTATATGTTAACAGCCTCAGAACCAGAGTGATTATACTTAATCAGACGAATGTACTGCACCAGCTCAGTGCTCGCTGCTTGTGCAGATTGCGTATGATGCACAATTTGCGCTTGCAAGCGCACCTGCATCCAGCTGCTTTAATTTCCTCTTCAGCCCTTCAGCTGTGCCCGCAATGTTGCTGGTTGCCTGCATATGTTACATAAATGAGCGGCAAAGAACCTGCTGGTTTACTGACTGCACAGCAGTCCTCATCCACAGCGTGCACAGGATGCCACCAACTTAACCTGACGGAACTTGAAGTTGTTCTCAGCTGTCGCTGCTGCCATCTTGCTGCCCATTTTGTTGCTGCACCAAAATTAAAAAGAATCACACAAGTTGTACAAGGGGACGTGACAGTGTCGTACAGCCGTCCAAAGATGCGGGGTGAAACGAGCTGCTGTACCCGGCCAGGATCGCTTCTCGAATGGCTCTGCCCAGAAGACATGTCTGAATTTCATTGCAACATCCCAGCCAGATGAGCAGTAACTGAGTGGCATTCAGCAGTGAGTCGACGAAAATTTAATGTAACACAAACATAACAACCAGCTCGTTCCGTTGACTTGTTCACCCCCACACCAACGACATATTCACTTAGGCAGCATTCAATTTAAGCATGCTGATGCACTACTGTAATTACGTAGCTATCAGCATGCTAGAATTGACGAAGGCGTGGGTGGAAGCTTGGCGGGCAGCTGCAATCACCAAACTTTATCCGGCGATGTTTTGTCTTGGTAAAGTTGCAGGATATGCTCAATGTACTGTTTGATACGAATTTAATTGGATGTTTCTGCCTGCGTGCAACTCACCCGTCATGCATGGGAATTGCTGCAGCGGCTGCCAGCGCTGGCAAAAAATGCTACCATGATGCTTTTTAATTAAGGCGGATCAGCCATGAGTTATGAGACGACCGGCTTGTACTGACACGCCGCATATTCTCGAACTAAGAGTCTCGAACTAAGAGTCTTAGTTCATTGGCAACTAGCCACAACGGCACTCAGAACTGATCAACACACCTCTTCTTGCCTTCTTCAACTTGCAGTGCAAGTCTTGCAACGTTGCACGTTAGCGTGCATCAGGAGGAAACGGCACGGTGTTGCGAGTTGTGTCTGTTGAATTTGGCGTGGTTCTGGAGCAGGCCAAATGGTTTTTATATTTATCAATTACCAAATACCAAATACCAAACAAAATATAGTAGTGCTTCTACAATTACTGATTCTCTGAGTTCTAAGCTCTCTGAGCTTGTTGAGGTTGCGGTTTCTTTCGGTTGATGGTCTTCTTTTGAGTTTCGTGCACCCCATGAGCCTTGTTTGGCTCCTTTGCGGGTGGGCCAGTGGCCCTACTTTGGTAATTCGGTAACTCGGTAATTAAAGCATGTTGTTGGCTATTAGCATGACGTCAGGATGCGCAGGCTTGGGATTGCGTAGATGTGTGCAACACATTGAAGAAGTACAGCTCCAACACATGTTCTCCCTCCTTCCGCTCCTGTGGGCGGGGCCTATGGCGTTGTTGTTATGGCTTGAATGTGCAACATTTGAAGATGATGCCAAGAGTGATGATGATGATGATGATGATGATGATGATGATGATGATGATGATGATGATGATGATGATGATGATGATGATGATGGACACTGCACCGTTGGTGACAGTCTGTTGCAAGTGGCCAGGCATGTAAAGACTCTACGGCAGTAAAGCACATAAGATGTACTTGTGTTTGGCCAACATGGTGGCAGCTACCACAAACGGATTGCATGCCTGATTCATTCAATAATTACAAGCCACAGCAGAAGCATCTCCAAACATCTCCAAGACGCACATTGAGTGCTGTGTTTTGATACATTGAGCACGGATTGCACTCGAGTAGCTAGCAAGCTAAGCTTAAATGGGCATCCAGATGGCTGCTGGTCTGTTATGTCTGCTGCTTAATTGTCCTAGGCAAGCAGTCATGTTGAGGCCTTCCAAGGATAGTCACATGTGCAGGCTTGAATGGGTAATATGATGATGATGATGTGCAGGTCACACTCACGCTGAGGCACATTAAGTGTTCAGCATGTTCCAGATCCCCTTGTGTTCTGCCTGCCATGCCTGCCAGTGAACCGCACATGCAACATGTACAGGGTGCGGGGCCGCCGGCATTGTTATTATGGTTGAATGGGTAACATGATGATGATGCAACACATACTTCGCATATAAGTTGTTCTTTACATGGGCAACATTGCCAACTTCCGCGTCACAACGACTGGCTCATTAGGCAATAATTTTTATCGTGCACACTGCCATCATGCACGCTGAGATACCTAGCCTTCAACCCCTGCCTCGCCTTTCATGGTACACGTGATTCACATGCCTTCACCAAGCTGTTCACACCATGCAACGTTGGTGCTTTCTCTGACCACCAAGACCCTGGCTGATCATGAATGCTTGTCCTCAACATGGGTACCAGTCCATGTCAATGCTGCTTTACGGCGCCCTTGCTTGCGCAACGATGAGTCCAATCGCCCTGCCCAATCTTGCATGCACAACATGCTACGGACAACTATGTGAAAGGAAACGGCACTAGCATTTCAGTACATGCCAAATACCCACCACCCACCCACAACTATGTGTAATCTCCTGCACATGGTGTGCAGGGTTGCCAACTAAATCAGCCAGCTACAAAACCACACCAGGGCACTCACTGCTGGCTGGTTGTCAGCACAACAGGCAGCAGACAACTCATAACAGCTTCCCCTGCCTGCTCCATGCATGCACAGTGCATGCAGGCAAGCAGAAGGCTTTAGTCGAGCAGTGCAGTGGCAAGCTGCCCACCAAAGATATCTCTTCTTACCCAGGGTAGCACCACCCCATAAGACCACAAAACAATGCTGCGGCATGGCTGCACGAAAAGCATGAGCTGGGCGCAACAGCAGAAGATGTAAAGCAGAAGCATGCTGCCCACTTTGAACTCAAACTGCTGGTAACAAAAAAACCCAGCGATTGTACCAAACCTCAGCCCGTAATCACAGGACAGCACGCCTGGTGCTGATATCCACAGCCGGGCAGCGCACACATGCGCAGCTGCATCAACAACCCATCTTGTGCATGCTGCTGCAACTGCTGAAGGCATTGGCCTTGCTGCACTGCTGAAACCAGTGTTGTATTTTTTGCCACTAATCCCATACTTGGACTAGTGTTGATGGTAATTGATGAAAATTAGTAGCCCTGTCAGCCACAACGGGCTACAATTCATATCTCCACATCCATCCAGGGCGGACAGGTTTTCTGTTATAAAAATAGGCCTGGCCAGTGCACCACACACCATCAATCAAAAATGCCTGCCCACCATGCCTACTACACTCCTTACGTGGACAGAGCCGCACAACATGGCACTAAGCCAGGCCGAGTCACAATAAAACTGCCCAAACAGCATGATGGTACACATTACCATTGCCAGCCAGCCAATGGCAACAGCTCAAGCCGCTGCTGCCACAGCAACATCAACCACTGCTGATCTCAACCGAGGTTGCAACAGACCACCACTGCTACTGTCATGTAATCGCTGCAAGCAGCCACCAACACTGCTGACCCCAGCGGGCGAGCTGGAAGTCGCGCACAGTGACACCGAGCTGACAGACAGACTGTCCATCCGCGTTTGCTGCTGAGCCAAACCTGCCACCAGAACTTCCAACGCCAGCCCAAAGGCTGCCCTAACACTCAGGACGAGACAGGCCACCAAGTGCATTATAGCTACACACTCGAGCACGGCAGGCTCGGGGCCGCTCCCTGTGGTGTTGAGGCATGCAGCTGCGCCTCTAGTGAGGCTAGCTAACTGCTCCCTTAGGCTGGCGTTTTCCTGGCTCAGGCTGGCTAGCAGCGCGCGCATCTGTTCATTCTCCTGCTCCAGTGTATCCATGCGGTCCTCCATACCTGCCAGCTGCTCCTTCTTACGCTCACGAGAACGAGCAGCAGTGACGCGGTTTTTGGCCAGGCGGCGCTGACGGCGACGCTCAGCAGGGTCTTCTATGCTGCGCCAGTCGATTTCAGGTGCTCGTCGCTTGTTGGCGGCGATCTGTTGCTTGGTCAGCGGCTTCTCCTGCTGAGATGAGGAAGGTGGAGAAGATGACGATGGCTGCTGCTGCTGTGGCTGCGGCAGGAAGGCTGCTGCTGCGGCAGCAAACGAACTGCCTTGATGCTGCAAACGCTGGCGCTTGGCAATAAGCTCACCGGCTACAATGTTTCGAGGGGCATGCCGTGCTGGCGGCAGGGAGCTGATGTCGCTGCTGCTGGTTGGTGCGGGACTGCTGACCGGGCTGCCAGGCATGGAGCCAGCAAACATGCGACCACCACTGGCATCACTGCTGCTGCAGGAGGCAGCCCTGCTGGGCTCCGGCTGTGGTTTCTGGAAGGGAACAGGCAGCAGCGGCTGCAGCTGTGACAGCTGCTGTGGCTGCAGCAGCGACCCACTCGCAAAGTGGACTTGCACTGCTTCTGGTTGCTGGGGCTGCACGCAGACCATGGGTGCTGCTGTGGTGACTGCTGGCTGCAGGACTGCAGCAGTGACGCTGCTGGTCACCTCCGGCGAAGTTGGAGGCTTGACCATCTGGTCCTCGGCGACAGGCGCATCAGGAATGGTTGGCAGAGGGCCAGTGAGGTCGCTTTCACCCAGGAACTGCAGAAAGTGTGGGCAGCAGAGGATGGGATCATCCATGAGGTCATCCATGCCTGCTGGAAACAGGCAATTTGCGTCCAACGTCGCCATCCTGCAACAGTAACGAAGGCAGCGGCAGCAAAGCAGCCGCGGTGAGCACAGGTCTTCCTAACCACCACCAGCTACAGTAGAGCGGAGGACAAGTCACCCGAGCCAACTACCAACCCAACCCAGCAAGCTTGCACAACAAATACAGGCACCTGCTGGCGCTGATCACCCGCACAGAAACAGCAAGCAGCTGCAACGCGCTGGCAGAAGCGACCAAGGCCACCGCTGTAACGCAACAGGCCGGCCAAAAGTCACCACAGATAGCATGCTACTTCCTTACATAACTATTATGTGCACCGCTCATTGTCAGTCAGCCACGCTATGCTGAGAATCAGGCCCCGCACCCAGGAGCATCCTTCTGGAAGCTGGCCCTCACCTGCTCTGAAATGCCCGCTGTCGCCTCCTTTGCAAAAACGCCGGCCAAAAAGGCTCGCTCGCGCCAGACTGCGCCAGGCTAGCTTGCTTGTGTGCCAGCGTGCTGAGTGTGCAGGCTGTGCGCTGTTTGTTGTTGATGCGCTGTCAGGTAAGTGTGCTTATTGTCTGAGGGCTCAAAGATATGGCTGGTGACAGGAATGCGAAGGCTTATGTAGGTCTAGACAGGCTGCTAATGTAGTAACATGTGTTACCATTCTAGGTGGACACCGTGTCTTGCTGGCTCACATGGGCCCCCACGCTCGGCCCACATGCCTTAATTTGAGGCTCCAAACATTTAGATGCAAACCACGGGAGTGAAACTTAACGTGTCCGCTGCCTCTTGAAACGCTGCGTGGACTGCTGCGATCTGCTTATCTGTGCTGTGTTGATCCAACTGCTACATCAAAGAAACAAGCATGTTTCTGCAGCGTTTTTCTGGTCTGCAGCTGCAGGCACTGTGCAGCAGCAGCGGTGTGGGCGGGCTGGCCATCAGACTGTTGAGCAGCAGCAGAGCAACACAAGGCAAGTTCAGTATTTTGATTTTGGCAGGGCTAGGCACTTGAACGCTTTATTCATTAGTCAGTCAGCATAATGCTGCGTCTTCTAAATGCACTAGTTTGACGCGCAGTGAGCTCTGGGGCCTCCAGAAGCTCAACAGGCGTTGATACAGCCGAAGCAGCAGCAGCAGTTACAGCATCGCCAAGCGAAGCATCACATGCCGTTGAGGATGCTGCTGCCCCTCTAAAGTTTTCACGTGCGCACAACCAGCTGGTAGATCAGGTACGCGGACACCTGATGGGACATGGTGCAAAGGCCCGCACACCTGGTGTCTTGACAGTTGTGCTGTACCTGGTGCACATTGCAGTTGTGACCACTTGCCAGCGCAGACTTGGCAGTTGCCTGTTCGCACTGCAGCATTGGCGCACTAGGTTTGCCTGGGCACACGTATGTTTCAGGAGTCTGCCAATCATGTCGCAGCACTGCTTGTGCCTGCTCATGCACGATTGACCTCCTCAGCTTCCTCATCATGTCTTTGATTGCAGTTCATAGCTGCCGTGAACAGCGGCCGGCGGCAGCAGCTGCAGCAGCGCAAGATTGAGTTGATGCAGGAGTATGCACGAGCGGATGGCGATGTAGGGTCGCCAGAGGTGCAAAGTGAGTGCAGCTGTGCTTCTGTGCACTGGGTTGCAAACAAGCGTGAGCAGCAGGTGGTTAGCAGACGATCGCTGCTGTGCTGCTGTGCAGTAGGTCGCACGGAGACATGCGCAGCATGTGCGCACGTTGTGGAGCATGGATCGTGACCTTGGCACTGCCTGCTGCTGTTGCCTCTGCTATGTGCAGTTGCGCTGCTGACCGACAAAATCAGGGACATGTCGTCACACTTCATGACTCACAGAAAAGACTACCACTCGATGAGGTGTGTGGGCCTGCCAGCAGCCATGCCATCCTGTATTGGTGAGGCCAGCGGCCCTGTGCTAGCTGCAGTTGGGGCAGCTGCGACGTCAGGTAGAGCTTGCGTGCGCCGCAGCTGCAGTCATCCCAATGGTCAGTGCAGACACATGCAAACCAGCAGCTGCGGTGTGTGGGGCGTGATGTGTGCAGCTGAGCGGCTGCTCATGTGTCTGTTGCTGACCTGGTTGTTTCGCAATGTGTTGCAAGGTGATGCCATGCATGCTGTGCTGCGCAGGGGTCTGCAAGGCATGCTGAACCAGCGCAGGAAGCTGTTGGCTTACCTGCGGCGAGACAACTTCCCACGGTATGCGTTTGTGCTGCACAAGCTGGGGTTGAAAGATACATACGCAAAGCAGGTGAGTGATCAGAAGAACAATGCATCATCAGCAGTGGTAGCAGAAGGGTAGAGTTGGTGTGGTGTGCAAGTGCTGGTTGGCCTACTTCAGTTGGTACACCCCTTCCAGTGCTTGAAGGCACAAGTGGCGCACTTGCTTTGCCTTGCTCTGCATTACTTCGTCGATAGTATTCCTGCAGCACAGGTAGAAGTATTGTACATGTGTAAATAAACGAACTTTCAATTGCTGCTGCCACTGCTGCTTCAACTTGTTGACAACCTGCTGCTGGTGCTGGTGCTGGTGCTGGTGCTGCTGCAGGAGCGTTACGACAAGTATAGGGTGGGCTCCCGGCTGGGCACACCAGCGGAGGCACTCAAACGCTACGGGAACCAGCCGCCAAAGCAGCTCACCCCAGTGCAGAGGAGGCAGCAGCAGAAGCAGCAGCAAAAGCAGCAGGAGCAGCAGCGGCTACAGCAGCAGAAGATGGGTGTTGCGTAAGTGATACAACGTATGTGGCGGAGCAGTAGCTTTCGCCCTGATGCATCGTTGGCAGTAGCTGAAGGCGTGCTTCGTCAAGGGCCGTGTCTTCTGGGGCTGCATTTGTCAATTGGGATGCTGCTGCAGGTGCTTTGAAATTGACTCAGCTCCCTGATACATGGAGGTGACCGGCACTGAAACAACTGCTACCTTGAAGAATAGCGATTAGATGGCATGGCAGGTTGGGGAAGGTCCTTCTGTGAATGTTACAATGATCGTGCTGCATATGACATGCATGGTGGGCAGTGTGCAGCGAGGCATATGTGCCACTGTACAGTGGAGGACGTGCTTGCAGTGAAAGCAGCAGGCCGGTGATACATGCTTAGGATCCTCCTCTGCTGGTGCTGAACAACAGTGTGCAAGTTGACAATCAGTGTGTATGTTACGTTATGACAACCCTGTTGTATCACATATACCTGCGCATCAGGATAGCCATGCAAAGCATCACAATGCTCAAGTTGGCATGCCAGACAGGGGATAGCATGTCAAGAAGATAGGGGATAGCATGTGTACCGTCTGCTCGCAAGGCTACCAAACTGTACGTTACTGGTTGGTACACAGAATGCAGGGGTAGGGTGACACTGTGGGCTTGCCTTCTCATGCTGGAGTGCTGCTGCTTCTTCACAGAGTGAAGGCTGCTAAACACTGTCTGTCCAGTCCAGGCTGCTGAAGAGCTATGTGTTCGATCCAGAAGATCAGTGACAAGGCAATGAAAGAATGCTGCATGTGGTGCGTACCCTAATGATGGGCAGTTGTGTCAGCCATACCTGACCAAGCAACTGACTATGGCATTTACCACCCCACATTGCAGCTGACAAGTGGCGGGCTAACTGGACAGATGTTGCAGTGTACAGCCAACACAAAAGCATGCATAGGTACAGCCTTGCAAAGACGTCCTTTGACCGCAAGCTGGTACTAAGTGTGCAGCATACCCATACACACATATAAATGTACTGTCCCCAGCATGCTCTGCTGCCAGCCAGCCTGAGTGGGTATCTGAAGGGTTGCATGCAGCGCCCATCAGTGACGCTGCTGCTGCTTCAGCCCGCCATCAACACAGGCAGGTGTCCGCATCAGACCGTACACTCACGAGCAGCAACGCAACCAACAGCCACTTAATTGTGTAGATTGAGGCCACACGAATCACACATAACAACAGCTTCAATTGCTGTGCACACGCAGCCGGCAGACAACGGCACAGAGGGGCCACCAAGGTCCGCCAATTGTGTTGCAACACTGCTCTGCATTGTAGGTGGGACGTCCTGCGCTAAGCACTGTAGGTGTGACAGGCGGAACCGCTACAAAACGCTGGCACACATCTCACATTGCCGTGACGCCCGCCACACAACGGTGTGACTCTGCGGTGCTGTGCTGCACGGGTTGACGTCAGTCTGCCATCCTGCACTGACCTGTTTCATGCCAGTGCTGTTGCTCAACACCCGCGCAGCACAGCATACATACGTATCACACACATGATCACATCCTACATGCACACAGGCCACGAAATTCAGCTCACACAGCAGTCCACCACACCAGATACTGCTCGTCAAGTACAAGGCTTCTCATTCAGTTATGCAGTCTCGTGACTGCTGCCAGGGAGCTGACACCCAAACACACCTCAGCACAATCAATCGGGCACATGCCAGCCTGCTGCACAGAGTCAACTGTGTCAGGTGACATCTTGTAGCTTTTTCCCAACGCATGCAGACAAGCTTGTTTGCATGCAGACGTCAAGCCTGCGCGCACTCAACCAAATGACTGAATTGCAGTGCTTTGATGGTACAGAGAGTGCAGTGCAGAAGCCACTGAGATGGCTGCATCTAGAAGATAAACACAAAGACAGCCAGCGACATTGGAGCTGGTGGGCTGCAACTCGGGTTGCTGCTCGCAAACAGACTGATGTGCTAAGACGCTACAAACACAAACTGAATACGTCAACGCGCCACACACAACAGAAAAGCACTGACCTCACACTGACGCACGCCAACATTACACTGAGCGCCTGCATTACAGCTGGCCGGACCAAAGCGGCCTGCTGACATGCTGTGTGACACATATGTACTTGTAAGTACAGCCTGGGGTACAACCGACTGACAAAACCACAACATCAAACCAAGACAAGGGACAGTTCTTGTTGAGTGGTGCACAGCAAACGTGAGGGCAGACATTTGTCCAGCAGTCGCGGCTGATGGTGATGTACATTAGCTCCAACAACATTGGCGCTTACAGCAGCAACACACGGAGCCTGGGCCAGCCCTGTGCTGGCCCTGATCGGCAATGTACCCACAGAGTGATGCTGGTGCGCGTGCAATATGCATGTGGGGCGGCTTTGGGTGCCGTCAGGAACAACTTTGCTATGCAGGATGTAGTGTGATCCTATCTACAAAATGCGATGTATCTCCAATCAGCAAGCTCCGTGCTGTGAAGGAGCTGCGCACCAGCCACCCCAACACAGCCGGCCCCCCAGACCTGATGCGCATCCACGGCACGACACACGGTTGCCCAGCCACAACACTAGAATGTTCCGCCAGGTGGCAAACACAGAACTACTGGCCCCAACAACCCATAGCCAAACAGCACGAATCAGGGCAACTCACCCAGGCTCTGCCCCACTTCCCTGCACATGCCTGCAACCTGACCCAGCAGACCCCCAGCAGCCTGCTCAGCCAACCCACCTAGCTGCTGCGGTGGCAGGTGACGCATGGCAGCACCAGCGGCAGCAGCTGCAGCAGAGGCAGCCCCCATGCCATTGGAAAGTGGCTGGAGGCTGGTGAGGCTAGCTGCCAGGCCACCACCGATGCCAGCAGCAGCAGCTGGGTCAGGGCTGCCTGGTGGGGTGAGAAAGTCGGCAGGCGAGGCTGACATGCCTCCTTCGCTGCTGCCGCCGCCTGTTTGCTGGCTGCTGGCAGGCGCTGGGTCCATGTAGCCGAAGCCATATGCAGGTGGCTGCATCTGCAGATGCGCCTGCATGGATGGGTGCAACGGTGGTGACATGTGGTGCTGGTACTGCATTGCCTGCCAGTACTGCTGATGCTGGAAGTCCGACGTGTGGAGAGGCATGGGCGGCATGGGCGGCATGGGGCTGCCCCAGCAGCCGTAGCTGCTGCCGCCCAATGCTGCCATGTGCATCGCCTGGTGGCGGACCTCCTCGGCACGCGCTGTGCGCTGGCAGCCGCCGCTGCCGCTGCCTGGTGACGCCTGCTGCGCCTGTGCCTGCGCCCGCTGAGCCGCCTGAGCTGCGACGCCACTCCGGCTGCTGCCGCGCTGGTCGCCGCTGTTCCTGTACCCTTGGCTGCCAGGCCGCACTGGTTGGCTGCTGCCGGTGCCGCTGCTGCCGTTCGCAGCAGCAGCTGCACCATCTCCGCCACCACCAGGCCTGCGCGTGTGTGGCTCATGTTGGTGCTGCAACTGCGGCCATTGCTGCTGCTGCTGCCAGGGGTCTTGATCATGTCGGCCACCAGGCTGCTGCTGCTGCTGCTGCAGCGGGGGCAGTGGCGAGTACTGGGGCATCACAGGCTGCTGCAAACCACGGGCACCGGACTCCCGTGAAAGCGCCTCATGCTGCTGCTGCTGCTGCTGCTGCCGAGGCTGCTGGGTTTGTTGTTGCGCTTGCTGCTGCTGCTGCTGCCTGCCAGGTGCTGTGCCCCAGGGGTTCAGCAGTGGCCAGTACACAGGAATGCCCAAGTAAGGCGGCGGCGCAGTATAGCCCTGCGGCAGGTACCCCGGGGGCCCCTTGGCAGCCTTGGACCCAACACGCTTGCCACCGCCTGGGCTGCCGCTGCTGCTGCTGCTGCTGCCTTGCTGCCCATCAGCAGCTGCCTGGGAACCGCCGCCCTGCCGCTGCTCTTCTTCCTCTTGCTGCTGCAAACCAACCTTGCGAACTTCACCCTGCTGCCGATCCCTGCTGAGTTCGTCGTGCGCATTTGGGGCTTCCTCTTCCTCCTCGTCTTGCTGCTGCTGCTGCAGTTGTGGATACGCCGCGTATGGTGCGTAGTGAGCAGGGCCGTACTGCGCATACCCGGCGGCATGAGCGTCATGCCAGGGAAGACTGGGGGCGCCAGCGGAGGCAGCTCTGACGACATGTGCCCTTCCCTGATGCTGGGCTCCACCTGGCCGGGGCCGGCACCATACGGCGCCACGTAGGATGGCCCTGACAGCCAGGACGGCTGGTCCTGCTGCGCGCCGCTGCTGCTGCTGCTGCTGGCGCCAGGCCAGGGGCTGCCGCTCCTGCTGCCAGCAGCGCTGCCGCTGCCGGCCATGCGTGCTGGGTCTGTTGCCATGGCGTCGTCGTACACGAGGAACTCCCTGCTGATGAAGGAGTTGTTGGGCACCATCAGCCGCCGGCGGCCATCCCTGTGTGTGTGTGGGTGTGTGCACGCCACGCGACAACGGCAGCAGGAGTGGACGTCAGGAGGCGGGGCTTGGTGCGGCTGCACTGGCTCACAAGGCACTGTGTTCAGGTGCCTGCTATTACGCGAAACGCGTCGCGGCTGCACCACACAGCAAGCACTTGCCAGACATGCACAAGACATTGCTCTCAGGCCCGCATGGCTCCACGCAACATAGTTCCACCCACCTGAGCACAGTGTAGCGCAGGTCAACCTTCTCACACACGCCCTCAAACCAGCCCTGCACAAAACCAAGGCCACCGCCTCCGCTGCTGCTGCCAGCCCCCATCAGACCGCCTGCAGCAGACCTGCTGCCGCTGCTGCCATTGGCTGCTTGGCTGGTGGGAAGGCTGCAGCTGACGGCAACCTTGTCGCCCAGGCGGAATGGCTGCACGAGCACCAAGTAGAGTCCTGCAAGCAGCAGCGGCCGCAGACGACACAGCAGCCCTGTTATCATCAAGCTGCAAATAATTCTAGCACACAAAGATGCCAGCAGAGAACCATATGTTCAATGAAGACAAGCACCGCATAAGCCTGCGCAGGTGCTGCAGCACATCCAAGCAGAAATGCACCAGCCACCAACACGCAGACTACCGCCGCTGCACTGACCTGCGATGAGGTTTTGCAGCAGGTCCTTGGACGCAATGGCCAGCACTACTCCCGTCGGCAGCAGCAGCGCGTTGATGTTGATGCCCAGAGCGCTCAACACCAGGACGCCAGCCAGCAGCAGCGAGCTGCACTCGGTGATCATGCGCGCCCCACTCATGGTGCGGGCGTCAATGCGGCCCTGCAGCGCGAACCGCAGCCACAAATGACTCCCAGCAGCGGTGACCAGCCACACTCTGATCGCTGGTGCGGTGACAGCGCCTTTGTGCGTGTGCCAAAATTGAGCAGCAACAATCACAGCAAGCGAAGCAAAAGGCTTCAGCAGCCGGGCAGGTGCTGCCGAAAGCCAGCCAGTCAGCCAGCCGCCCAGCAGCGCACCTGCTTAAGCAGCACCATCCAGGTGTTCTGTATTACGCTGTTCATGAACCACAGCAGCCACAGCAGCACCACCAGCAAGCCCAGGCGCGGGAAGACAAAGGAGGCGTTCTTCTTGATGCTGTTCACCATCATGCCTGATGCAGCGGTGCAGGGCAGCAGCAAGGCCAAGCAGGCAGAGATGTGAGCGAAGGTGACACAAGCATGCGCAACTGGTCAGCATCGCACATGGGCTCTGCACTGACAGGATGCATGCAACTTGATGTAGCAACACACTGCCCCGCTGGCGCCTGTCACTGGTGGCAGCTGTACAACAACAGAAGTTGCAGCGTTAAGCCATCTCAGCAGCTGCAGGTGCTGGTGGGCATCGCCGTGCCTCACCCGTGCCGAGCAGCAGTGGCGCCAGCATCGGCAGTGACACCTGGCTGGCCAGCAGGCTGCCCTGAGTCAGCAGCAGCGCGGCAATGGCTGGCAGCCGCACCCCCCAGTTGGCCACTGACGCGGTGATGCGGATGCTCTTGACCATGGGCGTCTCCCACAGGAAGTGCAGCTTGGCCCAGAAGCCCTCAGGCAGTTCAGCAGCCTGCAGGAACGCACGGCAGCGCGTGGACGCATTGATTTTTATACGCTTGTATGTCCTGGGTCAGAGGCAGCAGCGCTGCTGGGTGATAGAGCAGCCGAGGGTGGGTGTTGCATATACATTTGAAGGCGCACAGCATGAGCCTGCCAGGCAGGGATGTGCGTCACGGGGCATGACACTGTCAGCCTGGAAATGCAGGTGATGTGCCAGGTGTGGCTGCTGTACAATCCCGCACATGCATGCTCAAGCTACACACTGCCATTGCAGTTGCTGGCATGCAATGCAAGCAGTACGTGAAGCTGACCGAGCCAGCTGACGCTGCTGGCCATCTGCCACCTCTCACCAGCTTCTGCAGCTTGTGCTTGGCCCTTGCAGGACTGGCCTGTGTCAAAGGTGACAGCACCAGCAGTGCCAGTGACATCACTGGCTGCAGCAGCCGCAGCAGCAGCCCAATGAGGCCCATCCAAGCAGCAACAAACACGCCCACCACGCCACCCCCAGCATAGCTTTCAGCTGGTGGGGACTGCTGCTGTTGCTGCTGCTCCTCCTCATGTCGGTCACGTTCCTGCTGCATGCGCACATGCCTCCGATTGCTCTGCTGTGAAGCTGCTGGTGTGCTGCTGCTGTGCCTTTTGCTGTTGCTGGTGGTGATTGAGCTGGAGCTAGCGCTTGCTGCGCTGCCAGCTACATCTGCAGCCAAACCAGCACCTGCAGAAGCCGGATCGTTGAAGGAGAGCATGCAAAGCAGGATACAAATCAGCTTGAGCACGCCACGTGTCACGACGTTGACTTAAGGGCTGCCATGTCAGCACTTCATGCAACAAGTGCAACAAGTGCAGAGCTGTCAACTGCAAAGCCGTAGCCTCCAGGTCCGCCACTGCTGCTTATCGCTAACATGCTGTGCAGGGCAACCTCCCACATGGCTGAGCCTCACCGGTCGCCACTCCAGCTGCTGTGCATGCAGCTGCTGCAGCTGTGCTGCCAACTGCCAGGTCTTCCCAGTCATATTCATATTCGTCCGAGTCATAAGGTGCTCGCTCTCCCCACAGGGCAGTGGTACGCTGCAGCTGAGGGCGGGATGCATCCAGTCTGGCAGCACGGCATGAGCCTGAAGGCACCCCTGAATGCCCTGCTAAACTCTTGGGCCTGAGCTGTGCTGTGCTAGGTTTGAGTGGCAGCAGCAGTCCTCTGTTGAGTGCTGCTGCTGCTGAAGCCTGAACATGAAGGCCCCTGATCACCGTCGAGCTGTCCAGCCCTTCAGATGCAACACAATCTCATTTCAAAGACACCCAAGGCGCTTTAAAGAGCGATGTTGCAGCAGAGGCGTCTTTTCAATTTGGGCGTTACGAGCTTTGTTGTGATTTGAGCCTATGGCAGTCAAATACCGGTTTGAAATGTTTATTGGTTGCAAGATCAAGCCGCATCAATGAAGATGTATGCGAACACGCATGGCGCATATGTAACATGCAACCGATTGTCATCCAATCTCCTTCTGACCGACCAAATTGCTGCAAGCCCGTTTTACAATCTTTAAATTACAATCTGAATTTTGGTTGAAGAAGGGCTTATACTTCTGACAACATTCATCACCACAGTGACTGAACCAGCAACTTGCAGATAAATCACGTACTCCTGTTCTGTTGCAGTTGTGGCAGATACCAACAGTCCTGCTTGAAATTCAGGGACGTGCAGCATGCAGCACGGGACCATGTCTCGTTGCCTGCTTAGCAGCAGCAACCAGCGGCTTGTTGCTGCTGCCCGCCCTGCCAGCCAGCGCAGTGTGCATGTAGCAGCTGGCAAAGGTTTTGGCGTGCTCAAGCCTCCGGTAAAGAAGTCCGTGGACTACTGGAAGTGAGCTGCTTCGCCTGTCAGGCCAGTGACAGCCGATTTCAACCCCATGTTCCATGTTGTGCCTGCATGCATGACGCCATATTGCAATTTCTTACCATGCAGCAGGCTGCTCACACTAACTGCAGTGCAGCTGACAAATCACACCAGCTAGCAGCAGCTCGGTCGCAGCAGCAGCAGCAGCGGGTGTCTTTTCTGGTGGCAGAACATGTGCGTCGTGTCGTTCTGCAAAGTTGGCCAACCCTTCAACTAGGAGGGACTGCAGCCATGCAGTCAACGGCCTCAGTCGGGCATTGCTCCGTCTGCCTGTCGTTGTGCTCTGCTGCCAAGCAGCGGTCGTGAGCCGCTGACGATGCTGCCAGTGACGCCCATGCGGCTGGTACCTCCAGAGATCAAGCGGCCGCCATATGCGAACTCTGGGATGCTGCCAGCAATTGACAGACGGCCACAAGTGCACACGCCCGAGGTGGGCCCTGCGCATGCATACCTGTAGGTTTGTGGCAGCGCTCGCTGATTCTGAGCAGAAGAAGCATCTGTGTGAGGCGCAGGTGCTGGGAGCAAACGCGCAAGCCAGGCAGTGCGCGTGGCGTGCATGCGTGGCGCATGCACCCAGGGCCCAGCCACCCCTGCATACGTGACCTGCACACACACGTAGGTTCTTATGTGGCGATTGGTGGGTCCTTGTTGCGCTGCTTGTGCAGAGCCTTGTCAAGATGCGGGCTGCGTGCAAGCTGGCAGCGGAGGTGCTGAACTACGCAGGCACGCTGGCGCAGCCGGGCATCACCACGGACGAGATCGACCGCGCAGTGCATGACATGGCTGTGTCGCGGGGCGCGTACCCCTCGCCGCTCAACTACGGCAAGTTCCCCAAGAGTGTGTGCACCAGTGTGAACGAGGTCATGTGCCACGGCATCCCCGACAGCAGGTACGGCTGCAGCACCGGTTGTGCGCATTTTCCTTGTTTGCATGTGGGTGGCATGGGTCTGCATGCTAGCCAGGCAGTGTGGTAGCATGCTATGCCTGCAGCTGTTTCACTGTTTTTGATATGTGGTGTTACCCGTTTGCCATTTCAAATGGCATGCACACCACGGGATTGTGGCAGATTCGCACAAGGCACGGTAGTTGTGAACAACTTCGCAATAACAGACCCAAAGCCTGCCATGCAGTGCTTATATTGCTTGTGCTTCCTTGCGCAGCATGTGCCCTGGCCACTGCATCAAAGGCTTGGAACTTGCTGTTCCGATGCACTACCTTACTCTGCTGGGTTTTCTACTTTTCTATAGCATGCGTTATTGTGTGCAGGCGGCTGCAGGAGGGTGACATCATCAACATAGATGTGACGGTGTACTTGAACGGCTACCATGGTGACACCTCGCGCACCTTCTACGTGGGCAAGCCGTCACGGAATGCGCAGCGCCTGGTTGAGGCAACTGAGGAAGCGCTTCAGGCAGCAATCAAGGCAAGTTTGCATGACCTGCTGTTCCGGCAATGCAGCTGCAAACACACTTCAGTGCAGCACACTGCCAGGACGCACACTATTAGAAGCGCAATGCAACCACTGCGGCGTCGACATGTCCAGACTGGGGCTACCGCCACCAGGGCATGCAATCACCAGCTGGCAAAATGGACCAGTTTTTTAAAAACGGCGTTGGTCAATTTTGACGAGTCAGCCGTCATTCGGTCTGTGTGGGGGGGGGGGCATTTTGGTGGGAGGTTTGGTCGCCACAACGCCTGTTCAGCACTTTCTCAATGTGCGGTTGAAGCCGTCTCCACCTGTCGTAAGGTGCCTTTGGTTCCTGGATCCAGACCTGTCAAATAGGGTTATGAGCTCTGTCACCGCAGCCATCATGGCGGAACTGTTGTGGCCGCGGATGCTCTGCTTCTCCTCCTAATTGCTCTATCTCTGACCTGCACTCAAAGAGAAATTGGATCATCATGATCCCATGCCCTCGTTTTGATCATAGCATCAACACCATCGGCCACGCACCCCACTGGAGAAAAATGTTTGTGTTCTGTCAAGCAGCAGGTCGCCATGACGCTGAGGTTGTCATCGTGATCTGCGGCGTGGTTTGCTGCAGGTGTGTGGGCCGGGTGTACCCGTCAGCGCGATTGGTGCCGTATGTGCTGATGTGGCACAGAAGCACAAGCTGACGGTGGTGAAGGACTTCATAGGGCACGGTGTGGGCGCAGTGTTCCATGCAGCACCGGAAGTGCTGCACCACAGGAACCGGAATGCAGCTCAGATGCAGGTGAGACACAGCTGGTATTGGTTGCTGTGTCACATGGTCCACCAGCACATGTGCAACAATTTGTGGCTGACCAACGCCGACTGGACATACAGGCAATCAGTGTACGCATGTGCCTTGCATTCTACACCAAAATGCGCAGGTGCCAAGCCACTCCAACATTATGATTGTGTTTTGCCCCTCCGCTGCAGGTGAACCAGACGTTCACCATAGAGCCCATTTTTGTTGAGGGCAGCAGCAAGGTTAAGATGTGGAAGGACGACTGGACAGCAACAACAGTAGACGGCGGCTTGGCAGCACAGTGCGAGCATACCATCCTCATCACACCCGACGGCCATGAGATTTTGACAGTGGCGTGATGGGTGACAAGTTGTGCGCCAAGACCCGCATGTGTTTTGGCATGCACGACATGTGCACATGCACACGTCTATCAGGCATCTCTAACATGCATGATGACCAAGACGTATGACAGCTTACATGCAATGCACATCATGGGGTGTGCGTGCAGTGCAGAGCAAACCATGTAATGCTCTGTGCTGCAGGTGAACAGCATTGTATGGTATGGCGTGCTTGCCAGCGCCAATTAGTGCAGTGGGCAACATTGTAAAGCCTGTATGCCAAGCAAGGCTCACATGTGCTGTGCATACCCCTGGCATGTGTCAACAACATGTCATCAAGGCTATCCTGGACTTACAATGGCATAACTATGTATGCTGATGCATGCCCTTGCATCACATCAACAGACGACAGCACACCACTCAACTGCACAAAATGCGGCAGCCATGCTGTCGTGCTGGGGGGCGATGGGCATGTGGGTTTTTTAGTTAGTGAGCGCTGCTAGCACGTCAGTGCCGCCTGCTTTGAAGTTGCGCTCGTTCGTGCAGCAGCAGCACCAAGGACTGAGTAACAGCACACCAACAGAGTACTGTTGCTTGGTACAGATGGTTTAAACAGTGCCCATGCAGTATGGCACTAGTGTGGTACAGTGCATGCTTCACGGCTCCAATTGTAGGTGTTGTCTACTGCTCTGATTGACAGAGGCATCAGGCAGCTCTGCCTGCTGGTGGTGCTGCTCCTGCTGCTGGTGCGGCGGCTGTTGCACTGCATGGCTCGCTGCTGCCTTCTTGTATTTCTGTGCTGCTAGCTGCTTGTGCTGTGCTGCCATAGCATATAGCAGCGGCCTGCACGCAAACAACCTGCAGCTCAAGGTCCAGGTTTCTGCAACAAGTTCATTGCAGAGCAGACTGTGCATGAACCTGCAAGCAGTTGACCAAGGTCTGAAGAAGCATTGCTGCTGGAGCTGATGCCAGTAGTTGCCAACCTGCCGTTTTCACAATGTAACCTAGCAGGGGAACAATGCGAGCAGGGGAAAGCAGTCAATGCAATAGGGAACTCTGCAGAGTGGTATAGTGAAGCACACTTGCACTCACACTTGCTCTGTGCTCTGCGTCTCGTTGATTTGAAGATGCTGTGCCTGTGACAATGAGCGCCGCATGCAGAAACACATAAGCAGTGAGAAGTGGCAGCCTGCAGCCCACATGGGATGCGTGTGCCACCCTACTGTTCACGGCTGATCATACATGAGCCGGCTGCAGCCTCCCTGCACAACGCTGCTGCAATTGGCCGCAACTACAAGCTTGCCAGGTTGCCAAGCTCCCACATAGTGTCAACCTGCTGTTAAAGGTGCAGCTGGCACTGAGCGTGCACTGCACTTGACTGGAAACATTGTGGTGAGGTCCTCACCAAGAATTCTCTGTCAAATGGCCGCGTTTGAGGTTGCCCACTTTCTGCATGCCAAAAAAAACCATTGCAAGAAAGTCAGCGCAACACGGCCCGCTTCAACACTCTGCTGCTGCTCATGCACAGCATGCTACTCCTCATGCTGCGCAGTGGCTGAAGCTTGCAGGAACCCGAAGTACTCAGCTGGCATGTGCTGTGCCTCAAGCAAGCAACGCATCATGCACACCCACCAGGCAAGAACACGGAGAGGGTGTCCCGGTAGCCGTTGAAGATCAGGTACTCCCGGATCAGCTCGTTGATGATCAAGTTCTCATTGCAGGGCTCGGGCCGGGCGTCCTCCTGAAAGCGCAGCATGCATCGCGTGAGTGCACCCGTTGGCCATGCGTTCCTGCAATACCTCTGCGGTGACAGTGCTGAGGCACCCAGCAGGCACTGGCATAGAGCTGCCGACGTGTGGTGGAGCGCAGCTGCTGCCAAGGCCCGGGAGGACAGCAGGGCCTGTTGCTGCTCGCACCTCAGCATCCAGGAGGATCTTGTAGACCTGTGCGCGTGTGTGGCTCTGCAGGCATGCGGGAGCCACATGTTATGTTGCATGCACGATGCTTCGAGACAGTCACAGCATCTGTCGTTACTGGTTGGCCAGTGGCGACAGTGGAACGACAGCAGCATGCACCAGCAGGTGCGTGTGCGGTGCGACCTGGGACGCTGTTGTGACATTTCAGCTCAGGTTTGAGCTGCTCAAGCGCCTGCGGCATGCAACAAGCTTGGCGCTGATGAAAGCCTCACCTGCAGCTGTTTCAACAGACCCTTGCGGTCCAAAGTGTCCTTGATTGCTACAGTTGTGCATCTTTCTTCAGTGCTCGCTCATGTGTACATGGGTAAGCAGCAGTAGCACAATGCTGTGTTGCAGCCTTACCATCTTTCAGCTCTCCTACAGACGCCATGCTGCTGCTGCAGTTAATCCCAGGTAGCAAGTCAAAGCACTTTAGATGACACAAGGATCAGGGTCGAGAGGTGCTGCAGATTGATGCACCGATTCCAGAAAAGGTGGATGTAAGGAGGGCAGGCGAGGATGCTATGGGGCCAAAATTATGTCCAGCACATTGCGTGCACACCACCTATCTTAGAATTTGTGGCACCTGCGAGCACATCTCAGCTGAGCTATTATTTCAAACCTAGCTGAACGTGAAACCCTGGCATCATGACATGGGTCGCAGCTGCATTTTAATGCACCGGAGCCACGATAACTATATAAGATAACTTTCAGATCGGCACGGTCAAGTGATGAGCCTCTCAAGCCCAGGCTTCAGCCAGGCCACACAAACACCCTCCAATCCTCTGCCACCCATCAGCACCACTAGCAACACAACAAGCAGTGGTGCATTATTACATTCTATCACAAATCATCAGGCATGCTGGCGCAGCAGGCATGCCAGCAGCACTGGTGTGCACCACAGCAGCAGCAGCAGCAGCAGCGGCCAAGGTGCCTCCTTCACGCATGCACTCTCTTGCCACTTCACTCATGGTCACACAAGCAGCAACAACAGCAGCACCACAAGCTGCTGCAGCCGTTATCGGCTTCAAACCAGAATAATACTCAGCAGCAACAGTTCATGGACTTGGAGATAGCAGTGCCGGAGGACCAGCGGCCTATCAATGAACTGGCAGCGCTGAAGCAGGCGTGGCTGTATTCTTGGGTGGGTGACACTGGCCTGCACCAGCTGTTGAACAACGTTGGAATCTGGTTGCACTGTAGCTGCTACCCTATTTTCACTTTTGCCAGCCGGTCCTGCAGACTTGCTGCAACTTGACCAGGCCACCAGCAACGCTGAACGTGGAGCGCAGCGGTCAGCTTGAATTACATTTTGCAATGTCAACATCTTTCTGTGCATGTGCAGGCCATATTACCGCTGGGTGACTATGTCAAGCGGCTGGCACTCATTTTTTGCTTTTTCTTCGCGTTCATTGGTGAGTGGTGACACAGCACCTTCGCTGCGAGCAGCTCCTGGGGAGCAAGGCAGCAGTGCCCATGAACTTTGTTGCCGCCCTGCAGGAGCGCCAATCGCCGACCAAACATTTGACTTCTCAAGGACGGTGTGTGTGTGCTGACGCATCCTTCACAGCAGAACGCTTGTGCAGCAGCATTGTGCTGGACACATCTCATGTTCTGGCAACAGCCGACATCAGCAGTGCTATGTGCCAGACATTGTGTTCTGCCGTGAATTTGTCACAACCACCTGCTGAGGCGATTGCTCACCAAAGCACCATGCAGAATGTCAGCAGACGAATGACGGTCAGCGCCCCATTCACTTGCATGCAAGCAAAGCTGGCTGCACCCACTGCTGTGTTCCTGCACATGCAGCCGCTGGAGTTTGTGTTGAGTGCAGGCATCGGCAGCTCCCTGGTGGTGGCAGTGGCCATGGTAAGCACACAGGCGCTGCTGCTCATTAGCTAGAGCAACCAACACCTCGCTGTCACTCCACAACACCTTGCAAGCATGCCAACCACTTAACCTTAAATGTACAGTTCTGCAGCAGCAGCCGAAGCGGTCGTGTGCAAGTGCTCGAGCAGTTGTCGGGTGAGGCATGCTGGCACAGGGCACCTCCGTCGGGCTGCAGCCAGCTGGCCAGGCTCAGCCCTCGGCTGCGTGGTGCTGCCCGTGCACCCTGCAGGTTCGCATCTACCTTGGCTGGTCCTACGTTGGAGATCGCCTGCTGTCTGCTGCTGTGCCTTATGAAGAAACAGGCTGGTGAGTGCTGCCGGTATCCAAAGCAGTTGACCGTTGGTCTTGTGTTGCTTGCCTGGTTGTCTTTTGTTGCTGCAACAGCTCAGCACCAACACCACTATCAAACAGAAGGATGCAGATATGAACCCACACTTGGTAGGGCAGCTTGCTTACGACATGCGCCTGTGCTGCTGTCCACCTGTATGCGCACGACATGCCCTCACACGTGCACACTCCGCCCGCAGGTACGACGGCCAAACCTTTGTGAAGCCTCCCGAGGTGCTGACGCGCGACAGGCTGCTGGCGACGTATGAGGTGCGCCCCACACTGGCCAAGCTCCGGTCAACCCTGCTGGGCATGGGCGGCATCCTGCTGGTGACCGCGGTGCTGCTGTTCGGCCTCATCAGGGCGGGCACTGACGAGGATGGCGTGTATGGGCGCGGCGCACGGCCCGTGCCGCGGCAAGTCACGGCAGGTGGGCCCTGCGGCTGAGCAGAGTTACGTTGTTCAAGCAGCCTTCAGCGCATCAGCATTCAGCTGAAGTTGCGGTTGTAGCAAGGGTTTTGTTGCTGTGCCAAAGCATGCAGATTAGTCAGCTTCCATGGTGTATGTGCGGGCATCTACTTTTGTCAGCATGTTGTGGGTGCGGGTTGGCCACCGGCCGCAGTGTGTGCTCAGCGTGTGCCTGCGCATGCACCCTGTGTGTGCTGCAGATGGCGTGCTGTACGGCAAGCGCGTGAAGGCCATCAGTGAGCTGGCCAATGACGATGAGCTGGCAGCAGAGGAGGCAGCAGCACAGGGCGGCATACCAGGTGCGCGGCAGGTGTGTCATTATATCATGTTAACCCTTGACTCTCGTTGATGTTTTTAGTTGTCTGCACTATGTGGGTCGCTTGGCCTGCACTGTACGCGCTTATGCAGATACTGTGTGTATGCACTACTCAATGCGGCCTTGCATGCACGTACTTTGCTTGCTGTATGCATAACTCAATGCGGCCTTGCATGCACGTACGTTGCTTGCTGTGTGCATTGCTCAATGCGGCCTTGCATGCACGTATGTTGCTTGCTGAGGCAGCCACACAAACACATCTGCCTGCGAGCCAAGCCAGGTGTTGCAGATCACGCGCATACAGGCGCGTCGCGTGCATGTTCATGCGTCCACATACTTTGCGCATATATCCGTGATTGCATTGGCGTTGACTGTGCTGCATCTGTCGTCTCCATATGTGATGCAGGCTACTGTGGCGACAGGCTGTTCCGGGCGTATGCTGGCGGCCAGTACTGCGGAAAGTTCGACAAATGAAGGCCCAGCTGTTCATGTGTATGTTGTGCAAGCACCATGTGTCGGCAATGTTGTCCCGCAAAATAGAACAAACCAACAAGCAGCTGTATGTAGAAGTACACTATGATGACAGGCAGGGTGTGTGGGCTTACTGCAGCCACACAACGCTGGCTGCACAGTGGTTGAGTGTGTTAGGGAGGGCAGCTGCAGATGTTCAGTGCTGTCGCTGGGTGTGGCAGCTGGTCAGCGCCTCAAGGTGCGTTTGAAATGGCTGTCAAGACCTGTGCAACCCTATGTAAATGCATGCAAAGGCTGGTGTATTGCAGGTTCAGCAGCTGTGAGAGAGGCATAGCCGTCTTTCAGCTGCAAGGCACGTGTGATGGCTGCATGTCCAACTGAGACGGCTGCTTGCATTCATGCAGAGTACCTCAACACAGACACAGATGCAGGCTAGATGGTGTGCCTGTACATGTGGGTGGCGTACACCAGCAATGAGCCTTTTCCCATGCTGGGACTAATGCAGCCATGGCTTGCAACAAGTAAAATAACGAGCAAAAATTTTTAGGAGCGGGTTGCTGTGTATACACAGCAGGTACGTACCTGCGCTGCACTTGTTGTTGAAATGCAGCAGGACTTGGAGCATGTTTGACAGAAAGTGTAGAAAGAAAGAAAATGCCGCAAAGGTATGGCTTACAAGAATGATTGTTGCACAGAAAGTGTAGGCCATGAAGTGTGGTGGTGCGGCACGTGCAACCGCCGGGCACTGCCTGAATGTGGAACAGCATGCCTGCGCACCACCGCTGTTACCGCTGCCCCAGGCTGCCGGCATAGCGCATCAGCATCTGCCGCGCTGTGGCCAGCAGGTGCTTGCGCTCTAGGCGTGCCTGCACAGCAGCCTGCAGCCGTGGGTGCGCCTTGTTGGCATCACACAGCAGCTGCTCGTCTTCTTCTATGCTGGTTGCATGCCTGCATTCACAGCACAGTCAAGCAGCAGAGCAGCAACATTGCTCAGCTGTGCAGACCCGCCCAGAATTCAGAGGCAGGCACGACAAAGCTGGTGGCATGGCTGGCAAAGGTGCAACTGCACGTTGTGACGATCTGCAGGGATGCCAAACAGCAGGCGCGTGTCAAATGCAGAACCAGCGTGCACAAGGTACAGCACTCAACAGCACATGCGTGCGGTGAGCATGTGGGGCTCTAGCAGCAGAATGCACACCATACATGTTAAAATGCACTATCACTGCAGCACAAAACCACAAGCCCCGGGTGACCAGCAAGAACTATATGGTGAGCCAAGAACTATGTGGTGAGCACCTTACCTGTCTAGCTGCTCCTGGCACTGCTGCACCAGTTCCATCGCCAGCTGCTGTTGCTGTGCTGCGTTGCCTGGCTGCCCCCGGCCCATGCTGCCAGTGAGCGCCACAAAGGGCTTGAGTGACTTCATCACTGCCTGCTGACGCCGTCTGTGCACGCCTTCAACTTCAGGAGATGTGCTGCTGCTGCTGCTGCTGCTGCTGCTGCTGCTGCTGCTGCTGCTGCTGCTGCTGCTGCTGCTGTTCAGGGGTGGAGACTGAGCTGCTGCGTCCAGCAGCCTGGCAGCGTTGAGCAGTGGCGTTGATCCTGCTCCTGCAGGCAGCGCGTGGCACAGCATGCCAAACCACTTGTTGGCGCATCAACCAACGGTTGGCATTTCAAACCCTTGCACATTACAGAACCCCTTCACAGCTGGTGCAAGCGAGGTTGGGGGTCTTGAAGCAAGACCACTCAGACAGCACACCCCTCAGGATGGCACCATGTGCGGCAGCAGCAGTCGCACACCTCACCTGATGGTTTGAAGGCTATGCTGTCGTTGGTGTTCCCTGGCAGCACAAAGCCGTAGTCCTTCATGAGGGCCGTGCTGTCCTTGCTGGGCCGGCTGCCAAGGTAGGAGATCAGCAGCTCGCTGCCTGCAGGCACATCCTGCAGCCACACACACCACACAAGCGTCGCAGAGCATGCAGGGGAGGTGCAGGCGGCCCAATCATGGAGCTATACAGCACTCAGCAATGTGTAACAAAGCTGGATGAGGTGGCAGTGTGCGTTGTGAAAACCAGGCAATGTACCATGTTGTTATGATCAGCGCTGTTGGAGCTGGCCCTTGTCCATTGTGTTCGCAACGCAGCTCAGTTTCTTGCCCCAGTGGCAGCTGACAGCGTCAGTTGTTATACTAGCTGCTAGCAGGTCCTGCAATCTGTTCTCCCACCTCTGTTGCTGTAATGGTGAAGCTCTGGCTGTCAGGCTCCAGCCTGTAAGCTGCATTGGGCTGCATGCCATGGTTGGCCATGTCGGCACACGGCACCATCAACGACAGCGCCTCGCGGCCAACCTACAGGGATTGGATGGTATGCAGTTGCACCTAGTTTACGGGAGGGCTGACGGCTACGGCTGTGCTGCAGCGGGTACTGCTCTGTGACGTGGCAGTACTGCATCAGCTTGTCCTGGTACAGCTATGATCACATACATTTGGGCTGCCACCATATGTGGCCAGTTTGGTAATCGATGCAGTGGCATGCACTGTAACAAGTTCCTTGAGTCAACGCTCACGTTGTCGCTGAAGCAGCGGCTGTTGACCATGCACGCTGCCCACAGCGTGTGCTGGAAGTCGGGCGCAAGGTCCAGCGCTGCCAGCTCGCCAGTGCTGCTGCTGAACACGGTGTCGTGCAAGCCCTGAATGGCGCTGCGCTCCTGCACTGACAACGCAGCAGCAGCAGCAGCAGCAGCAGCAGCAGCAGCAGCAGCAGCGAGTTGTAGTCCGCAGTCACAACTGCCCTGGTTGTAGCTGTCTGCTCTGATGCGTGCAGAAGATCAAACCAACCAATGCAAGAGCACGAGCAGGTGATCAAGTATGCAGCCTTGTTTGCCTGCAGACTGGAGTGCACGCAAAGGCAGCTGCTCTTTCACATGCCTCCCTTTGTATGGGAGTGTTGCACGCAATCAAAAGCACAGCATGCAGGCTTACCTTCTCGGCCAGCGCTTCTGTGTCAGGGCACTGAAGTTCACAGCGCTGTTCAGGTGTGAAGTTCATCAGGCTGCACATCTCCTCCTCGCGCGGCAGCAGCTGCATGTACAACGGCCAGATGCCGCTGCCGTGCCTTGACAGCCACAGCAGCCAGCACACCAGGCGCTTGAACCAGTCACCCCGGCCTGCAGCCAGCGGCAAGCAGGACCCAAGCAGCTGCCAGATCCTTTCACATGACATGCCCCTGAGTGTCTATAGCTGGACCCGACAGCTGCCACCTGCTTTGGTAGACCCAGCAATAACTATTGAACAAGCACAGCCTGATTGCATCACGTGTGATTGTTACTGCCCTGCCTCGTGGGCAGCCTGCTCCGTTAAGTGACTGGAACTTTGGGCGCTCAACCATGCAGAGTACAGTGACGTTGCACTGTACAACTCACTTGACATCAGGTACGCAGCCAACTGCGGCGGCAAATCCCCATGCAGCATCTGCCAGTCTGACAGAGCTGCTGATCCAAATGCGTTGCTCCTGAGCGGCTCGTCTGTGACGCACAGCAGGTTGAACACATCTATGCTGAGCAGCCTGCTGCCTGCTGCTATGTTCTCATTTGCAACCAGTCCTCTCCCCAACGGCGTATAGTCTGCTCTTACTAAGCCCTCCACCGACAATAGGCTGCTAAGGGTGTCAAATTCTTGCTGCAGGTCAGAGGCAACAGCTTGCTGCTGTGCTGCTACAGCCACTCGGCCGTTCCGACTGAACGATCTGGTCGTAGCATGCGCCGATATACTTCGGTGTATGTCTGAAAAGGGCAAGCACAATGAGCGGCTCGTCAGCATCGTTTGACTAGAAGAGCAGTGCAGTGCGGCCGAACCAACAACACCGACTGTGCTTGTCAATTGAAAGTGCGGTTGTGTGCTGCCGTAGCGCGTGTAGCTGCTCCGACTCAGGACTTGACACCAGCTGGCTCACCAAGGCCTGTCAATGGCAGTGGCACAGTCAAGTGTGACAGTGGTAACTGACACCTCTGCCTGCAGACATGCCCGGCTCAGGCTCAACTGGAGGAGGCTCCGCTGGGGCCACTTGCCACAGAGTGTCTGCCCACAAGTACAGGCATAGAGCATCGCAGCAAGTCCCGCTTGCCCTCATCAACAACTGCACACTGCAAATGACTGTCAGGCCTTCAGGCTGCGAGCTGACAAGGACAGGTTTCCAAGGAAAGGAGTCAACGCTCCTGCATGCCTGGCAGATGACACTGGAGTGTGAAACCCACTATGATGATGGGCTGTTGTTCCAAGCCTGCTGCGCTACTCAACTATGTACATGCCAGAAGTGGCCAAGTGCCAACACCAGCTCTGTGTGACTGTGGCAGGATGCTGCCAGCATCAGTTCTTCTTGTGCATGTATCAAGCAGCAGCACTCTAACCCAGCAGGGCACATGTACATTAACTAACTTGGTCCAGTCCAACCACCTGTACAATGCGGAGCAGCTAGCTGTATGCTGCATTACCTGCTGCAGTCCCCTCACCCCCAACTAATGTAGACTACAGCTGTCTGAAGCTGCCTGGTGCAGCAGCTGCTGCTGCAATGGCTGCAGCGCCTGCAGGCTTCCAGGCATTGCTGCTCTGCTGTCTGCTGATACCTGCTGGCTGCAGTCCTGATTTTCCTGCAGGCCGCGCTGATGTAGCAGAAGTGGTGCGCGTTCCTTGCGGAGAGACCTTCCGCTGTGCCTGTACAAGCTGCTGCTGGTCCCACCTGCTAGCGCCCGCTCGATTGTAGGACTTGGTGTATGCTGCTGCTGCATCAGCACCAGTCTCCTCCAGGCAACCCCCTGCCAAGAAAGGCAACCCAGGCTGCTGCTGTAGCTGCTGCCGCTGCCATTGCTGCTGCAGCAGGGGACATGGTGGAACGTGCACATCAGCACCAGACACAAAGGGGTGCTGCAGGAGCTGCTGCGCACTTGGCCGCATTGAAGGATCACGATGCAAGCACAGCTGCAAAAAGCTGGCAGCCATAGGTGACAAGATCTCTGGCACTGCAGGCGACTCTGTGCTACTCGCAATCTTGTAGATGGCTTGCACCTGTGAGCACAGTCAGCGGCACATGAAACATATCCTGGTGCAAAACTGAGCCGGACTGCAGGCACATGATTCAACACCAGAGTCATGAGAGCGTGTTGCATCTCCTCACAGACAACCGGATCAATAATTGACAGCGCTCGTTGTAGCACAGTTGATGTTGCAGCTGCCTGCAGTCACCCACTGCAGGATGCAGGTTGGCCTGGGTGGCTGTTTGCATACGTCATCTCAGCGGCTGCATGCAGCTGCATTGTGGGCTGCTCACCTGGCTGGTGCACTCGTGCCACGGCGGCTTCCCTGTGGCCATCTCCAGCACTGTGCAGCCCACCGACCAGATGTCTGCTGCTGGCCCGTGGCCCTGCTGCCTCACCACCTCTGGCGCCTGCCAGGCACAAGCACGAGCAGCAGCAAACATTAGCCAGCAAGGCACAAGACAGGGGGCCTGCACCGCAGCGGTGACGCCCTAAGCTAGAGCAAGCCAAGCGCTGATTCAAGCACCGTGAAGCTCATCCTGCAGGTCCCTGGCCAGGGTGCTGGCACAGTTTGCCAGGGAAACCCTGCACCATGATCGCCTTGCATCCAACACACGCCTCACCATCCAGAATGCGCTGCCCTTGAAGGACTGCGTGACCGAAACAGCGTCCACCAGCTGCTTGGCCATGCCCAGGTCGGCCAGCTTGATGACGCCGCCCTTGTCCAGCAGCAGGTTGGCGCACTTGATGTCCCGGTGGATGGTGCGCAGCGCGTGCAGGTGCGCCAGGCCTGCAAGCAGGGCAGCGCACGCAGCAGGCGTTGAACCACGCCACACCGTGACGTGACAGGCTGCAGCAATGCACGTTGAGTGTGTGCTGCACACCAGCAGTCAGCCCTGGACACGCAGATACGGCAGACTGCGTATGCACGCAACGTTTTGCGGCTGGCAACCCCAGACCTAACTTCCGCCAGTCGCACCAGCTTGCAGGTGGCGATGGTGGTTCCTCACAAAGGACGACGCTGCTGCAGCAGGCTGTGGCTGCAAATCACTTGCTCACCTGACAATAGCTGCCTCGTGTATGTTCTGATGACTGCCTCATCTAGGGGTCCAAACTTGGCCATTAGAGAAGCAAGGGAGCCGCCCTGCACAGAAGAACGTGGTTGTGGCAGGAAGAGAACCTGGGCCCTGGAGAGCTGCGTGGTACCTGCTAGCCGACAGTGAATAAATGCCGGTGGTGTGCCACTAGTAGCAGTGAAGGGTTGAGCAGCACAGGCAGCTGGTTGCTGTGTGATAGCGTGCTAACACAATGCTGTGGCACTGCTCACCCAAGCAGCTCGGGCTGTTGCGCACCGGGACATACTCCAAGAAGATCAGCAGGAAGGGCCCTTCCCGTGCAGTGCCATAGCAGCAGACTATGTTGGGGTGGGACAGCGAGCTCAGCACAGCCAGCTGCACGGCAGATGACAGCAGCAGGCATACAATGACGCATGGTGCTGATACAGTTTGAGCAATGTTTACTACTGGCAGCCATGCAATAACGAAGCCATATTTGTTGACCATGCTGCAGGACGCTGCTCTGTCTGCATGTGGCAGCAGCAGCAGCAGCAGCAGCCCGAAGGCATCGATGTATGGTTGATGGTGGGAAGATGTGGTGATGCTGTTGCTGACCAAGACCATGCAGGCCCTGCTCACCTCTTGCTCAAGCTGCTGCCACGCTTCCTGCTGGTGCTGGTTGTCACGTAGGCACATGGCCACCTCCTTGACAGCAAGCAGTTCTCCTGTGCTGCAATTGAGGCCCAGATGCACATGCCCAAACGCGCCAGTGCCTATGCACTCGCCCTTCTTCCACTTGTTGGGGGGCCCAAGCATTGCTGCTGGCCCAGCAGTCAACTGCCAGGGCTCAACTTGTACAGCTGCATCTGCTACATGCAGTACAGTCGCGTCTGCTTCCAGGTCTGCTGCCCTGCCACCCCAACGCAGTGATGACATGATGCCACTGCAGGTGCTGCTGCTGCTGCTATGTCTGCTGCCCGATGACTCGGCATGAACTTTGCTGGACCTGAAACAGAACGCACCAAACTGCTGACGAGCATGTTGGCTGTGCGAGTGGTGTTTGCCGGCGATGCGCAGCCTCCTGTGTGGGCCCTCTTGGTGCTGCCTGCTGACACTGCTGCCCATACTACAGCGCTGGCAGCTGAGGCTCCCATGAGCAAGCCGCAGGAATCTTATATTGATGTAGGTGCAGAGGGTGGCCTGATACTAAGATTGACAATGATTCAGAAGGAAACCATGGAAAAGGCAGCTTGATGCAACGACATGTGTGCTGATGTGCGAGCTAAACGAGCACCTAGCAATGCTGCTACCGATAGTCCGATTGCTACCCTTTTGAACATCTGGCGTGCAGTCTCGACACATCAGCAGAGGATTCGAGACCGGTTACCGGACATGCATGTCATGTACATGTGAAACTTTGGTTGACTGGTCATCGCTCTTACGTTTGTGCCATCAGGTGCTCGTGCACCAGCGGGACAACAGTAAATAATGGACATAGTATACCCTTCACAAGTCCAGATTTTGGCCGGCGCAGCTGATGCTCGGGTTCAGCATTTGAGAACCGTCCCATTCCCAGGTGCACGACACGTCCCACTGTTGAAAGGGAGCAGCTTACCGTACTGCTTGTGGTCAGCTTGTGAAGGGTTAGTACATAAGGTAAGTGCTTATGAACGGGTATGAAAGAAATTATGAAGGTGGCCTGCGTGTAATAATGGCGTACATGCTGTGCCAGGTAGCGGCATTCCGAAACAGCAAACGTCGCTGATGCGGCCAATCCCGCTGAGAGAGCTACTTTATCACGCTTTGAACTAATTATAAAATTTATGTTTGATTTACGTACAACGTACATTTCTGCGGCGTGCAGCTGCCATGCTATAATGCTAGAAAGCCGGTAGGCAGCGAGGTGTAGAACGGCCAAAAACTCGGGGCAGCCGGTGTACCAAGTGCCACAGCAGCTTTTGTCAAATGTCGTACATGCAAATGCATTATCTTTCAATGTTAGAATACGCTGAAGATATGTCCAACCAGCAGATGTTTACCTCTGACTCTTACTCTAAACCAAGGCGCGCGCACCAAAACCGCAGGCTGCATGGCAAGCACATGTCCAAAGCTTGTGCTCAAAAGCATCTACGGGTGCCTGCTTACCCTTCGCCCGTAATAAGCAGCGGCTGCAAAACCCAGCAGGACAATCAAGCAAGGAAGAGCAGAGGTATCCTTCCTCCCCTATGTACAAACAGCTGGAAATGGTCACAACAGCACACTTGTGCAGCCTGGCTAGCTTGCACAGCCTAGCTCTATATAGCCTGCTTCACAACAACCGCAACAATATGCCCAACCAGCTGAGGCATACGAGGCAATCAAAAGGGGCGTGCAGCCAAGGCAGAAGCACCGGAAGCTGGCAGCACAACATATGATGAATTGTACTGCCAAGTCCAATATAGGGGTCCGCCGCTCGCACAACCTGGGAGGTTGCCAACATTACGCTTACCACCCACCCCATTGCGTGCGGTACCACCCCTCGCTCATCATACGCCGCTTGTCACGCTCACGGCGTGGCAGCCACTTCAGCTCCTCGTGCGTCCAGCGTGGGTCGTAGTGCATGCTGCGCTTGCCCTTGGCGTCCAGCTTGGCCAGCGCAAAGTCAACCGCGCCCTTCTCTTCTATTGTGCGCGTGCGCATGTACACAGCCTTCAGCAGCGTCTCCTGCAAGCGGCTGCTGGGTGTCACTCCCAGGTCAGCAAGGCCTGTTGCCAGCCGTGCCAGGTCAAACGCGCCCAGGTCCCCGACAAACTCGCCAACCTGGTACTCCGCCTCCTCACCGACAGCAGCCTGCCAACCATCAGGCAGCGTCAGCCCCGTCTGTGCTGCTGCTGCTGCTGCTGCTGGTGGCGGCGGTGGTGGTGCCGCTGCCTCAGCTGGCTTTGTTGCGGCACTGCTTGCAGCACCCACGCCCAGCAGCCAGGACCCTGCGTCCCCGCTGCCAGCGTCCGCATCTGCAGCCGGACCTGGCTGCTGGCGGGCACCCGTTTCAAGGTCGAAGCTGCTGTTGCTGTTGGCATACATGCTGCCAGCTGCGCACAGGAAGTAAGCAAGGTCAGGACCGTAAAAGTCCTGCAGGCGGGACTGCCCGGCTGCCAGCAGCGCTGCCCAGTGCTGCTGCGATGGCGTGTAGCGCAGATTGCTCAGCGACCACAGCAGGTCTGACAGCTGCTGTGAGCTGAGCTGCTCCAGGTGGCTGCACAGCTGCTGCAGCATGGAACCCATCCACTCCTCGCCCGGCGTGTAGTCCAGCTGTGACAGCTGCTGCAGCACCTGGCAGGACTGCGGTGCCTGCAGCTGCTGCAGCAGCGGCGCCGCCTGTGCTGCCAGCTGCTGCATCCAAGCCTGTGAAGGTGGCTCGCTGCTGTTGTCATCTGCTGCTGCATCGCTGAGCAGGACCAGCATAGCCTGTAGGGACAGCATCACAGTGACATCAAAAGGACAGGTCAGGGCAGGACTGTGACTGAACAACTAACAAAGGGCTGCAGGGACAAACACGAGTCTTTACGGGTTTCCTGCTGGTGGTGATACTGGCTGCTAAATTTGCCTCTCAAACAGGCATAGCACTGCAACATTTGCATGCTGTTCATTGCCAGCACGCAGGCCGAGTTCTCAAGGGTGCGTCAGGGCAACGTTTCTTTCTTTCTTTCTCAAGGGGTGCAACCAAAAAACACACACATGCAGCAGCAGACTGGCAACAGCCAACAACTGGGTGCTGTGAACTAACGCAAGGCGGCTGATGGCACCTGCCTGCACCTTGCTGCTGCAGTGCCTGGCTGCTTGCTGCAGCATTGTTGGTGCTCAGCATTAAGCCCATACCTGCAACGACAGCTGCTCAGTTATGGGGTGTCGTGCATCAAAGGGAGACTCCTCAGGCAGGCTGCTCTTTCCTGGGCTCCAAGACCATGCATAGCTCACACCGTCCTCACTCTGCACAGCTGCCGCACATGTGGCTGAGCGGTGCTGCGGGGGTTGATCCTGCTGCAGGCGTTGCTGCTGCTGCCTCCGTTGACACCGCCTGTGTGCAGCCAGATTTTATTTCGTGAGAATAAGCATGCAGGTGGTGGGTGCACCTGTGCGCGCTAGCAGGACTTGCCTGATGCAGGTCACGCTGGTGTGAGGCTGGGATCTTGGTGCATGCTGGGCATGCAGGGCCCCTGCAGCATGACTTAGCGGAAGCAGCATGAGCTTCTGTTACTACTGGCTGCCGAAAGGGGTGCAGGGGTTGTTTGTTGCTGTGTAACTGCTGCTGCTGCCACTGCTGGTGCTGCCACAAGTGCTATATAACCATGAGGGTGTGTGCTCAACCAACTGCAGGTTACAGACAACATCAGTGTCGTGGAGCAAGTCAGACAGGTTGTAGAGTAGACTGCGATATGAGAGAGACTCACGCGTTGTCCTGCAAAACCCTATCGGTTCTACAACGCTCGGACACCCAAATTGCTCACGCTCATTGATTTGAGGCTGCTGAGCCCCTGTTTACGCGTATCACACTATTGAAATTGTCACGCACACGTTCAAGGGGCCCAGCCACCGACTCCAGTCGCAGCCAAGATGCCAGGTGTTCTGGGCCGTACCTACTTCAATACCAGCCTAACACTGCCGTCACTGATAGAGGTGCTTGACCGCTGCGAATGGGCTTTCACAGCAGCGACCAGCCACGACAGCTGCTGACGCTGATCACCCTTTGCCTGCAGGAGGACCCACATTTCACCGTTCCGCCATCAACTAAACTAGTTTGTACAATTGGACCAGTGTAAGCACAGCAGTGCCACGCACGCAGTGACGCTGAGGATATTCACTTTTGAACGCACAGAACGCTCATCCTCATTGGCTGTACCCTGGCTGCAGATCAAACGATGTTGACACCCTCACCCAGATGCTGCGGACCGGCATGTCTGTGAGTGAAGGCTCGCACAGGCTGGCAGGAGCAGCAGCTACATAACGCCCACCAACTGACACAGTCCTCGCACAATGCAGTAGCAGATCCTTAATTACCAGCTAGGGTCATATCACGGCTAGTAACAAGCAATGTACCTGTCGGAGTAGCGCTGCAACCCATTGCTGCAGGCAACGGCGCATGCCACAGCAGCAAGACTCCAGAGTTTTGTGCGAGGCATCAGGCGGTCCAATGGCAAGCTGTTACATCTGCTGACTCGCCCCTGTTCATAAACACCGCGCAGATTGCCCGTTTTGACTTCAGCTACAACGATGAGCAGCTGCACCAGACTAGCATCAACAACCTGCGCAAGGCCTCCAAGGCCACGCGCACGCTGTGCGCAACAATGATGGACACGCTGGGTCCAGAGATTGTTGTGACCAACAGGTGTGCATCCACGGGTGCCCAAGCCAGCTGCAGCATGGCAGCCGCAATGACGTTTGACAACATGCGCGTGGTGTGGGTTGGCTGGCTGCAATCCTCGCGATGCAGCTGCTGTGCTTGCTTTTGCGGCTGGACTCGCCTTTGGAACCATTCCAGTTGTCACTACCAGTCCCTGTACAATTCACCACATATATCTGGTTCCCTTGGTGTGCGCCTGCGGTTGAATGTGCGCATACAGGCCCAGCGAGCCTATTAAACTGGAGGCAGGCCAGACTGTGCTGCTGACATGCGACAGCAGCAAGCAGGCCAGCAGCAGCGTGCTGCCCATCATCTACCCCTCACTGGCAGGCACTGGCATCCTGCCGGGCAGGTCTGTGTTTGTGGGCCAGTACCTGTTCACAGGTGAGCAAGAGCAGGGCAATGCAGAGCTGTACACGTCATGCAGCAGAGAGATTGATAACTGCGCTAGCGTGTGCCTAGCCACTTGGCACAGCCCATGTATCATCTTTGGCTTTTAATTTGCAACGTGTTGGTGTGCTGCGACAAAAGACAGCAGTGCTGCGACTAGCACGTGCCTGCTTGGCATGCCAACATCACCGTCTGTCTCCAACTTCTACTGCTCATTTGCAGGCAGCGAGAGCACCAGCGCTTACCTTACAGTGCAATCCGTGGACAGCAGCGACATGAGCGCGCAGTGTGTGGTGCAGAACAGCTGTGTGCTGGAGGGTGTGCAGCTGACCGTGCATATCGGCAACATGAAGAACACAGCACCAATCCTGTCGGACAGCGACAAGCAGGCGCTGCTGCAGTTTGGCAAGCCCAACAGGATTGACTTTGTGGCACTGAGCTTCACGCGCTCTGCACAGGACGTGAAGGATGCGCGCACCTACCTGGACAAGTGCGTAGGCTGCAACCCGACAGCATCAGCGTAGCTCGTGCTGCCAGCACTGATATAAATGCAGTAGCAGCTGACCTTGAGATGTTGAGGAGGTGTAGCATGTACCATGCAGGTGACGTGTCTGTGCTGCCGCAGTATCATACTGGTGTGTTTTTGCAAAACAGCACGGCAGGCTATATATCAGCAGCAGCTGTTGGAATCGAAGCCAAGCCCTGATGATCATGCACTGCCACAGCTGACACAGAAGAGTAGCCATAACATTGTCTACATGTGCTTTAGCAGCTCATTACTTTCCATGCTGTATGCTTCTAGCTGCTCATTCTGGAATTTTGCACATGCTGTGTGTTCCGTCCGCTGCAGGATTGGCATGCGCGAGGCCAAGATCATCGCCAAGATTGAGAACATGGAGGGCCTGGTCAACTACAGGGAGATCATGGAACAGTGCGATGTGATGCTGCTGAGCCGCGGCAGCATGGGCAACTGCGTGGACCCTGAGAAGATGTTCTTGGCGCAGAAGATGCTGCTGCGGGTGGGTGGCTGGGCACGCTTGGGTTGCCAGCAGCGGGCAGGAAGTGTAACGGTGCCGCCAGCAACCAGGCCAGCAAGGGCTGGCCAGCATGTTGTGAACGGCAACATGACAGCTGGGCACTGCTTTTCCCAAGAACAGAAGGGCACCTGGGTGTGCAAGCGTGTTTGGTGTTCATTGAAAGTGCAGCTGCAACATGAGGCGTGAGAAGTGGCTGCGGTTGCCTTACTGTATGCTGCTGCTGCTGCTGCTGCTGCTGCTGCTGCTGCTGTTGTGTCGCTGTTTGCAGGAGTGCAATCTGGCCGGCAAGCCTGTGTACGTCACACGCGTGGTGGACACCATGACAGACGCGCCGCGACCCACACGGGCTGAGGCAACAGGTGGGTGCATGGCCGGCTGGCCGGACGTGGCTGGTGTGTTGCAGCACCTTCGTTAAACGCTGGCCGCGGCTGACACACAAGCTGTGCACCCTGTCAGTGAAGGGTGCGTGCAGCAGAGCTGGCCTGGTGCATGGCATCGTGGTATGTGCTCATGAGTGTCACACGTGTGTGCTGGCCACTCTGTGCTCCTGCTGGTGTAGTCTGGCTTGGCAGTTCATGCGTTGCTGCTCGTGCATTGCAGATGTCGCCAACCTGGTGCTGGACGGCGCTGACGGCATCGTCCTGGGCAGTGAGACCTTCCGCGGCAAGTTTGCAGTGGCGTGCGCTGACACAGTGCTGGCCATCTGCCGCCAGGTGAGGCCTTGGTTCCAGTCAGTGCTGCATCGTCTGCTACACCGCCTTCGGGCCCACAGCCGCTGCTGTATATGAGGTCAAGGCTCCTCCAGATGTGCTTGCAACTTGAACAACGGCCCAAGTGCATCGTTGCACAACCTGCTGCAGAACCGTTATGATTGCGTGCGATGCTGTCTGTGTGCTGCAGGCTGAGAAGTGCTTTGACAGCTTTTCGTACTACCAGTCTGTCATGGACTTTGCAGGCTACCACAGCATCAACCCGGACATCAGCAAGGTGAGGGGAGGGAGGCGGGGCTGCTAGGCCTGACCTTGTTGGAGCTGCGTGTGCGCAGCACTTTCTGCCCGGTTGCATCCTCTGCCTGCACTTTGTTGCTGCAGCAACATGAGCGCAGGGTGCGCCCAGCATGACGCCAGCTCTGTGCGAGCTTGCATGGCGGCGACTGCAGCAGCACATGCCCAGCAACATGTGGCTTTCTAGTAAGTTAACCGCTTTCATCCTTGCCTCGTTTTGCCTGCCTCTTCTTGCGCTGCCGGCCAACAACAGACGGAGGCGCTGGCCACCGCAGCTGTGCGCGCGGCCACCAAGCTGCAGGCAGGCCTCATCGTGGTTTCACAGTCACTGGCAGGACAGCCAGGTTGATCGCCAAGTACAGGCCACAGCAGCCCATCCTCACGGTGAGATTCATGTAGGGCTGTTTGCGCCTTTTCGGTGAGGTTTGGTTGAGCGGTTGCCCCAGCTGATGAGTGTGCATGAGGCTGCATTGAAAAGCAGTGCTGCTCACTTGTGTGCAAAAGCAGCGCGCTACGCATGATGCATTGCATCTGCCAGGCAGCTGCCCTGCCAAGCAGCCAGCGCGGCCCGCAGGCAGCGCGCCGGGGCATCAGGCAGCACCAGCTCAGCACCAAGCACATGCGGCAGCACCAGCCCAGCCACTGGCAAGCACTGGTGGGGCTCCTGCGGCTGCAAGCCTGGGCCGCCGTGCAGTGGTGCACTGCCTGCCCAGCCTTGGGCCCCACCAGTCGCTCTGCTCATGGCTGCCCCACACACTCCCAGGTGGTCCTGCCCAGCAAAGACGCCAACGCCCTGCCAACGGACACTTCCAGCAGCAGCAGTAGCGCAGCAGGGGAGGCAGCAGCAGGAGCAGCAGGAGTGGAAGATCCTGAGGTCAGTGCGTGGTGAAGCAGAAACAGCGACCAAACAAGGGCAAGCAGGCTGGCCAAAGAGCTGGAGACTACACACCCAGCAGCAGCAGCAGCAGCAGCAGCAGCAGCAGCTCCATCAGTCACACATATGGCAAACAGGAGAAGGATTGGCAGCACGAGGCACTGCTGCAACCAGCTCCAGCCGATGGCGACGTCAAACCCGCATGCTGTGTCTGCACACCTGATCCTGTCCGCTGCCGCCGTGGCTGCCGCGTGTGCAGGTGGTGGTGCCCCGCCTGTCCACCAACGGCCTGAAGTGGCACTGCACCGGGGACTTTGTGGCGCGGCAGTGCCTGCAGTACCGCGGCGTGATGCCGCTGTGCGCAGACCCCAGCCTGGGCAGCCCTGACGGAGCCATCCTCAAGGCAGCACTGCAGGAGGTGCGGCAGCAAGGAGCGCCTGCCTCTGGCCGGTGGCGGCTCGCCGTGCCGATGCCGCTGGTGATGCCCCTGCATGTTCTGCAGAACTTGTGCAGAACTGGTGATGTGTACTGTGTGGTGTGCCTGTATGTTTGATCTTGACGGATTGCGACGGCATCAGGCAAGCCTGGTGTGCAGCTGCACATATGCTGCCCTGTTCCGTTTGCATCACAGTGCGTTGTGCCTTGTCGGTGCAACCTGCGTTGTGTGTGCAACACCTGCCACTGTCTGCCAGCTGCGCTTCATGTTAGAGTAGGTCATCGTCATGGCTGGGACTCCACGTGCTGCCCTTGAGCCTGTGTCTGCCGTGCCATCCTCTGTGCAGGCCAGCAAGCGCGGCCTGATCAGGGCCGGCGACCGTGTCGTGATCAGCCAGTGCCCACGCGTGAACGACCGCTTCCCTGTCATGGCTGAGGCGGGCGTGGTCAAAATCCTCACCATCTCACAGGATGGCGTCACAGCATCAAACCCCGTGGTGGTCAACGACGACGGCATGCAGCGCTGCACCAGCATGCACGTGTTTGGCAGCAACGACGCAGTGCAGGACTGCAGCGACCTGGTCTGAGGTGTCCAGCAGCACGTGCGGCTGGTGGCCTGATGTGCGGCGTGCATGCTGCGTGTGTCGACCTTCATGCTCCGTGCAGGCGGCAGCTGCCCGCGCTTATGGAACGGGCCGCCCTCAGGTTTTTGTGGTCCAGGGTGCACAGGGATGCTGGTACCGCCTGGGCCCTGGCAGGTGGAGTCGAAGGGAGATGCGTGGCCTCTAAGCATGCTCATGGCCGTGACGTGCGTGAGTTCTGTTGCAGTAGGCATCACATTTTTGAACCACATGCAGTGGCTGTGTGTTTGCTTTGGAGTCCTTCAAAGAGGGTGGAGGCTGGGGAGGCAGGACGTGCTGCACTCGGATCGTGCGCCTTTGACATTGACGGTAGGGCGACGGTTACGGAGCTGCTGGGACATGATCTGTGGTGCAAGTATAGGATGAGTGCGGCTTGTGTGTGCTGTCGGGGCATCAGGAGGGGGGGTGTGGGCACACTGGTGTGCTGCTGTTGCTAGCTACCTGCCCACTGGGGCTGTGGGGGGCATGCATTGTGAGCTTTTGCAGTACTTCAGTGTGTTCGATTCTCAAGAATGTTCTTCTGCGCTTGCTGCCAACATCCAGTGTTAGTTGTGCTGCTGTGCATCACTGTTTCCAGACTGTACAGGATATGTTTCTCTTTGCTGTTGCAGTTCGCAGGCAGCAGACTGGATGGCACAAGTTGGGCATCAACCTGTGAATGCACATGCGTTCAACGCGGCGCCTGGCGTTCTGACTTATGAACTTGTGTAGGCAGGTAGTGCATTTCCATCGAGAGCTGAGAGAATGCTGCATCCAAAGTGCTGAGAGGCCAGGATTGCACTGGCTTGGACACCGCCGCTCTGCTGTGCAGTGGCAGCTGCTGCCAACGCGCTGGCAGCGCCTCTCGCACTGCACACAGTGTGTGCTGGTGTTGCACTCTCGCAGCTCTCTGTCGCTGTGGCCAGGGTCATGTGGCAGACATGCGGGGTGCGCTGAGGCTGTCAGGCATGGTGTTGGGATGCTTGGGCTTGCCTGGGTAATGTTGTCTTCATCTGGTGCACCAGATGAGAGGACGAGTTTCAAACGGCTCCTGATGTGCCTACCGTGCCACTACATGGTGGGGTTTTGGGGAGCAGATATTTTTGGCAGGCTGGCTGCATCGCTGGCTGCAGAGTGCATATGCGTGGAGCTTCACAGCCGCATGCAGTCTTGCCTTTGGCCTAGGGTAGGTGCAGCTCAACATGCCCGTAGTTGCAGGCATTGAGACCTGGCAGGCAGTGACATGCAGTCCTGCAGTGCATACTTTGGTTTGGTTGTGAAGAAGAGCGCCAACATGCACAACTACGACCACAGATTGTTGAAGGTGGAGTTCACAAGCTTGGCAGCCTGCCATGCGAGATGGCGCCCATGCTGTCGCTGTGGTGCCTGGATCCATTGCAGAGTGTCGGCTGAAAGTAATCATTGACCGTCGCCTAATTTACGTTGATCAGTGTAATATAACTTACTTCAGTTATGCTGAATTTTTTGTTCATGAATTCTTTTGTGGTTTGCTGGAAAATCGTCCTGCTGGCAATTTGTGAAGAAGACTTTGTGTCAAGAAGAACGCAGCAGCAAAAGGCAAGCAAGCAAGCAGTGTCACCCTACCCCTGCATGCGAGGCTGCGCATGTAAGCAAAGCTGGCTCCACTTACTGTAATGCACCGCTGGTAGTACTGATGCTAGAGCCGAAGGCAACCGGCCGATTGCCCGCTTAGAAATTGCTTAGATATTGAAGATTGATGGATAAGGTGGTTGCCCAATGAGCCTGTCATTGGCTCGGAAACGGGCGATGTTCCTGGAAAAAACCCATCCAAAATGTGATGAACACGTAGCAAGCATCCAAGTCCAGAGTAGTTGCTTCGGGGGCATCAACCCTTCCGCGTACAGGAAGCAAAGGCAAGAGGGCTGCCGTATCTTTAACCCTGCTGCTCAATCACCTGAAGCAAACGTGGAAAAGGCAGCGGCAGGGCGCTCGTTACTGGGCTGGTGCCCCAAAGAGCCTGATCCTGCCGCCCCGTCTTGCACTCCGTCAAGATGTCACCTAGGCCAGAACCCCAGAGCCCTTTGTCGCATTGGTCACCCAACCTCAGGCACACTTAGTTTGTGAAAGGAGACGGCACTAGCATTCAATACATGCCAAATGCCCACCACCCACCCACATGCATGGAGCAACTGCTGCTGTCACTGCTGTTGCTGTAGTACGCGCACTGCTGCTGAACATGACTTTGTGTATGCCTTGGTCACCCAACCTCAGGCACACTTAGTGACTACCACGTGACAGCTTGAGACAACAGCAGCACTGTAACCTACTAGGCTAGTAGCAGGCAAACAAAGCAGGAAGAAGCAGAGTCCCCAAACCTCTCGAGCAAGACTGCGCATGTAAGCAACGCTGGCGTCACTAACTGTGGAATGCTGTAGCTGGATGCACGCTCGCCCTAGCTTGTTACAGTTACCCTCATGAGCTGGGTATCTGCTCGCTGGGCTAGTGCCTGACAAAGGTTTCGTTCCAGAAGGTGCGATGTACTGCATTGTGTACTGTATCCTATTGATGATTGCAACGTGAGCTGCCCAGCTTTCAGGAGACTGGCTGTTCACTGAACAGCGGCTCACCCTGACAAACTGCAGGCTGACACCACCAGTAGTTGCTGCATAGCAGTAAAGGGACACAGCAGCAGCGCCTGATAGTTTTAAATGTCCTCTAATAAGTATGGTATGCTGCCCTACTTCTTCTGCTCCACATCTATGCAGCTGGACCGCCACATCATGTAGCATGAGCAGCACCAGAGCTCCGGCACGCCCTGCCAACTCCGTCCCGTAGTTCCAACATCTTGCCAGCATGCTGAAGAACGAAAATCAGCCTGGTTAAAATTGAATAGCTGGTCACGATCATCACACTGCTCCCTCATAAACCCGCACCATGTAACTGTGACCTCGACGTGCCTCATAGCAGCACACCTTGCCCACGATCTCTCTCTTTTGGTCCTGGTCGGCCGAATTAGCGTCACAGAACAAGATGACAACCAGTGAGTGCACCGCCGTCTGGCCGGCACTTCGAGCAGCAAGGAGCTGAACTGCGTTGTGTCACCGTTTAGTTTGGATTTTTCGCCGTCTTGGAAGCAACTGAGCCTGCGGGTAGTGCTGCAGCTACGCCCTAGTGAGCTGGGAGTGATGAAGGCACGCCCACACTCATGCCTTGTCTGCTGCAGGGCTCAGGAAGCACCGCAAGAAGCGCGGTCACGTCAGTGCCGGTCACGGCCGCATTGGCAAGCACCGCAAGCACCCTGGCGGTCGCGGTAATGCTGGTGGCCAGCACCACCACCGCATCATGTTTGACAAGTACCATCCAGGTTTCTTCGGAAAGGTGCGTGCCAGGCCTTGATCCCGTGAACAGAAAGTTTGTGTACATCAAGGATCACACTCCTGTATACTGCTGCTACAGGTGGGTATGAGGCACTTCCACAAGCAGAAGAACCACTACCACTGCCCCATTGTCAACCTGGACAAGCTGTGGACGCTGGTGGGCGAGGAGGTGAGTTAGCATGTTGACGGTTGATCTGTCAGATTTTTTTGGAATGCTGCAGGGCCGTTCAGGGCTTCGGACTGTTGGCAGCAGGCAGCAACAGCAGCGGGACAGACAGCAGCAGCAGCAGCAGCAGCACCTGGAGGCCCCATGGCTGGCGCTCAGCCAGTGCAGCAGGCATGCAAGAAGATCAGCGCAGCACGTATGTTGCTGGTGCCACAAGTTGTGGCGCAGCTGGCGGGGCGGTGCAGTGCTGGCTTGGGCCAGCAGCTGCTGCTGCTGCTGTTCCACAGCCGGCAAGCATTGGAACAGCATTGCTTGCTGTCTACAGCATCAAGGTAGCAGCGCGTTGACAGGGCTCCATTTGTGCCACCCAGCGGCGTGCCTGTGGCGTATGTAAGGGCAACAGCTTTGCGGTGGTGCAAGGCCGCACAGGTGCTGCTGCTGGCAAACTTAGCAGCTGCAGGGGACCTTCATAGCCCTCATCAGGCACAGCGGCAACAGCTTGGGAAACAGCTGGTTGTGGTGCTAACTGTGGCAAGGGCTCAGGCTTGGCTGTGCGGTCAAGCATCAGTGTGCAGTACGGACAGTTCTAACAGTGGCAGCTGTGGACGACTCAGTGGCTGGGCAGCAGCAGCAGCGAGCGAGGCAGCTGCCATTTGTTGGGATGCAGCCTGGCTGTAGAATATGGCAGTGCAGCAACAGCATTGGCTGCATGTACAATACAGCAGTGGCGCAATACCTCTTTTCGTGTGGGCAAAACATCTTACCAGCTGAGCCACATGCACATTGACATAACGGCAATGTGTGCTGTAGTGGACAATGCAACTGGAAGCTGTTGTATGTTATGCAGCAGCGCTATACCATGTATGCTGTAGCAGCCAACTGAGCTTGCCTGTCCTGTACGCACTCCTGCTGTCCTGCTGCACCTGCCCCCATCCAGGCTCGTGAGGCTGCCGCCAAGGACAAGGCCACTGCCCCAGTGATTGACGTGACCAAGTTCGGCATGCACAAGGTGCTGGGCAAGGGCCAGCTGCCAGAGCAGCCCGTGGTGGTCAAGGCCAAGTTCTTCAGCAAGCTGGCAGAGAGGAAGATCAAGGAGGTCGGCGGTGCATGCGTGCTGACCGCATAAGCAGCTGCTGCCGGATCCGGCTAGCGCGACTTCCCTTCTGCAAGCAGGCAGGCCAGCAGCCATGCCGTCAGTGTGGCGCAGCAGCGCAGCACGGGGCTTTTGGGTGCGCTCTGGGGCAGCAGCAGAAGCAGCAGCTTGTGCTGCGGCAGCCGCGTCTGGCCCACGTTTGTGTGCCTGCTGCAGAGGCAGCGGCTGCAGCAGCAGCTGGTGGTGGTGGCTCGTGCTGATGATGTTATTGTAACGAGCACTCAGTTCAAGGGCCGCCGTGCACAGGAAGCATGCTGTTTTGCCTTCTTGCCAGCCAAGAGGCTATTGCATGTCTTGCTAGGTTAGTGCTGCTGATAGTGCTGCTGCTGATCATTGCATGCAAGAGAATGGACTGTACTGCAAGTCTGGAGATTTCAGTAGTGGCGTTAGTGCAGCAGCAAATCTTTACATCATGCACTGCAGCAGATTTAGCTTGAGGGATATGAGAAGAATGTTTTGTGAAGAAGAAGAAGCAGCACTCTAGCATGAATTGGTGGTATGAAGAACTAAAATGCCTAAGTTCTGCCATACACGACGCATTTGCTGCGATTTGCTTTGCAAAACGCGTATCTCCTGCAGCTCTTCACATTGCTGCTCTTAATATACACTGCATGGCAGTCACTCTGTTGTTGTGCTGCTGAAGGGTGGGGTCAGCAGCTACTGCAGTAGCGTGCTGAGGCACACTGGCATGTAGCCCTGCAGCTGGTACTGCCGCATCAACAGTTCGACATGTCATGTCTGACTGCCTAATACACTATACTGCCGTGCGTTAAGCTCATGCAAAACCGATCAATGTTGGAAAACCCTTTCCCTCCTACAGCCCGATGCAGCCGTCACAACCCGCAGCGCTAAGGATGTGGCACCCGCAGCATAGTTAATTAGCCCTTAAAACCTGAATGCGCAACTGCATTGCGGAACTTGGCCGCCATGGTGACCACGTTGGGTGTTAGCCCCAGGTTGATATGACAACCCTCGACCCAGTGACGCCGTCCTCAGCAAGGCTTGCGGTGTGCTCCCATCAATCGTATTGCCATTTGAATTCGACGAGCGTGCTGCGGTGTTGTAATCCGTGGCAGGCGTTGTAGCCCGCTTCTTACTTCTTTTTTTTCGAAGCGGCCACCCCAGCTTGACCAGGCCTCCCTACCAGCACTGCGTTCTGTTGCTTGCGAGTAAGGGTGCAGAAGTAGTCTGCTCAGCTCAGGATGCAGGCTTAGGCCCTGGCACAGCAGCATCTAGGTCTGAGCGTCCGTTCCCATGGCGCTCAGGGGGCTGAAGCGGGCTTTCAACGCAGTCAAATACCCTATAGTTGCCACTGGAAGAGCTTACAATGAAGTGGCCCAAAGGTATCCATTCGGCACCGGCGTGGTCACAACCGTGGTGAAGACTAGCGCTGCCGATCTGTTCGCTCAAAAGGTGAGCTAGGCGGCCTTTTCGTTACGACAATGGGAATTTTTCCGTGACGATAACGGAATGATAGGCATGACGGCTTACCAGTGCAGGGTCTGTAGGTGTTGTAGGAGTTGTGAGGCCACAGACTGAAGTGTTGCTACTGTTTGGCTCTGCCTGTTGCCAGGTCATTGAGAAGAGGGAGGAAATGGACTTCAAGCGGCATGGGGTGTTTATCACCTTTGGGCTGTTCTACCTGGTGAGCAGTGAGCAGTGCAGTCAACCCTAGCAGGTGTCACGACAGCTGACTGCATGCAATGAATGCTCAGCTGACACACTGCCGTCCAGCTCAGCGACAAAACGCCTCTAGCATTCAGCAGCTGCCTTGAGGCTCCCTGCACGCACCTCATCATGGTCTTTACGGTATTGCTCTTGCAGGCTGGGTTCCAGTATTACCTGTACAACCACCTTTTTGTAAGATGGTGTGCGGGCATGACTGCTGCACTGGGCCACAAGGGCTCGGCGCCCATCAAGACATTCATTGACCAGGCGATCCAGTGAGTGCACACATAACCTGCTGTCCTAGGTGCTTTCTGCATTTGGACAGCAGAGGATGCCAGCAGGCACTGTAGGGGTTGGGTTTCATTCTTTGTTCGCTGAACCGGGCTGCAGAGACTTCTGGGCCGGCAGCTTGCACACAGCTCTCTAGCAACGCAGCAGATACTCCGACACAATTGCGTGCGTGTGTGCGTTGTGTGTGAGTCCTGTCCACCCCTGCAAGCACCCCTCCGGCTGCAGCCGCTTAGACTGCCGCCCGTGTCTGTGTCCCTGCCACTGCGTGTGTGCCCACAGCCACCCCTTCTTCTACTTCCCAGTGTTCTACAGCATGAAGGGCTACGTGGAGGGCCGGTCACCCGCAGAAATCTTTGAGCGATACCGCAACGAGCTGTGGGAGAACTGCAAGGCGCTGTGGACCATTTGGGTGCCTGCGCAGATGGTCAACTTCAGCGTGGTGCCGCGCCACCTGCGCATCCCGTTTGGTGAGGCAGCAGCAGCAGCAGCAGCAGCAAGCCCAGCGGCAGCATGTCGATGCCTGTCTGTACCCACGTGATAGCACCGTTGGCAGGTGATAGGTGCAGGCGGTGAGCGTGCTGCAGGTGTTGTAAGAAATCACAGTTACAAGTTTTCTGCCTCATATTTTGACTGATGTTTGTTTGCAAAATTCAGGCCATGGGTTTTTACACAACTTTGTGTGCAGTGTTCAAGAAATGTTCAAATCTCAGGCCACAGTACGTCGCTGGGCAGTATATACACATAACCCTGCCTTCTACTAATGCCTGTTATGTTTACACACATTTCAGACCACACGCGTGGCCTGAGCTTTGCACACACAAATGGGAAGTGTTTACGTGTTGGAGCCATGCTCATGGCTCCAGATACTTTGCTTACGCGGGGCCGGGACATGACCTGATGATCACTAGTTTTTGAACTTTGCCATCTGCTGCACCACTGCTGCTGCACTGCCTTGCTGCGACAGTGGCTGGCGTGTCATTTGCGTGGACCGTGGTCATCAGCGTTATGCGTGGTGCGCTGGACAGCGGCAAGGTGGCTGCAGCAGCACCCACCACGGCGCAGCTGGATGACGCCGTTGCGACAGTGGCAGCAGCAGTGGGCGCCACAGCAGCAGCAGGCCGTGCGGAGCAGCCGGCAGCTGCTGCACCGCAAGTGCTGCGGGCTATGGCTGAGCCAGCAGCAGCCGGGGTTGCACACGCGCCAGTGATTGCTGCTGGCGAGGTGCGTCGTTCCCAGGCAGCTGTTGGGTTGAAGGCCCTGGTAGTGCCGCGCGGAACAGCACATGCTGAGGCTGCCGCATAGGATAGATGAGGCCAAGCGTGAGAGTGCAGAGCTAGTCATTAGAATGGGGCTGGGAGGTCTGCTCAGCTGCATGGTGCTTGTGCCATTGTGCAACTGCAAATGTTCATGCTGAGCAGTTGCATGTTGAAGAGGTGTGGGCAAAATCTGTGCTGCGAGGAACGCCTGTCAGCACTGGCAGCAGCAGCCCTGCTGCTTATGCTGCTGCTGTTGCATTCAGGCTTTGCAGTGAAGGTAGAAAGGAAGAGAGGAGAACAGCGGGCACCTGCAGCTCAAGAACTTCCATCTTTTCGGCAGCACAGAGCCAGTGCATGGCTAGAGTGTGAATCTGTATGTGTGCTTGGTGTTTTCCCTTGGTCTTATCCCTGGATGGCTGCCTTGTGTGTCTTCAATAACCGTCAGGGGTTGAAGAGTCCTGTTGCTGGTGGCAGCTACAAGCTGTGCGCAGCTGAACCTGGCGTGCACGGAATGGCTGTTATCAGCTGGAGCAAGTGCTGCATGTCATGCTGTGGCGCTTGTGTAGGTGGTTCTTGCTGGTTTTTTGCCTACTCGTCAGTCACCTGACTGCGCATTGCAGCTGCAGGGACTGCCAGGGCTTTGCCACCCTGGCTGTCCCATCCTGCAACATTGCGCTGACCCTTGCAGGCCGTTATGCCATGCCCTTTGTGGTGCGCATTTGCTGGCCAGCATTGTCTGGGCATTTGTGTTCTTTGGCAATCCATTGTCTTTCCCTGCTGTTTGGCTCGAGCCGGCTGTTCGCTGGAACACCTGGAAAGGGTTTTCCAATGCGTGAAAAGCCTCAAGCGACACGGCGGGGTTGTCAGCAAGCAATATATATTGCTACAAAGCAGCAGCAGGTGTATTGCAGCTGCCGCTAGTGCCCGCAGTAGCACACTGCGTGATGCAACAATGGCAGTGCCCAGTGCCCAGCATACAGGCAGCGTGCAGCTCTGGTTTAATGCTCTGATGTCTGGAGTTCCAGCATGTGTGCATCTGCCACATTCAAAGAATCAGGTTTCCCTGTACCCAACAGAATGGAACTCTAGCGCTGTGCCCGGTGCATACTAAGTGCAGCAGTGCGTCCATTGCTGGTGCATCTGCTTGTGATGGAGGTTGGACTGGTCTGACAGCAGACGCATTGTCATGCATGTTAGCGTAAGACACTGTACCGCTGCGTTGCGGTAGTCTGCTGTGATTGAGATAGGATTAGGCTTGGCAGTTTGATTCAGTGCTGGTGCGTGCGTACAGGTTACTTCGTAGGACGCTTGTGTGGCCAGAGTTGGTGCATGGCTTACTGTAGCATTGGCATTTGATCCCAAGCGCAAGTTGCAAAAGCTGTGACCTGCGTGCAGTCATGGGTTAGCCTGCATCAGCTGTTGGCTGTATGATTTGCTTGTTGGGCTGGAATCATCTGCTGATTCGTGCAGTGCAGCCAACGTTTATGAAAGGGCGCGTGAACGTGTCTGGGTGGTTGTGCATGGTCCACACCTGGTGTGTCGACACAGCAAGCGCAGCCAAGGGGTTGAGTTGCTGCAAGTACAAGCTTCAGCAGCATTGCACCAGCATCAGCTGAGCTGTAGTGCCACTGTAGTGCCCGTGATGGGTGACAGGTATGTGACTGGTGCAAGACTCAGTCTTCATGCGGCGTGGTGCGCTGCCAGGTGGCAGGTGTACTAGACCTGTCGTGTAGTGCACAGTCATGCTATGGTTGTCTTGACTGTGGTGGCCCATCACGCAGTTGGTTAGTGCTGGCTGAAAGCACTGACACTGCTGAAACCAGGGCCTTTAATTGTGTGCTTATCTTTGTTGGCAAACATGTTTGGTCGCATGTTGTGGATATTTGAAAGGACTGCCTACCTAGCTAGTAGGCTGTGCTCACTCACATGGTGGCTGTATGTTTGCTTACGCTCCCATCGTTTGCTGACATACCTGTAAGCCAGCACCTTGCCCAGCATGTCATCGGCTCCTGTCATGGCGGGTCCTGTGTGATGCCCCACTTGCAAGGTGTAATTCTCAAGGTCAAAAGTTGCTGGCATGTGGGACCTGCTGTCACAAGGTGCGATTGGTGCTTTGAAAACACCTGCCAAAACTACTAGTAGTAGTATTACAACAGCCTGCCTCACTACACCGGAGCATGATGCTTTCACTAGCATGCTAGTGCATTTGTCCTACATGTCCTACAAAGCGTGACCCACGGACCAATGCACGTTGCAAAAAAACATTGATTGGGCTGCACACTTGCAGGAACAACAGCCCTGGCCAGCACGCCCCGCTGCAGCACTGCCCGCGTGTGCTCGTACAACAGGCCCTGTGACTGCCTGCGCTCCACATCCTCACTGGAGATGCCTGCACACATGTTTGCCGGCCTGTGATGTGCCTGCAGCACATTCAGTGCTCTTCCATGCCAGCAGATCCCTTGTCCCTGCCGCTGACACAGCCATGAGCTGCCGCCGTTGTTGCTGTTTCAGCTATAAGCTGCCGCCGTTGCAGCCACTGCTAGGAATTCAAGTGCTTTATAAGCCTCTGAGGTCCTTTGCCAATCCGGTGCTGCTGGCCCAGTCATTCAGCGCAGCCACCAGCGCCACGTATTGCTGCTTGGAGCCGCGCAGGTCGCCCTTGTTGGCAATGTCCCGCAGGCTGGTGATGCCATCGAAGATGGCGACAGCCTTAGCCTTCTCTGCCTCGCTGGCGTCCAGCACGCTGGTGGCGCGTGAAAACTCTTCCACCCAGCCGCTGCTGAGGTTGGACGACACGCCCTTCAGGTCGCCAGCCTCAAGCTGCGAGCCTGCAAGACAAAGCGACAGAGGGTGTCTGGTTGCGCGGAGTTGTGATGCTGGGTGCTCGCATGCATCAGGCAGCTGCAGCAAGAAGAGCAAGAACTCGGTGGAGTTGTGCAAGCTAGGTGCAGGTTTTATGGTTTTAGCTGTTGGGTCGATCTGCTGTTAGTTTTGGCACAGGGTCAGCGCTTGTGAGATGCACCCAAACCTAATGTGCAGGCTCCGCAGTCTGTATGGCTGTTCTTCATGGCTTTTCAACTGTTCAACTTGGCTGTGGCTGATTCCATGAACCTTGCCAACCAGCCAGGAGCAGTAACTGACTGGTGTGCAAGGAAACATAGTGCACCACGCAAGCAACTGAACTGCTGCTCATTAATTGCTGCCACCTCCCACTGCACACATCCCATCCAAGGACTGCTGCTACTGCTGCTCACCTGACTTGGCCAGCTGAAACACTGCCTTCTGCACTGGCAGCAGCTCGCTGTCCAGCTGCTTGTCTTTGATGCCGCCCTCCCTCAAGAAGTCGCGTGTGGTCTCCTTCTGTGCTGCAAGGCGCTGCTTGCGGTTAGCCTTGGCACGCTCCAGCAGCTCCTCGTCCTCCTCGTCAGGGCTGGCAGCGGCAGCGGCACCGGCAGCAGTGAGAAACAGCATCAACCACAGCAGCACCAGAGTGGGCAGCAGTGACAGAGGAAGGGCTGCACGCTGTGAGGTGAACGTGCTTGCGCAACTACAAGTAAAGAAAAGATCACCAAAGACAAAAATACGGGCACTCACATCAGAGCCCAGGCCTTTGGGACAGGCGCAGCGACCAGAGCTCCCATCACCACAAGGCCTGCCGTCAGTGCACTCCTACGGTTGACTGCCTCTGCATCAGCCTTCACGCTGTTGCATACAGCAGCACGAGCGTGTGGCCTGGATGGGCGGAATGCGCCAGACAGGGCGCGTGAGCCAGTCTGCTGGGCAAGTGCGAAAGACATGTTTTCGGACTTTCTAGCAAACGGCTAGATAATCGACGATTGGTGACTTAGCCACAGCTTACGAACACATCATCCACCTGCGTGCTGCTTAGCAGTGCTAGATCGGACACATAGGACCCTCGGCCTGGACCGCAGGTGTTCAAGTGTCTGTCACCACACAGCAAGCCATGGTCAGCTCCTGGGAAAGGTGCGATTGCAAAGGATGACGTAGTGCATTATTTTGTGTCCTGCTCCAGTTCTTGCAGTCAGCAGTCGTCACACCTGCTTTTGAACTGCTGAGTTGACTCTCACCTGCTGTACATCTTGCAACCAAACTGATGCGTGTCAGTGTCCGCAACAGGTCTGGCTACACTCTGCTAAGTGAAGAAAAGAGACAGGTGAATAAGAGTACAGCAGCAGCCATATCTATGCTGGCACGTCTAAATTCAGATCTCATGCTAGCACAGCCTTTGCTGCTGATCACACTGACCGTTTAATACATACAGCAGCCCTTGGCACGGTCACACTGTCACAATAACAGCGCACAATGCGTACTCACGTTGCTGGTCAAGGCGCAGGTCACTTCAACAGTGCGCATCTGATAAACGGGGCATGAAGGGCACCACAGTATGCAGCTGACACTTCTGTGATATATCTTAGACATCCATGATGTTCTGTCCGTCACTCACGTGTGCTGCTGCCGTAAAATACCCTCTCAGCATGATGCACGGTTTGACCTTCCCCCAGAGGAGGTGCCGTATGGGGCCATTAGCCTGGCAGTGTTCCTCATGGCCTTTGGTTCAACCGCTCTGGTGCTGGCCTGGATGCACTTCACGCAAATTATCTTTGGCAAAGAACAGGCGGTGAGCAGGGCCGCTGCCGTGCGACACTCAGCACAGCCGCACCAGTTGGTGCAGCGGGTGTAGTGGTATTTTAAATGCATGTCACTGCGGTCGCCGCCTCCAGCAACAGCAGCTGCACTGTGCAATCAACATCTAGCGCCTGCGCCGTCTCCCCATATTTGTAATTGGTGCTGTGCTGCATTTGCTGCTTCTACTGCTACCACTTGCAGGAAATTGGCTTCACGGTTGTTGGCCTGCTCACCTTCGTGCCAGGTGAGCGCGCTGCATGGGGTGTGGCAGCAGCAGGGCAGCGCGCTGGCACTGCGCAGTACAGGCAACAGCACAGCGCATGATTCCCGCATGCATGAATGCAGCAGCAAGCAGGCACAAGCATCACAGGGCAGCTACAACTGTCACTGCCACCTGGAAGTACAACACCAGCCAACACTGTTATGACAGTGCCAGCTGGGTTGCTCCACTGAGAGCAGCTACATAGCCTGACACGAGCATTTGCTGAACTTGACCTGATGAGGCTTTCACAAGCCGAAACTAGTCGTCACTTGTAAGTTTATTTACTCTCATTGGGCTACTCTCTTTCGCTGCTTGGGTCGCTGGCAATTATCTGTTTGTCCACAATTGTCACAGCAGCAAGCCTGTCCAGTAGGCGAGGGTGGTCTTTCTGTGCCTTCTGCAGGAGCCTATCACAGCTGGATTGCGTTCTCCGTGTGGCGTGGCGTTCCTGGCTACCGCTGGTCTGACATCCCACACAGCTGAGCGATAACATGGCGCAGGCATGGGCGCGCCGCCACTCTGCCCTGTCCCTGCCAGCTAGTGGAGAGATATTGCTGCCCACAGCTCTTCCGCTTCGGTGGTGTGGCGCCGCCTTTGAGTGCAGGGTTGCCAGGAGTTGATACATATGTCAGCAGCAGCAGGGCTTTGTTGATACCGGGGCTGCAAGCAGCACCCGTAGCCAGTGGATGCCAAGTGCAGCTGAAGACGTGCCAAAACAACAGCTCTGTGTTGTGCTGGTGAAATCATGCACCTCAGCAACGTTGGAACTTGCGCTGGCAACCAACCGCAGCACGTCGCAAAGAAAGGACACACACGCTGTTTGTTATGTCCCATTTTCTGCTTTACCAGATGTGTCACAACTGCACGTACCTACTTGTGCTTACTAGCACGTGAACCCCTACAGAGCAACTTTATGATACTGGAGCTGTTCAGGCGTTGTTACGTTTGCATTGAGTCCATTACACATGAGCTTGAACAATGGTACCATGCATTGATGCACCACACATGCCGTCGCATTTGGTCAGCATCCAAATAATGATCATCTCTCTTGTAATCGCAAAGGTCGCCGCATTGTACCCGACAGAGGCAGCCGGTGCGCCCAGCATTGACCCGACACAGTATAGCTTGCTCACACTGTAAACATGTCTTCTTGCTGACCGTGGTGGCACCACCGCAACCGACTTGCAAGCCGGCATCCCGGTTCTAGATCTGGGTGCGTGCCCACTGCATGCAGGCACTGCTGGTCAGGTGCTGTCTGTGCATGCGCATGAAGGGTGTCTGTGCATGCGCATGTCCAGCCCATTTCTGTCGGGGGCAGGAGCGTGTGTTTGCTTGCTGCTGCTCTTCCAGGCTGGCTAGGGTACACATGCTGTCAAGAAGAAGAAGCATTCTAACGCAGCAGCAGAAGCAAGCAGCATCACATGCTGCGCACAGCAGCAAGCCATGTATGTGGGTGCCCTAGGATAGTTTTGTTACTGGCAGAGCAGCAGAGCAGTGAACTACATCTTGGTGGATCAGCACGCTGTCGCACTTTTAGGCTTGCTGCCTCCCTGTTGCAGCAGGGTCTGGCTGGAACTATGTTGCAGGACAGGTTACATTGCTGCTTGGGTAATACGTCGTCGTGTTTGTTGGTTTTTGCAGGCAGAAAGTGCCTGCTACATTAACAGTGTTACATTAATAGTGTTACAAATAGAATAGTAAGTAATGGAGCTCGTGTAGCTTAGGGACCAAAACAGGGCAGAGGATGAAAGTTGCAGCATGATGCCAAACCTTCTGCCCCCTGGCTAGCATAGAAAATGACTACAGTAGACACGCATAGTTATATTAAAAAGTTAACATTTAGCTCATGTACATTATACCATATGCATCTGCTAGTACTTTCCAAAACATCCATTCAGTGGGTGCTTGTTGTCCTGTGCTGCAAAGTGTATGGATTACTGTCACTGAAACTCCGAGCTGATCAGCTGACTCATGAGTCAGCAGGCTGCTTAGACCAGTGCTAGCACCAACGCTTTCATGCTCAAATACTTCCAAAGCAACCAATATTCGTGTGTGATGCGACCGACAGTTTGTGCTTGCACGGCCAACATCTTCCCGACACACAGCTGTGTCTGCAGGGGCTTTCCTGGGGATTCAGCCTCCTTCAGCTCAAGGACTGTCACTTGAGTGACAGTCTGTGCTGAGCTGTTCGCAGCTTCCTTTTTGATCAGGTGTCCGTCATGGCTATTGAACACACCAATGCAACCCCTTCTTCTCTCTGCTTGTTGGCCTAGGGTATAGGTCTCAGCAGATGAACTCTTCTGTGTTTTCACAGCTAGGGTGCCAGGTCAGCAGCCAGGATATGATCGCCAATCCTATGTTAGGAATCCCCACAGAACCCTCAGACAAACCCTTTTTTGGGTGAAAAAAAGGTATGCAAGACTGACCCTTACAGGGCCGCTGATACTCCGCTTCAACATTGTAAACGATGCCTGTTGTCCTTTCAAAGAATGTCACCATCAGCAGTGCTCGCTGCCGCCGACAACTGTCAGTTGCTTGCCTGACAATGTTGACAGCGCTGTGCTGGCACAGAATGCATGCACATTTGTCAACTCACGCTTGCACACAAGCCAACGGTTCGTTGAACTTTCATTCAGCGAAGCTCACTGAGTGCAGACTGGCATGAAGTATCACTATGGCTTAATGGGTTATCATCATCATATCACCCATTCAAGCCACAGCATCAACGCCATCAGCCCCGCGCCCCACCGGGACGGAAGGAGGAGGGGGCACTGCTCCGGAATGATTCATGTATTGCGCACATTCCAGCCTTCAGAAGAAAATCAGCAATACACGGTGACACCATCCGACATCTTCCAGAACTGCCCCAAATATCATCAGGCACAAAATGCAACACCTTGGTTGATGAATCAGACATGGACACAACGCTGCGCAGCTTCTCAGCGCAACCAGGCAGGGATGTGATCTCAGCAAACATACTATCCCTCTCAGCAGAGGTAGCAGGACAATCAAACATCAAGTGTGACAATGGCTCAACTTCTGCACCACAACAAGGACATGATGACATGGAGTTAGCTCTGCGACCCCCATATGTATACTGACTTGTACGCTCATGCACACACAAACAACCCACACATATGGGTAAAAATGATGATGATGATGATGATGATGATGATGAATGATGATGATGAGAATGATGGATAGATGATGATGATAGAATGATGATGATGATGATGATGATGATGATGATGATGATGATGATGATGATGATGATGATGATGGATGATGATGATGATGATGATGATGATGATGATGATGATGATGATGATGATGATGATGATGGATGATGATGATGATGATGATGATGATGATGATGATGATGATGATGGATGATGATGATGATGATGATGATGATGATGATGGATGATGATGATGATGATGATGATGATGGATGATGATGATGATGGATGATGATGAGATGATGATGATGATGATGATGGATGATGATGATGATGATGATGATGATGATGATGATGATGATGATGATGATGATGATGATTGATGATGATGATGATGATGATGATGATGATGATGATGATGATGGATGATGATGATGATGATGATGATGATGATGTGATGATGATGATGATGATGATGATGATGATGATGATGATGATGATGATGATGATGATGATGATTTGATGATGATGATATGATGATGATTGATGATGATGATGATGATGATGATGATGATGATGATGATGGATGATGATGATGATGATATGATGATGATGATGATGATGATGATTGATGATGATGATGATGATGATGATGATGATGATGATGATGATGATGATGATGATGATGATGATGATGATGATGATGATGATGATGATGATGATGATGATGATGATGATGATGATGATGATGATGATGATGATGATGATGATGATGATGATGATGATGATGATGATGATGATGATGATGATGATGATGATGATGATGATGATGATGATGATGATGATGATGATGATGATGATGATGATGATGATGATGATGATGATGATGATGATGATGATGATATGATGATGATGATGATGATGATGATGATGATGATGATGATGATGATGATGATGATGATGATGATGATGATGATGATGATGATGATGATGATGATGATGATGATGATGATGATGATGATGATGATGATGATGATGATGATGATGATGATGATGATGATGATGATGATGATGATGATGATGATGATTGATGATGATGATGATGATGATGATGATGGATGATGATGATGATGATGATGATGATGATGATGATGATGATGATGGATGATGATGATGATGAGATGATGATATCAGCAACATCATTGTACAAACCACAACAAAGTACAAAGAACAATCAAGTATGATTGATTGCCAAGCAGACAGAGTGAAAACGCTGTGAGACATACCGCTGCACACCAGCAGGGTTAAGAGCAGCCTGCTCATCCTGAGGATGGCCACGGTATGGCAAAAGTATGGTGTTCAGCCAAAACACAATGCTCCCAACGGCAGCTTGCTGGCAGCCTCTGTTGCTCTGCTCTGTGCACAAACACTTTCAAGTTTCTGGTCCAATGCCACCACTGAACATAGCCACGGTGAAGGCCTTAGCATGCTGTGCAGTAGTGCGGTGCATTGCAAAGCACCCATTACAGACCTGCGCAACTTGCACTCACACCACTCGCTTGCAGAGGTTGCAGAACTGCAGCATCAGGCACACTGTGAACTGCCTTGCAGCCTCAATGCGACGCTGGCTGAGTGGGGTGTGTCTTGACATACCCCAGACATTCATAGATGGTGACTGGACCCACGTGAAAGTTATCCCTCACTATGCAATGCATGCGTGCAGCTGTGTGAACACAAATCCAGGAGACTCGCCAATGCACAGGTGTGTTTGGACAAAGCTACTTGTGACGGTGCCATGTGTGGCCAGTCCTGCAGGGCTGCCACGGAGTCCAAGGCTGCAAAGCTGGCCGCCCCACCCCCACCTGGTGTGCGATGCGCATTGCCGCGCGCATGTTCGCCACGCGCACCTCATCCAGCGCAGCGCCAGACTCGTGCTGCCGCACAACCTGGCATGCAGCAGCACATGCGCGGCAGCAGGAGGCAGTGCAGGCATGATCAGGGTTAGCAGTGCGCAGTATGTGGGCTGCATGCCGCGCGCTGGCATAGCAGCGCTCCTGCAAGGCTGCCCTCACTATCACCCCACCAGGCCTCGACACACAAGGCGATGACGTTATGCAAGACTGCTGCACAAGACGCAGGTCCACCGCCTGCCTCAACCCCCCCCACGAGCTGCAACACAACAGGCAGTGTACTAGCCGCTGGCTGTCCCTGCAGCGTTAGATCTGCTGCCCTGTTGATGGCGCTGTGTCACTGGCGCGGCATCACCTGCACCTGCGCTCCTCACCTCTGCTGCCTCTGGCAGGAATGCGCTCAGCTTGCTGCTGGCGCCCCCCTGCTGCTCCCCCTCCTTGGCCACAACAGGCGGCAGGCCACACTGGCTCAGCAGCCTGCCGAGGGCCGTCACTGCTGCTGCTGACAGGGCGCGGCTGGAGCTGGAGCCTGGGGCTGGGGGGGAGGCATTGACAGCTGGACGCGCTGGAACTGGGGGCCTGCTGGCGCGTCATCATCTGCTGGCACCAGCTGCGCATGCGCTCGTATGCACAGCCTCTGCTGGATCCTCCAACAACTTCCCCAAAAGTCCAATCTGACGTGCCGCCTGCCCGCGCGCCTGCCCTGCACCCCCCAGATGTCCAAGGAGGAGCTGGAGCGGGAGACGGAAAAGTTCCGCGCCGCAGCACCACTGGAGGAGGAGCCGGCAGCACAGGAGGACGCCGCCCAGCAGCTGGCCAGGCAGCTGGCAGAGCTGTCGGGCGCACCCATGGGGCGTGCAGCGCGCGAGGCCTGGCGCAAGGAACGGCAGGAGCAGCCGCAGGCGGAGCAGCAGGCTGGCGGCAGCAGCAGGGCCGGCAGCCCGGAATGCGACAGCAGCGTGGGAGGCTGAGCCGCATGCCGAGCTGATGGAGAGCGCTGCAGCGAGCAGTGCCACGCGGCAGCAGATGGCGCAGCAGCAGCAGCCGGCGGTGCAGAGCAGCACAGGTGTGGTGCAAGTTGTTGCTGCTGTTACCTGGTGTTGCATAGGTGCTGCTGTGGCTGCCCACATAGTGATGATAATGATCACTTGAGGACTTGCAGTGACCCTCGCCGCTGCCAAGCCTTCACGGTGCTGTGAGATGTGGCCCTTCTGGGAGCATGGCTGTATGTGCTCACCTTGATGACAACTGATGCAGTTGCAGCCAGCTGCTGGGACTCCAAGATGTGTTTGGCAGCCATTGAGCAGCAGCCGCCTTACCATGCTACTTGGCGCGTGCTGATTCGAGAACTGTTGTGCGTGCGGGTTGGGAAATGGTGCGCAAGAGCGTTGGTGTGTTCTGGCCTGTGCACAACATGCTGTTACAGTGTCAGCTACTTGTAGTGGCGTGGGTGGCGTTAGAAGCCTGCTGGAGTTGGTGGCAATTGTGCAAAGATGTGACTGCGCTTGGGCAGGCCCATAGGCCTATGTCCCGCGCCTTGTTGCGCTGATGCGTGGCCTAGGAGCAGCTAGCCTGCATCGGCTGTCGTGGGCTGTCCTGGCTTTCAAGTTCTATTTGCCACAACCCGCATAAAAGTTTGGCTTGCATGACATGCAGCTGATTCCCTGGCCAGAGAGTTGACGTAATTTTGCCTTGGTGTATGCCTATGCGGATGTTTCTTGCGCCAGGTAGATTGTTGTGTTTGTGGTGGTTCTGGAGTGTGTTAGGTAGTTTCAAGGCATACTGCTGAAATTACTTTGTGCCAGTTTGGCATGAAGACACACAAGATGAAATGGTTCTTCAACCACGGTGGTTGGGCACAAGGGTATATTCCTATTCTTAAAATTTATTACAATACAAGTAGTTGTAAGTAGTTATCACACTAAATGTATTGATATGCATTCAAATAAACAGTAGTTGTGTGTGTACGTTGATGGTTGCAAGGCATAGTCTACCAGTACTTCAGGCAGTGCTGTTGCTGTGCACTGCTGTTACCCTGACATGCGGCATTTGTTAGGTTAGATCGCGCAGTGCTGCAGCTGCAGACTCAGCCTGTGAGCAGTACAGCCTGCTTAGGTGCCAGCAGTAGGCGCAGGCCAACCATTGTGACACGTCTGCTGCACTTTGTAGTGCAGTTGCAACTGTTGACGGCCTTCCTTACAGTGTGTCTCTGAGCGCAGCAGGGAGTACCAAAGTGCTGTGTCTAAGCGGTGTGCTTGGGTTCTCTGATGTCCGCTCAGGGCTTGTGGCCTGTCGAGGAGTGGGTCGCTGCTATCTGGAGGTTGTTCGACCCCCATTCCTTCCAGTAGCCAATGGCTTGCTGGGTGTGGCAGCAGTGGACTTTGGGTATGCTGGAGTTGTGGCAGCACTTGTTGAGTAGCACGTGGGTTCCTAGACTAGATTTGCTTGCATGCCTGAGGAGATTGTCGTTTCTCTTGCATGTGCCAATAGCACCGGTACGTTCCCTGCACTTCATGCTTGCTGAGCAAGTTCCTGCTGATGCATGACATGACTCACAGCAGCTCTGCAGTCATCAAGCAAGAAGCTGTATAAGGCATGACTGCACGAGCCTGACTTTGTCTTGTCTGTGCTGAAAGCTGCACGGTGTGCAACGCACCTTGGCCTGATACCACCACCGCTTGTTTCTCTGCTTGTCATGTTTGTTCATTGCATGTGCGTGTGTGTGGTATTTGCTACTAAGTGGCAGCATCAGCTGTGGAACTGCATGGCCTGGAACATTGTTGCAGCAGTGGCCCAAGCTTGTCAGCACATGTGATGTGGTGGTACTGGGCTTTGGTGCATCAAATCCTGGGCATGTTGCGGCAGGAGATGGTGTTTGGCAGGCAGCTGATGCATGTGCTGTATCTGGCGCGCCAGGTGCTGCAGGTTATTCGCCCGAGGTGCTGGATCACGCGCACTCTGCCCTGCATGCTGTGTCAGCAGACGGCAGCATGTGATCAAGATGTGGTGGGGCGCATTCCGCTGGAATCTGTGCGCAATGCGCGGGCTTGGCCATTTTGTGGCCGCCGCACGATGCAGCGTAGGTTGGCGCTCCTGCGGACGTTGAAGGGTCTCTTTGCGTGCACCACAGTGTGGCATGTGATTTGGGCAGCGGTATGTGCTGTCATCTGTGGCCTGGTTGTTATGGCGAGTATGTTACATTGTCCTGGTGACCAGACCAGCTGCAGTGTACTATATACGCGCACAGGCGTGTTCAGGCTGGTCCCTGAGTGCTGCATGCCCGTAACATCTTGGCTGATCGTATGTCAGCGCGCCCTGCGTTACTCTTTTTCCTCAGGTTTCGTGAGGATACTTAGGTTTGGTGAGGATGCTTGGTTTTTATCGTGCTTTGTTTGCTTGTTGCCTCGTCGTAGACCTCTAATGTATCGTTCTTGTATGCTCGCTGTTGTGCAGCAGTTTGTGTTGTGCTGCTGCTGCCAGGCAGTGTTGTGGGTGCACAGCAGGACATACAAGTGCACGCGCGCACCAGCGTGTGTTGCTGATACTGGCAGCACTGTGCTGATGTACCTTGGCTGCTGCTGTAACTTGGACAAAGAGCGTCCTGCCGTAGTTGTTTTGGTACTCCAGCAACATAGCAGCTTGACTGATGTGCAGTGCATGCTTACAGGAGCAACAAGCCAGGGCAGGGCGCTTCACTCGTGTCGGCATTCGGCATTCGCTGAGCGAATCGTGGTCACGAACCTTTGCCCAATCGAAAGCGCACGGACACCGCCGTGCAACGACACAGCCCCCGGTTGCCAGCTCGACGTTGTTGCTGTGCCGTTCCCGCCACATGGCCACCGGCGACGTTTTACAGTCCGCAGCAGGGCGGAACGAACCGTTGCCATGTTGTCTGAATACCGCTGCTCAGCAAGCTCTAGGAACCGAGACGAGCAGCAGGCGCAGGCCCACCGTTGTGACACGTCTGCACTTTCTGGTGCACTTGCAATTGTTACGCACACTCCTCGGAGGTACATTGTACAGAGTTGCAGAGGTGCACACAGTACAACGCAGCAGATGCAGCATTCACATTGCTTGGATGGACCTCCCGACACCATGGCTGAACTGTCGTTGTCTGACTATGTTTGCGCGGCTCTGGAGTGTGTCAGTTGGTTGGCATGCTCTCACTGGGGCTGATTGACAGCTTCGCAAGCTGGGAACTGCAATGACATGAGTGTAACAAACTGCAGCGTCCTGAAGCGAAAGGGCATGGGGTTTAAAGATGGTGGTATAATGACAAGGCAAGACAAGGCAAGTGTGCCAATTGCGCGTGCACGATGATGCGTGATGTTTGAAGCTGCAACACAAAAGGGGACAAGGCTGGAGCTGAAAGTTTTTAATCCCACGCAATGTTGACAAGCGAGCCATCCGGCGCTGCTCTGTTCTTATCAGACACACGTATGCTTAGCCCCTCAATGTTGCAGCGGTGCAGGTGCTCCCTGTGCCGCAGCAGCCGCTGACAGGCAGCCTTGTAGTCGGCCGCAGACATAAGCTCGTCCCTGTACAGGCGCCGCAGCTGCAGCCTGTTGTGCACCGAGGCCGGCAGCTGCCCTAGTTCCTGTTGCAGCTGCTGCCGCTGTGACAGGACGCCAGCTGACGCTGCAGCGTGTGCCTGCGCAGCAACACACAGCAGGCAAGCCTGCTTTGTAATTCATGTGTTTGTAAAACGAGTAGATTGTCAAGAAGGAAGCACAGCACGGCATCACATGTACAGCCATGCTTGCTCACGCGGTGAGTACAATGCAACTGCTGCTACCTAATGTCTGCAGCACCTGCTTGCTGCTCACCTGTGTTGTGCGGTACACTTCCACTGCTGTGTCATCCATGTGCACCATTACGTAGTCCACCAGCTCATGCACCACCTGCTGCTGCTGCTGCTGCTGCTGCTGCTGCTGCTGCTGCTGCTGCTGCTGCTGCTGCTGCTGCTGTCGCTGATCACTGCCTGCAGCATGCTGCTGATGCTGCCTAGGTGGCGCGACATGCACAGGGACACCAGTGAGGGTCTTGCCAGGTGGTTGGCCGCTGCTGCTGGTGGTGCTGCCAGGGGCTGCTGTGCTGGGTGCGCTGGGATGCTGCACTGGGCCATGCTCAGCAGCATGCGCTGCCATTCCCTCCAGAAATGCCCTGCCACCAGCGCAAGGGGGCAGCGGCAGCAGCAAAACAGCCAGAAGTAACAGGCAAGCTCAGCAAAGGGCCAAGTTCAGCAAAGCATCCAGCTACAATGCAGAACTTGGCAGAAGCTCATGCAGACATCCCAGATGGTTCACTTCAGCCCGAGTGCAGTGCGGATGCACACGCACCGTGCTGCGGCGGACACTGGTGGGGTGCAACGCTTGCAGTGCTCCTGTCACAGCAGGAAGCTCATCAGCAGCTGCAGTGCACACGCGGGTGCTGGCATCACTGCCGTCTGTCATTCCTGCCTCCACGAGCGCCACCCCAGCTGTCGTGCTGCTCAGCTGCCTGGCACGCCCGCCATGCACAGTCCAAGCCCAAGCGATGCAGCCCTACGCCACAGGGTTGTGCGCATCCTCACAGCAACCGTCGGCAGCGCACCTGTAACCATAAGACTCATCACGTAATGCGCAGCAGTGAACAGCATACGCACACCCAGCGCAGCCGCCACCGCCCCCTCCAGCTGCCTCAGCGCAGCAGCAGCGCCGCGCTTGTCACGTGCACAGCCCACATCCACGCCACCCAAGAAGTTCTGCCCAATCTCCTGCGCTGTCATCGCTGTGCAGGCAGAGCGTGCCGAGGCTGTCGAGTGCGGTCTTGCTGCAGATGAGGATGTGCAGGCCTGACAGGTCTAGAGCGGCACCCTCTGCCTCGCATTCTGCTGGCAGCAGGCTGAGCGCGTCTACAAGTCGCTGGCAGGGTAGCGGCAAGGGCAGGGGTTGGCAGTGTGTGGGCAGGCAGTGCTGCTGCTCTTGTGAGCAGAAGTTCTGGACAGGGCAGAACATAGGCAGCTGTGGGGTGGTGCAGCTCCTGTCCAGCATTACGCGTGCGCAGCGGCCGCCGGCAAATTTGTAGGCGAGTGTTTAACAGGCAGAAACATGTGCAGGAGGGAATGTGCGGAAACACGCCCCATGGCTGCTAGCATCACGCCGGAGCCGTCTCGCACCACCGTGCAATTGCTGAACCCTGTGGTCTACCATCCCTGCAGCAACACTGTCACCCACATGACTGCGTTTGAGGTGGCAAACCACTTCCCCAGCTGGCCCCTGCACAACTAGCCCATGCCCTCCTCATACTGGTACTACTCAATCAATTAACCCCCAACGGAAAGCGCCAAACCCTTGGGTGTGGAGCTGCCGTCCTGGGCCGGCTCCACAAGACGCTCAAATATGTCGACTGCAAGCTTCTGCAGGTACTCGGGCAGCCGCACGCCCGACGTCACCACCACTGCCTTCTTGTAGGCCAACAGCAGAGCCCCTGTTGGGCCAATCGCAACAGCAGGCATAACAGTACAACACCAGGTGGTGTGACATGCAGCAAACCTAAAACCCTGTCAACCCTGTCATGTATGCCACGCGCACCTCATTCTGTGCAGCGCCAGACTCGTGTCGCCGCACAACCGGGCATGCTGCATCACATACCGCAGCAGCAGGAGGCGGTGGAGGCATGTCCAGCCGTGCGCACTATGTGTGTTGCGTGCCGTGCGCTGGCACAGCGCCGCTCCTGCAGTTGCAAGGCTGCACACGTTTCACCTCACCAGGCACCGACACACAAGGCGGTTGTGACATGCAAGCGCAAGTGTACAAGACCCCCACACACGAGCTGCATCACAACAGGCAGTGTACCAGCCGCTGGCTGTCCCTGCAGTGTTGGATCTGCTGCCCCAGGCCTGTTGATGGCGCTGTGTCACTGCCGCTGCATAACCAGCGCCTCCGCTGCTCACCTCTGCTGCCTCTGGCAGGAGTGTGCTCAGCTTGCTGCTGGCATCCCCCTGCTGCTCCCCCTCCTCGGCCGCAACAGGCGGCAGGCCACACCGGCTCAGCAGCCTGCCGAGGGCCGTCACTGCTGCTGCTGACAGGGCGCGGCTGGAGCTGTCCGCCTTGGGCTGGGGGGGCGGCAGTGACAGCTGGACGCGCTGGAACTGGGGGCCTGCTGGCGCGCCACCACCTGCTGGCGATGACGCCCGTGCCGGCTCAGCCGGCTCCTCACATGCAGCAACACCTGCAAGCACATCAACCAGACGGACCCTTGTTGGGAAAGACCAGGCAAGTGCCGCTGGAGCACGTCACTGCCAGCTTCCTCTGCAATACTTCCTGCATTACTCGGCACCGCGCACAAAATATCTTATGCAGCCACCCAGCCCTGCCCCCATGCCTCATGCCTATGGAGGCAGGATTGCAGCCAGCTGCTGCCAACCTGGTGGCTGCGGCAGCAGGAAGAACCTGAAGTGGTAGGCTACCCTGCTGGCAGGGCCCTGGCTGGGGCCGCGCGCCTGGTGCAGGTAGTCCTGCAAGGGGAGGGAGGGGGGCGGCGCGCGACCCAAGCTGAGTGCCCCGGCCACACCTGCTCACTGCCCAGTAGCATCATCAATGTATGCGCTTTTGTTGGCCACTGCGTGACCTGCATCGCTGCAGCTTCAGCTGCTGCCCTCGCTCCTTTGCTTCCATGATGCACCCGCAGTTCACACCTGTTCATTTGAACTGGCACACATGGAGCACGCATGCATAAAGCAGGGCTTGTGAAGGCGTTGCGTGCGGCTGCTTCCTGCAACGGCGCCGGTTGACATCATGCCACATGCCAAACTGAAGATGCACCGGTGGTACCACTGCTGCTGCCCCTGCTATTGTGCGTTGCATCCATTACATCATATCAGGATCAGGATACCCACCTGTCCTGGAGTAGCTGCCTAAAGCTGACAACTGCCAAGGAAAATGGCACAGCTCCAAACTGCTGTTAGTATCATGGTGCCCATGCTTGCTTAGCTCTGCATGTCAGCCGCCAGAGGCGTCCGCATGCCCTTACACATCCGAGTTGGTCAAGGTGGCTGGAGTGGTGTGTGCATGACAGCACAAGCTCCAAGCTCAAGTTATCCAGGCACAAGATGCTGCCTTGTTATTTTTGTCTCATGTTCCCTTTGATTTGTGAGCAGCTTGGTTGTACACATGCACTACAGAAACCAGTCCGCCACGTTTGTGCTGCAGGGGTGTGCCGGTGTCAAACCTTGTTGAACCCAAGGAACCCATGGAATCTTGCTGAACCGTCACTTCATATGCGGTCACCCAATTGGTCCCCACTGCACTTGGTGGATGATTGCATTAGGGAGTTTTGGGCATGCACGATGAGCTACCCCCTGTGCCTGCAATCACCTGCATTCACCAAATAGTGACCTCAGCTGGTCATATCTAAGTACGGGCGACAACCATTTACTGCTCGTGTCATACCCACCATTAATAATCAGCAGCACATTCAACCTAGCCTAGAAAGCACAGCAAGACAAAGCAGACTCACCCGGCGCAGCTCATGCAGAGCTGCACCACTCATTACACATCACAGCTAATCCGCTGCGCAGCGGTGCATGCAGTGAGTCTCAATGACCCCAGATGCCACACACCTGTTGTGTTGTCCTGTGATACCCTACATCCTGCTAACCAACGGTATTCCCTGGTACTTGACCTTCAACACCAAAGCAACGCGGGGTTAATCAATAGCTACCATCGCCCAACATCACTAAGTGCTGCCTCCACACTCGTGCCTCGAACATGTCAGCGACATGGCATACGATTTCCTTTCATAGGCAAACACGTGTCAAGAAGAAACAGCACTCTAACCCAGCAGCAAAAGGCAAGCAAGCAAGCAAGCAGTGTCACCCTACCCCTGCATGCGAACACATGTGGAGAAGCAGCAGCACTCTAGCATGAAAAGGCAAGCCCACAGTGTCAACACGTGTGTACACGTGGTTGCCAGCACCCCTGGCTAGGCGGTGCTGGCTGCTGATTGCACGCATAGCACTTGTGCTCTTGTTGCTGCCTACTAATTTGCGCTCCTTGTTCGTATGATCTGCTCAGTGAACTGGAGTACCTGAAAAAATGGAGGCCCGCATTGGCGGGCCTGAATGCGATGGCATAATGTTTCACTGCATGGCATGCCTAGTGCTGCTGCAGGAACTCTGTGCTGTTATCATGATAATGGTACTCGTAAAGCGTCCCGCACATTTGTAAAATTTTGTGTGCATTGATGCAGTGACGGCATGAAAGTGACTCACAGTGGCTGCATGCTTGCTTGCCTTTTGCTGCTGCGTGCTGTCTCTTTTGACAGTGACTGCAGTCACTGCCACTGAGTGGCTATTAGAGCTGCACCCAAGGTTCCTACGGAATAGGCCGGTGCGGGTCACCTTGCTACTAGGTGGATTGCTTCCTGCCACGTGCATCAAAGAATTCAGAGCAGGGTTCAGGGGTCAGAGGGTTTTCTGAAGATCTCCTGCCGATGGCCAGAAAAGCTGGCTCGCAAGGAACTATTGGGATGTTGCAGGCGTCCAAAACGATGAACTAGCAATCAAATTAGCGGCAGCCTTGCTTGCAGGCCACATTACTCGCAGCACGCACAGCCAACCCTTGCCTGGCACGCGAGGCTACATTTGCGAAGCATAGGCCATACAATGATTATCTGCAACCGATCACTTGGAGCACGCTTGACCAGCCGATCCCAGGATACCATGCCAGTTTGTGTAAGCTGCTTCACCGCGTCTCACGGGCAACTTGTTGGTGAATGCAGGGTCTGCAACGCATGCCGCCCCTGCTTCTTGCCGCGCAGTGGTCGTGAAGGCGTGAGTTCTCACTGGCAGCAGCAGCAGCAGCAGCAGCAGGACATTATTGCCGGCAGATAAGATGCAGGCCCTGAGGAGCCATGCGCCATCTGATCGGGCTCAGGGCTTGGCAGCTCTGCCGGCTGCTCTGAGGGGCACGGCTGGCCCGTTGGCTTGGGCACATCACATGGTGCCTGGCGCTGATTGGCGCCTGTTGTGCTCAGCTCGGGGATCGAATCAATCCCAGAAGCCACCCGCAGCCTGTTGCGTGGGATGGCAGAGACCTGGAACAGCAGCAGCAGCAGCAGCATCAGAGAGTGCAAGGTGGGCCTACTCTGCAACATCCTGACCAGCAGCGATGAGAACATTCTGTCGATCTTCTCAACATTTCTCAGTGCCATCGGGACCACTCGACAGCCCCTCGCTGTCCCGGGAAGCTGTGGGGAACGCCCCAAGCTCGGCAGGCCCATCATCCTGTCCCGGCTGCTCTGAGGGGCACGCCGACTGCAGGGCCTGCAGCACATGCAGGCGCGGCTGCAGCATGTGGTGCTGATGTGGGTGCAGGCGTGTGCACGTGCAAGCCTGCTGTGGCAGCACATGGCAGCCAGCTGGGCAGCATGGGCAGCATGCCTGACGCACAATGGGTCCTCGGCCTGGTATGCCGTGGGCGTGGTGGCGGCATTGGTCATCGTTGCGCTAGCAGCCCTGCGTGGCGCCTGCAGGCGCATCAGTGTCGCGGCAGCCGCGGTGGTGGGGCTGCTGCAGCAAGGCGGTTCCATCTCGGTGAGTGTTACTGTTGACAGCCTTCATTCACAGGTAGATTGTTTATGTTTGTGGTGGTTCTGGAGTGTGTTAGGTGTTTTCAAGGCATACTGCTGATATATTTTTGTGCAAGTTTGGGGAGGCACACAAGATGATCTATATCAAATGCCGGCATTTGATATAGATCATCTTGTGTGCCTCCCCAAACTTGCACAAATAATAATAGGTAGCTATATGTAGTTACACACTATATGTACTGATATGTATTCACTTCAACAGTAATTGTGTATGTACGTTGATGGTTGTGAATGGCACAGTTTACCAGTACTTCAGGCAGTGCTGTTGCTGTGCACTGCTGTTACCTTGACATGGGGCATTCGTTAGGTTAGATCATGCAGTGCTGCAGCTGCAGGCTCAGCCTGTGAGCAGTACAGCCTGCTTAGGTGCCAGCAGTAGGCGCAAGCCAACCATTGTGACACGTCTGCTGCACTTTGTGGTGCAGCTGCAAGTGCTGACGGCCTTTCTGACAGCGTGTCTCCGAGCGCAGCAGGGGAGGCAAAACAAGTGCTGTGTCTGTGAGCCTGAAGCGGCGTGCTTGGGTCACCTGGTGTCCGCTCAGGGCTTGTGGCCGGTTGAGGAGTGGGTCGCTGCCACCATGAGTTTGTTCAGCCACCATTCTGTCCAGTATCCAATGGCTTGCTGGGTGCGGCAGCAGTGGACTTTTGGTATGAGTTGTGGCAGCACTTGTTGATAAGCATGTGGGTTCGTTCACTAGTTTTGCTTGCATGCCATAGGAGATTGTCGTTTCTCTTGCATGTGCCATTAGCACCGGCACGTCCTTCCTTGCACTTCTTGCTTGCTGAGCAAGTTCCTGCTGATGCATGACATGACTCACAGCAGCTCAGCAGTTATTAAGCAAGAAGCTGTACAAGGCATGACTGCACCAGTCTTATTGTTTCTTGTCTGTGCTGACAGCTGCCCCGTATGCAATGCACCTTGTTTCTCTGCTTGTCATGTGTGTTCATTGCATGTGCGTGTGTGTGTGTTTGGTATCTGCTACCCCAGCTGTATATGGCGCGCCAGGTGCTGCAGGTTGTTGGCCAGAGGTGTGCTTGGGTCATTTGGTGTAAGCTCAGAGCATTTGGCCTGTTGAGTAGGTCGCCGCCATCATGAGGTTGTTCAACCCCCATTCCTTCCAGTAGCCAATGGCTTGCTGGGTGTGGCAGCAGTGGACTTTTGGTATGCTGGAGTTGTGGCAGCACTTGTTGAGTAGCACGTGGGTTCCTAGACTAGTTTTGCGTGCATGCCTGAGGAGATTGTCGTTTCTCTTGCATGTGCCAACAGCACCGGTACATTCCTTGCACTTCATGCTTGCTGAGCAAGTTCCTGCTGATGCATGACGTGATTCACAGCAGCACTGCAGTCATCAAGCAAGAAGGTGTACAAGGCATGACTGCAAGAGTCAGACTTTGTCTTGTCTGTGCTGAAAGCTGCACGGTATGCCATGCACCTTGGCTTTTTCTTACTACCGCTTGTTTCTCTGCTTGTCACGTGTGTCCATTGCATGTGCGTGTGTGTGGTATTTGCTACAAAGTGGCAGCATCAGCTGTGGAACTGCATGGCCTGGAACATTGTTGCAGCAGTGGCCCAAGCTTGTCAGCACTTGTGATGTGGTAGTAGTGGGCTTTGGTGCATCAAATCCTGGGCATGTTGCGGCAGGAGATGGTGTTTGGCAGGCAGCTGATGCATGTGCTGTATCTGGCGCGCCAGGTGCTGCAGGTTGGTTCGCCCCAGGTGCCGGATCACGCGCACTCTGCCCTGCATGCTGTGTCAGCAGACGGCAGCATGTAATCAGGATGTGGTGGGGCGCATTCCGCTGGAATCTGTGCGCAATGCACGGGCTTGGCCCTTCTGTGGCTGCCGCGCGATGCAGTGTACGTTGGCGCTCCTGCGAATGCTGAGGGAGCTTCCTTTGGGTACAGCACAGTGTAGCATAAGATTTGGGCAGCGGTATGTGCTGTCATCTGTGGCCTGCTTGTTATGGCGCGATATGTTACATTGTCCTGGTGACCAGACCAGCTGCAGTGTATCATATACGCGCACATGCGTGTTCAGGCTGGTCCCCTGAGTGCTGCATGCCCGTATCATCTTGGCTGATCGTATGTCAGCGCGCCCTGCGTTACTTACATTTTCCTCAGGTTTCGTGAGGATACTTATATTTCATCATGCTTTGTTTGCTTGCTGCGTTGTCTAAGGCCTCTGATGTATCGTTCTTGTATGCTCGCTGTTGTGCAGCAGTTTGTGTTGGCTGCTGCCGCCAGGCAGTATTGTGGGTGCACAGCAGGACATACATGTGCATGCACGCACCAGCCTGTGTTGCTGGTACTGGCAGCACTGTGCTGATGTACCTTGGCTACTGCTGTAACTTGGACAAAGAGCGTCCTGCCGTAGTTATTATTGTACTCCAGCAACATGGCATGGAGTAGAAGCATAGCTCTTTAATCCTGACAGCCATGGGGGCGGGGGCCCCACTTCAGCATGTGAGTGCCGCATTTGCTGCATTCAATTGTGGAACATGTTTTCTTGCAATCCTTATCGTGGCAGCTTGATTGATGTGCAGTGCATGCTTGATTGAGCAACACGCCAGGGCAGCGCGCTTCAATCGTTTTGGCATTCGCTGCCCGATTTGTGGTCAAAAATCATTGCCAAAATGAAACGCAAGGACACCGCCGAGTAACGACACAGCCCCTGGTTGCCAGCTCGACGTCGTTGCTGTGCAGCACATGTGCCGTTCCCGCCACATTGCCACCGCAACGTTTTACAATCCGCGGCCGGGCGCAACCAACAGTTGTCATATTGTCTGAACCTCCGTTGCTCAACGAGCTCCAGGGACTGATATGTGCAGCAGGCACACTGAGGCCCACCATTTGACACGTCTACTGCACTTTTTGGTGCACTTACAACTGTTGACGCACTTCCCTCGGAAGTACATTGTAAAGAGTTGCAAAGAAGCACACAGTACAACGCAGTAGATGCAGCACTCACATTGCTTGGATGGACCCTCCGCCACCTTGGCTGAATGATCATTGTCTGACTATATTTGCGCGGCTCTGGAGTGTGTCATCTGGCTAGCATGCTCCTACTGTGGCTGATTGACAGCTTCGCAAGCTCGGATAACTGCAATGACATGCATGTAATCATATACCAAATACCAGCGCCAAACCCATTCGCTCGTTACAGCAGCTCGCCCAGAGTGTACTCCTTGGCTGTTGTGGGACCCCATGAGCCTTGTTTGGCTCCATAATAGGTGGGCCTGTGGCCTACTTTGGTATTTGGTATTTGGTAACTAACTGCAGCACTTCATGAAGCAGAATGGCATATGCCTATGCATAGGGTTTCAAGAAGGGGTTGGTGGTATAATTGTAGCACTGGATTTGTTACCTTGTGGCATTAGACGACCACACCGTCTGCGAACGCTTAGACAGCGCCGCAACATACTTTCTTTTCTCCAATCTTTTCTTATTGCTGCCAACCCGGCCTGTCATCACACATAGCGTAACTGTAACACTGACTCCTCCCAGCAACACTGACATAATAGCTGTCATTTCACAGCGTAGTGCCTCGGGCTGACACACTTCCTAGCAGGCATGCACACAGCAGCCGCAATACCTATTCACCCTGAAGATCACAACATACTGCATCCGTGCAAACTGTAACATCTGCTCAGTGCTAGCGCTGTGTGTAGCCTAGCTCTCTCCCCCCTCCCCAAGGGAAGACCGAGGCACAAGCAAGACATGACACTCAAACAAGCATGGCAAAGCACAGCTGATGTATAGTAAAAAAATCAAAGCAACTCCGTCCAGACAGGGGCATGCAGATGCAGCACAGCGGTGGTAACAACACCAAGAATAACAAGCCAGGTAACAAGGCACTCCCATCACAAGCACCGACAAAAAACACCCAACAGTGGGCTGTGGCGGGTGCGCTGGCTGGCTGGCTGGCTGGCTGCCCGCTGCCGCCTCGCCGTCGGCACAGCTGCTGCTGTCATCGCCATCATCCTGAGCAGGAACAGCAGCAGCAGCCGCTGCTGCTGCTGTGTTGCTTGAAGACTGGACGCTGGTGAGCAGGTTTTGCAGCGTCAAGTTTGTGACCTGCCCACAGCGTACCTCTGCTTCGTAGAATAGCACCAAGCGTGCCATCTCTACCAGCAGAAAGGTGACCACGTCCTCTGCCGGACTGGTCGCATCCAGCTGTTGCTGGAACACGTCGAGCTGCAGACCCGCGTGTATCAGCTGTTTAAAATTCATCATGTTATTGATACTACGCAAGGCCGGTGGCATGCCATCCACCGGTAGGTCGGGGACGTCGTAGGAAGGCATCCCGCACAGGAACTAGAGCTGTTCCCTCAATCTCCACCAAATTGAGAATGTTTTTTCAATGGGGTTGCTCAGTTCATAAATCGCAGACGCGTGTGCGGGGGTTGGGTGCAAACAGACTCTTTACTTTTTTTCACAAGGCCGAACAGCAAACGATAGCACACGTTGCCAATGAGCCTGTATTCTTAACCTAACACCCAACAGTGGGCTGTGGCGGGTGCGCTGGCTATAGGCAGGCACAGATCTGGGCATGTGTTACGGCTGGAATGTAACAACCAACAGCAGCGCACAGCAACAGCACAATGCTGCAACTTCCACACTACATAATGACAAGGCAAGACAAGGCAAGACAAGGCCCTTGCCGGGCAAGTGTGCCAACTGCACGTGCACAATGATGCGTGATTCTTGAAGGTGCAACACAAAAGCCGACAAGGCCGGAGCCTAAGGTTCAAAGTCCCACGCAATGTCGACAAGCGAGCCATCCGATGCTACCCTGTTCTTATCAGACACACGTATGCTTAGCCCCTCAATGTTGCAGCGCAGCAGGTGCTCCCTGTGCCGCAGCAGGCGCTGACAGGCAGCCTTGTAGTCGGCCGCAGACACAAGCTCGTCCCTGTACAGGCGCCGCAGCTGCAGTCTGTTGCGCACCAAGGCCGTCAGCTGCCCTAGTTCCTGTTGCAGCTGCTGCCGCTGTGACAGGACGCCAGCTGACGCTGCAGCGTGTGCCTGTGCAGCAACACACAGCAGGCAAGCATGCTTTGTAATTCATGTGTTTGTAAAACAAGTAGATTGTCAAGAAGGAAGCACAGCACAGCATCACATGTACAGCCATGCTTGCTCACGCGGTGAGTACAATGCAACTGCTGCTACCCAATGTCTGCAGCACCTGCTTGCTGCTTACCTGTATTGTGCGGTACACTTCGGCTGCTGTGTCATCCATGTGCACCATTATGTAGCCCACCAGCTCATGCACCACCTGCTGCTGCTGCTGCTGCTGCTGCTGCTGCTGCTGCTGCTGCTGTCGCTGATCACTGCCTGCAGCATGCTGCTGATGCTGCCTAGGTGGCGCGACATACACAGGGACATCAGAGAGGGTCTTGCCAGGTGGTTGGCCGCTGCTGCTGGTGCTGCCAGGGGCTGCTGTGCTGGGTGCGCTGGGATGCGGCACTGGGCCATGCTCAGCAGCATGCGCTGCCATTCCCTCCAGAAATGCCCTGCCACCAGCGCAAGGGGGCAGCGGCAGCAGCAAAACAGCCAGAAGTAACAGGCAAGCTCAGCAAAGGGCCAAGTTCAGCAAAGCATCCAGCTACAATGCAGAACTTGGCAGAAGCTCATGCAGACATACCAGATGGTTCACTTCAGCGCGAGTGCAGGGCGGATGCACACGCACCGTGCTGCGGCGGGCACTGGTGGGGTGCAACGCTTGCAGTGCTCCTGTCACAGCAGGAAGCTCATCAGCAGCTGCAGTGCACACGCGGGTGCTGGCATCACTGCCGTCTGTCATTCTTGCATCCACGAGCGCCACCCCAGCTGTCGTGCTGCTCAGCTGCCTGGCACGCCCGCCACGCACAGTCCAAGCCCAAGCGATGAAGCCCTACGCCACAGGGTTGTGCGCATCCTCACAGCAACCGTTGGCAGCGCACCTGTAACCATGAGTCATCACGTAATGCGCAGCAGTGAACAGCATACGCACACCCAGCGCAGCCGCCACCGCCCCCTCCAGCTGCCTCAGCGCAGCAGCAGCGCCGCGCTTGTCACGTGCATAGCCCACATCCACGCCACCCAGGAAGTCTGCCCAATCTTCTGCGCTGTCATCGCTGTGCAGGCAGAGCGTGCCGAGGCTGTCGAGTGCGGTCTTGCTGCAGATGAGGATGTGCAGGCCTGACAGGTCTAGAGCGGCACCCTCTGCCTCGCATTCTGCTGACAGCAGGCTGAGCGCGTCTACAAGTCGCTGGCAGGGTAGCGGCAAGGGCAGGGGTTGGCAGTATGTGGGCAGGCAGTGCTGCTGCTCTTGTGAGCAGAAGTTCAGGACAGGGCAGAACATAGGCAGCTGTGGGGTGATGCAGCACCTGTCCAGCACTACAGGTGCGCAGCGGCTGCTGGCGCAAACTGGTGGGTGTGTGCATGACTGGCGGACACATGTGCAGAAGAAGTCCAGCAGTTTGCACACTGTTTATGTGTTTGGCCCCTGTGCTGCTGATACGATAGGCTGCGTCTCACCTGCAGCAGTGCCACCTGTTGGGAACCGCTGAATGCGCCTGGATGAAAGCCAGCAACCACCTGCAAGCACAACCAGCAGCATTTTGCCACACAACCCTGAAAGTAGCCACGGTGAAAGCACTAGCATGCTGTGCAGAAGTGCGGTCCATTGCAGAGCACCCATTACCGACCTGCGCAACTTGCACTAACACCACTCGCTTGCAGAGGTTGCAGAACTGCAGCATCAGGCACACTGGGAACTGCCTTGCAGCCTCAATGCGACGCTGGCTGAGTGGGGTGTGTCTTGACATACCCCAGACATTCATAGATGGTGACTGGACCCACGTGAAAGTTATCCCTCACTATGCAATGCATGCGTGCAGCTGCGTGCACGTAAATCCAGGAGGCTCGCCAATGCACAGGTGTGTTTGGACAAAGCTACTTGTGACGGTGCCATGAGTGGCCAGTCCTGCAGGGCTGCCACGGAGTCCAAGGCTGCAAAGCTGGCCGCCCCACCCCCCACCTGGTGTGCGATGCGCATTGCCGCGCGCATGTTCGCCACGCGCACCTCATCCAGCGCAGCGCCAGACTCGTGCTGCCGCACAACCTGGCATGCAGCAGCACATGCGCGGCAGCAGGAGGCAGTGCAGGCATGATCATGGTCAGCAGTGCGCAGTATGTGGGCTGCATGCCGCGCGCTGGCATAGCAGCGCTCCTGCAAGGCTGCCCTCACTATCACCCCACCAGGCCTCGACACACAAGGCGGTGAAGTTATGCAAGACTGCTGCACAAGACGCAGGTCCACTGCCTGCCCCAACCTCCCACACGAGCTGTAACACAACAGGCAGTGTACTAGCCGCTGGCTGTCCCTGCAGCGTTAGATCTGCTGCCCTGTTGATGGCGCTGTGTCACTGGCGCGGCATCACCTGCACCTGCGCTCCTCACCTCTGCTGCCTCTGGCAGGAATGTGCTCAGCTTGCTGCTGGCATCCCCCTGCTGCTCCCCCTCCTCGGCCGCAACAGGCGGCAGGCCACACCGGCTCAGCAGCCTGCCGAGGGCCGTCACTGCTGCTGCTGACAGGGCGCGGCTGGAGCTGTCCGCCTTGGGCTGGGGGGGCGGCAGTGACAGCTGGACGCGCTGGAACTGGGGGCCTGCTGGCGCGCCACCACCTGCTGGCGATGGCGCCCGTGCCGGCTCAGCTGGCTCCTCACATGCAGCAACGCCTGCAAGCACATCAACCAGACAGACCCTTGTTGGGAAAGACCAGGCATGTGCCGCTAGAGCACTACGTCACTGTCAGCCTCGTCTGTGATGCTTCCTGCAGTTTTCGGCACCGCACACGAAACATCAGATGCAGCCGCGCCACCGAACCCCTGCCCCCATGCCGCATGCGCATGGAGCAGCCAGCTGCTGCCAACCTGGTGGCTGCGGCAGCAGGAAGAACCTGAAGTGGTAGGCTACCCGGCTGGCAGGGCCCTGGCTGGGGCTGCGCGCCTGGTGCAGGTAGTCCTGCAAGGGGAGGGAGGGGTGCGGCGCGCGACCCAAGCTGAGTGCCCCGGCCACACCTGCTCGCTGCCCAGTAGCAACATCAACGGTCTCTCTGCATTGTTCTCGCAGCCGTCCGCAGCCTGCACTGCACCCAGCCTACCTGCAGCAGCTTGAAGGAGCGCTCGTTCTCTGCCTGCAACGGCAAAACAAGGCAAGGGTGCGCATATGTTGGGGCCTGCTGCCGAGTACCATCACGTCTGGAGCTGGCATTGGCAGGCAGATTGCACATGTGCTTTGAGAGAGCTTACTTTTGAGCTACAAGTGGGTCCAGTCAACCCGGCAATCTACTAGTTGCGCACCTGCTCAGCTGGGTAGTCAGTGAACAGATCTGGGTGCACGCGCTTGTACAGCTGCCGCAGCGCAGACTTGAGGCTCACAGCCTGCTGCTGCTGCCCAGCTGTACTGCTGTAAGCCTGCTGCCATCCAGTCCCTTGAAGCTGCTGCTCTGCAGCGGCTGGTGCCAACAAAGTGCAGTCTAGTCTGCACCCAAACTGCCACGTCTGACTGCTCTGCTGCAGTGCTCTCAGCAGGTAGCTACTGCTGTAGCAAGTTGAGGCCTGGCGCAGTACACCCGACATGCACATACCACCTGCGTTGCGGCGAGATATCAAGTTTCATGTGCGCAAGATCTTGTGAGTGTGCGCCTCGCCAGCTGATGTGTGAAAGAACGTGTCGTGCTTACTCGTCCCCAACAATGGTTGTTGTTCGCCTCTTCATCTTCCCTTGACATCGCCATAAGACAACACAAGACACTGCACCAATTTGAGTACTGGACTGACAGAAACAGGCCTGACTGGCAGTACATGCGTGATGTTCTACAAACAGGCCTGTCACTACTGCAACTGAAGCAACAAACCACACTGCTTGTGCCTGTGCATAGCTTGTCACATGTCCTGATGCAAACAGTGCTTTCAAAACGGCTCAAGTACCCTTTTCAAGCCAAACAGCTTCCTCAGTGCAGCCAAGCACAGGCAGCGGCCAGGCGACGCTGTCACTACTTCCCCACACCTGGTGCTGCTGCTGCCTGTGCCAGCATGCAAGCCATTGAGCCGGCTGCAGCTGCAGCTGTAGAGCAAGCACACGTCTGGTCACCACATGCAGCAGTGTCTCACTACCTCGCAGCTGGCAGGAACTGGAGGGTGAGCATACGGGAGAGCTGGCCTGCAGGTTGCAGCGTGCCAGCCATCAGCTGAGACTGCAATAGCTGATATTAAACCCACTGCCATTTGAAAGTAAGTACTGAGCTCAGCTTTTGCAAAAATATACTGTGGTGCTATGTCGCTTGTTTTGTCGATCACTGGCAGTCAATGGACTTCCTGCTTCTGTGTCGCCTGCAGGCGGTTGAGGAGTTCTACACGGAGCTTGTGGCTGGCAGGGCGTCACTGGCAGACATCCGCCTGGCACCAGCAGGCACAGCAGCATCCTGCAACAACCCCACCAGCAGCCAACCAGAGCGGGAGCAACAGCAGCAGCAGCAGCAGCAGCAGCAGCAGGCGCAGGGCTCGCAAGCCAGGGGCGAAGAACATCCAGCAGATGAGGTGCTGGCAGCTGCTGGAAAGCAGCAGCAGCAGCAGCAGCTACAGCGCAGGACATTCAAGGTAACTGGGAAGCAACCAAATGACGCAAGGCTGCTTTGGCTTCAGCAGCGCACACCGGCTGTGCTCAATGTGCTGTGGTAGCCCTGCACTGGCAGTCATAGTGGCCCGCAGCTGCCTGCAGGCTGTTCCGGATGGCAGCAGAGGCACAAACTAGTCTGTGGTGCTTGGCCACAACTGTGCAACAAAGCTGAATTTTGTGTGACCCTGCCGGCTGCCGCAGGTGCATGTGTCGTACCTAGGCAGCAGCTTTGCCGGCTGGATGCGCCAGCCGGGCAAGCAGACGGTGGACGGCACCCTGGCTGCCGCCATTGCCGCAGCTGGCCTGGCAGGCACCCCGCCAGGCTTCAGGGACAGCGGCAGGGCAAAGCGCAAGGCAGCCAAGGCAGAGAGGCGGGCACACAAGCGAGCCTCCACTGCAGCAGCAGCAGCACCAGCACCAGCACCAGCACCAGCACCAGCACCAGCACTAGCAGCTGATGGACACACAGTGGCCACAAGCTCTGCTGAGCAGGGTTTGCAAGAGCAGCAGCAGCTGCAGCAGCAACCGCAACACCTGGCCCTGGAAGGTGGTGGTGCTGGCAAGGACCACAACGGCTGTGCACCGCTTGGCCAGGTTGCCGCTGCAGCAGCGGTAGCTGGTGTGCAGCAGCTGCCCAGCATCAACTGTGGTGGCCGCACAGATGCTGGCGTGACTGCAGTGGGACAGGTGAGTGCCGAGCAGCAGCAGCAGCAGCAGCAGCAGCCCTGCTGCTGCATGACCCGACGCCTTTACACCAATGCTTTTGGCGTGGACACACATGTGTCATTCTTGCTGCATGCTCAGTCTGGCACAGCATGTTGATTACGTTTGGCTGCACCTCACTCTTTGTCATCTTCCTTTGCACATTGCTCGAGCACCCTGTGGTAGACGCTGATGTGCTTATGCCCTTTCCTGCTGCAGGTGATCTCCTTCTACACCTGGCAGCAGCACTTGGCACCTGCTGAGCTGCAGGCAGCCATCAACCAGCAGCTGCAGGCAGCCATACCCACCAAGCATCCACTGCACAGCAGCAGCAGCAGCAGCAGCAGTGGTCGAGCGCTGCCTGCCGATTGCCAGGCGCATGTGTGGCATGTTGCTGCTGCTGACCGTGAGTTCCATGCCACCTTCAGTGCACACTGGCGGCGCTACGTGTACCTGCTGCCACTCAGGCAACAGCAGCAGCAGCAGCAGCAAGATGTGCTGCTTCCAAGGTTCACTGATGAGTTGGCAGCAGCACTGCAGCACCCAGCACAGCAGGAAACAGCCACTGCCCAGCCCCAGCAGCACAACGCTCAGCAGCAGCAGCGGCAGCTGGAAACTGCTCTGCAAGAAGCTGACGTGGAGCCTGCAAGGGTGGATGCTCTGCTGCAGCAGCTGCAGGGCAGGCGGCTCAACTACACCGCCTATGCACGCGACACCCCCCGCGGCAAGGGCTGCGAGTGCACGCTGCACGTTGCGCGCGCCAGCCTGGTTCGCCTGCCTGCCACTGCATCTGGACAAGGTCAAGGACATGTAAGGCAGCAAGCTGCAGAAGCTGCAGCAGGTGGCGCTGCAGAGCTGGGCCAGCAGCAGCAGCAGCATGGAGGTGTGCCCTGCCTGTGCATTGAGCTGGCTGGTGATCGCTTCCTGAGGCGCATGGTGCGCGTACTGGTGGCCACTGCGGTCAGGGAGGCACTGCTGCTGCAGCGGGGCCACGCCGCAACTGGTTGCGCAGGCGGTGACGGCTGCAGCCATGTGGTGCCCGGCGCAGCTGCTGCTGCAGCGCCAGCGGGTGGTGGCGATGGCGGCGGCAACAAAGGCAGCCCCGCTGGGTTCCAGGCGCTGGTGGACCTGGCTGCAGGCATGGACAGGCAGGCCACTGCGCCGCCAGCACCTGCGCTGGGGCTGTGCTTTGCTGCCGTAGGCTATTCATGAGGCAGTGCCTAATGTGCTCAGTTATGGCCATGCATGTCGACAATGGCGGCACGTGTTGTGTGCGGTGTGTGCAGGTTGAAGTGACAAGATCACAAGGTATCTGCCTGGATGCTGGCCATGGCAAAATCTTTTGTAGACGAGCAGCAGGAAAGATTCTGTACACTCTGCAATCCAGTGTACCACAAACGATCGGACAGGTCCCTGGGGGCTTGCAGCACAAAATTTGCCCTACACGCAGCAGCCATGCTTGCATGTGGAAGGCAGTAGGTGTGAGCTGTTCTGTTCAGTGTTCTGCAAATATTGCTGCCTGCTTTTACATGCTGGGCATTGCTGGGAATATAGGTCTTATGAGCAGGTCAGAGGTTTCCAGCGCTTCGCTTTCACAGTGTAATTATGACATTCACTGAATGGTATGACCATGGCATGACGTGTCTTCCTGCAAATCTTTACACCATGGCATGACCTACTTTGACCATTTTCTGCACTATGGCTCTTCTGACAATCGCTTGCCAACTGCTCAACAGTGCATCCAGCAGCATCACTGTCTTCACAGCTCTCTGCAGAGAAGCAGAGAACTGCAGAGAACTGTGGTATAGGGGTCAGCAGGTGGCCGGGCCCTTACTCTAGCATGTGAGTGCGCCAGATTTGTTGCGTTGTGCTTAGCAACGGGTGGCTTTTTTGAGAGGAGGAGTTACACGTAGACCGTTTTGCAACCCTTACAGCGTGTCTGTGACGTCCGTGATCATGGCTGCACGTGCATGCTGTAAAACTATTTGTACCGTAGTCACCCTAATGCTAAGGCACCCTAATTGCTAAGGCATACCGAGGGACGAGCAAATTTCGACCTCAACTGTAAGGCACGAGCTCGTCTACAAGGCGGGGTTTGAGGCCAGAGACGGCTGTATCTGCTGTCATTTAACCTTCATCGTAAATCATACGCAGTTACATGCCAGCAGCCACGCATTCTTGATTAACAGCTTGGAAGCAAGTCGCCGACACTGAGGGTTTGAAAATTTTCGTGTTTTGCACCCTGATCGTAAGGCAACGCCGGTCGAAAAAGATTTTCTCCACCCTAATATAAGGCATAGATTGTCACTATAAGGCAATTAGGGTGCCTTAGCATTAGGGTGACTACGGTACAGCCTGTACTTCCAAGGATAGTTGTGGGAGCTGACTTAGTTTCAATCATGCATCAAATAACAACAGCGCAAAAAAGCATTGTAAGTAACGTTGGCAGCAAAACAGTGGATAGAGCGTGCAGAATGTTTTGCAGCATCAGGCTTGCACCCTGGTTGAAGGCTTGCCTCCGCGCAGCCGCGGTCGGTAGTAGATGATTTAGGCTGATCTAAGAAACTGGTTATTGTGGGTAGTGCGAGTCCTTGCCACCTCCGCTCAACGGACACCCGGTGACCGGTTGCCAACTTGAAGCAGGCAGTACATGCCCAGTGTTGTGGGTTGTAACAATCCTTTTTAAAACCTGACCTTATTGATAAGTATTAATACCACTAGGTGGATTGCTTCCTGCAACGCACATCGCGAAGAATTTAGAGGAGGGTTCAAGGGTCGGAGGGTTTTCTGAAGATCTCCTGCCGATGGCCGGAAAAGCTGACTCGCAAGGCGCCATTGGGATGTTGCAGGCGTCCAAAACGGTGATCTAGCAACCACACTAGCGGCAGCCTTTTCTGCAGGCCACAATGCTCGCAGCACGCACAGCCAACCCCTGCCTGGCACGCAAGGCCACAAGTGCGTAGCATAGACCATACAACGATGTTTTTGGGCCTTATCTGCAGCCGATCATCATGTAGCAGGCTTGACCAGCCGATTCCAGGAGACCATGCCAACGCGTGTAAGCCGCTTCACCTCGTCTTACCAACAACTTGTTGGTGAATGCAGGGTCTGCAGTGCGTGCCGCCCCTGCTTCTCGCCGCGCAGTGGTCGTGAGGGCGTGAGTTCTCACTGGCAGCAGCAACAGCAGCAGGACACTTTTGCCAGCAGATCAGATGCACCTCAGCTCTTGTGAAAGTTTAGCGTGCGCCCAGCTTTGAGCAGCAGCCTCGCACAGACCACAGGTCGTGATTTGCCGCACTTCTAAACAGGCTGTATGCCGTGCCAGCACTTGGCTGCCTCAGCAAAGCACAGGTGCAGCCTGCTTGCGCCTTGCATGGAGCTCAACCTGAATGGCCATGGCATGCTGATGTGTGGTTGTTCGTGCAGCGGCACCCCTTACCCTAGCGACTGGATCAAGAAGGACCCCTTGGTGCCCGTGCTGGGTTTCCTTGGGTGAGTGGTGCAGCACATTTTTACCGGGCAGTGCGGGCATAGCAGCAACATGCAGCAGAGCTCGGCAGTGGTTTTGTTGCTCAGCAGCACAGGCACATGCAGGAGCATGTCAGTCAGCCTGGTTACAGCTTGTGACAGCTTCAGTATGCAGGGGTGCAGTCAAGGGGGCCGGAAGCAAGATGCACCCTACAGTGCTTTAGCGGAGTTGGCATTAGCAGTGGCAAGCACAGCAGTGCCTGCTCTTTACATCATGGTAGCCAGAGTTGTGCCAGGAGCAGCCATGCTCGGCAGGGTACACACTGCCCAAGCCCGGCAGCATATCAGCTGTTACGTGAGCACTTTGGTGCATGCCTGCAGCAGTACAACACAACAGGACTGCGTGGTAAGCAATGCACGATGTCTGCTCTCTGCTGGTTGTGCCCTGCACCTGCAGCTGGACCATCCCCAGCAACATCCCCGTCAGCGCCTTCGGTGGGCAGAGCCTGTTTGGCCTGTTCACCGCCAGCATTGGCGAGAACCTGGCCAAGTTCCCGCAGGGCCCATCCATCGACGACCCCTTCTGGTGGGCACCCCGCAGCTGCAGCACCGTGACGCCGCAGCGACACGCGGCCATGCACCGTCGTGATGGCCAGCTGGGTGACTAGTCATGGTGGCAGCTGGCACGTGCTACAGCTGCTCACTGCCTCCTCGCTGCGGTGTGTTGTGCGTCCAGACAGCTGCTTGGGAACTGTCCAGCTGTTGCTGATGTCTTGAGCTGATGTTTGCTGATGCTGCCCTGATCTGCTGTGCAGGCTGTACCTGCTGACCTGGCACATGGGTGAGTTACTGGCATGATTGGCAAGTGCTTCAGTAGCTGTACTGGCATCATCTGCAGATTGCAGATTGCTGGGCAGTTCAGTGGTCAGTGCCTGGCTGATTAACACGCTGTACCATCAAAGCTCCTGCAATTCACCCACAGTCACAAACTCGATGCAAGGCATTGCCCAACCACTCAATGTAACTTGCAGCGCTTGAGACCACACCACACATGCGGGCTTGGTTTGCTGCCGGGTAGCGCTTTCTCGTCTTGCAAGCATCGCTCATGTTCATCGGCTGATGTGCACTTTGCACCTGGTCGTGCCTGTTGTTCCTGCAGGTCTGTTTGCATGCATCTTCTGGGGCCAGATCGGTGTGCAGGCCAGGTGCGGTTTGTAGTGTGCTGCAGCCTTCTGCCCTCGTGGTGCCAGCACCGTGCGCAGATTACGCTGGTTGTCAGCATCCATGCTCGTGTGCTGCTCCACAGGGCAGTTAGCACTGCATGCCTTGCATGCTTGCGTCAACTCTTTCAGCTGAGATTACTGGAACAGCAGGTTTTTCATCTTACCATTGTGTTTTCCTGCTGATGCCTGCTTTTTTGTTTCCTCCCACAGGAAGCAGGGCTACCTGTGAACTATTCGTCTAGTCAGGGCGGATGTTTTAGAACAGCAGCAGCAGACCCTTGAGGAACGTGCTGGTTGGTGAAGCACAGTGCCTGGTCGGTGCGATTGACAGTTTGCTCGCCACCACCAGCAGTGCCTTGCGATCTGAGGGGGGTGCGGCGCGCACCTTAGGCAGTTGTGCCAATGTGAATTTGAGCAAATGTGGCCAATGTCGCTGTAAGATACTCGTGTGTCGTTTGGTGTAGTGCTGGGACTTGTGGGCAGTTCAGCCATGGTGGTGGGGGCCCCTAACCACCATGCATGTGAATGCTGCATGTGCTTTGCAACGTGTGCTCTCCTGCACACATGTGAGTGCTGCAGCCCACATTTAAATATGTGCTGCACAAGTGGTGGGGCACTCCTTTGCATGCATACAGTGCTGTATGTTTTCAGGTAATGTACCTGTAACAAGCTGCAACACTGAAGCAGGCATGGCAAGCACAGCAGTTCCTCCTTTCTCCCCAACCATGCTGCCTTCACATGCAAGCACTCCTGCACAGCTGCTACTGTTATATGATGCTGACCTGTATGTCAAGAAGAAACAGCACGCAGCCGCAAAAGGCAAGCAAGTAAGCAGTGACCTGTATGTAGGCTGGCAAGCACTGAGCGCTAGGATTCCCACATGTCACACACCTCTTTCAATGGCTTGATGTACCCACTTTCGCGTTGCACACATCAATGCTTGCTTGCCTTTTGCTGCTGCGTTAGAGTGCTACTGCTTCTTGACATCACAGGGTTGCTGTGCTGGTGCTCGGATCGAGCAGCACGGTTACAGTGCTGCTGCTGCTTTTCACACATCATAATTATGGGGCTGATATGCATGTTACGTGCAAGTTGTTGAACCAACGCGGTGTAGTAATCAATTGACTGAAACTGTCTGAGTGGCCAGACAGTGCCAACACACCCTGGTCTGTCAGCGCGGGTCTAGTTCACGGGCGCCAAAGGAAACGTTTAGTGCGGCCGATGATTTTTACACAAAGTTGAATTCGTGGTGTTGCACTGCGGTGGACGTGACATTCCACACTTTGGTTCTTGAAAGTTTGAACTCAGCAACTCGACATAACCGCTACGTACGTTCCGGCGCTACACACCTGTAATCAAGTGCAATTTAGGTTGGAAATTTGATTTGAGGTGACCTGGCCAAGGGGCATGCAACAGTATGAACACACCAACCAAAAAAGCAAGCCCAGGCAAGCAGCCCAGGACGCCACCGCGCAGCCCAGGACCATGCCCATACAAGGTTTGCACAACTTAAAAGCCTTTGCATGGTGTCGGAGGTTCTGCAACGAGTGCAGCCGCTGGATAAGGACAGCTCTGACATCAGCAGCAACAGCAGTGCGGAAATGGTCATCTAGTTTGATACTCAACCCACCCTGGCAAGTCAACCGTGCATCTGTTGAAGACAACAGTTGATGCCTGGTTTGCTGGCAGCCCACAATGGCCCCAGTCTGCACCGGGTGTGAGGCCTAGCGCGCAGCAGCCTGGGCATGCACTCAGCAGCGGCTTGTTGGAGATAAGCACGAAACAAGCAGCAGACATACAATCAACTTGTTGCTGCAACAACTTGATGCATGCACGACCGTCCGCCCGAGGCCACGTGCTGGCTCAGCTGCCGCCAGTTCACCATTTGCGCTCGCAATCTGCAGGGGATCAAGGTGCAGGTGCCTGGCGAGATATTTGAGCAGCAGGAGAGTTCCAGTGCAGAGGTCAAGGGCTGGAACAACAGGCGCACAGACCAGCTGGTGGTCAAGTTTGACGATGGCACACGGGTGAGGCTGCCGCGAGATGCTGGCCTAGCAGGAGACGTCATGCACGGCAGCACAACGGCAGGATCTGGCACTGAGCCTTTGAGTCTGAAAAGTGCGTACTCTCGCCTCCCTTTGCCATCGCCAGCTGTCACTTGCTGCTGCTGCTGCCGTTTGTTGTGCTTGTGTGCAGTACTGGTTCCCTCTAGCAGACGTGCTGGCATGGATGGGCGAGGCGCTCCCGCCAGCCTCCCAGCTGACCGGCAGCAGCCCAGCAGCAGCCGACACAACCAGCACGCCACGCCGCGTCACTCGGCACGCAGCAGCAGCAGCAGCGGCTGCTGAGAGTAGTGACCGGCAGCAGCAGCGGGTTGAGCAAGGAAACGAGCAGCAGGCGGGCCGCGCTTACGCCAGCGCTGCAGCTGCAGCGACTGCAGCTGAGGTGTCCGACGTCTCACTATGGCAGCAGCAGCAGTCCCAGTCGCTCAGCCGGCGGCAGCGCATGCAGCGGCTGCAGCGTGCGGCAGGCTCTGACAAGACGCGCAACGAGGCGTTGCTGGCTGCTGGACTGCTGGTGGCGCTGCTGGTGATGGTCGCTGCCGTGTGGCTGGCACGCAGGCCTGTGCACGAGCTGGGCCCAGGCTATGATGCGCCCGCAGACGTCTGACGTGCGGCAGCTGCTCCAGGACAGGTTGCTGGTTGTGTAATTTCGCAGCTGAGGGGTTGCGTCAAGGTTATGGTACTGTAGGCCATCCACGCTGTCACCCCTGACGTAGCTTGCAACGCAGCAAGCTGTGCGATAGTGATGTGTGGCTTCAGGGGTGACAGCGTGGGTGGCCTACAGTTTTTGGTGGACAGCAGTTCATCCGGTTGCTGAGCATGTTTAAATCTGTTGTATGGAGGATTGGCTGCGATCCCTGTTATGAAAACGCCCAAACATGCAATGCTGCTTCTCAGGCGGATCAATTTGGGGCACAGCAAGCGCATCATGTGTGTGTGTGGGGGGGGGGGGGGGCTTCAGAAGGAATGTTCGTGTTGGAAGTCGTCATTGGATAGTTGCTGTAAGCCTGTGGCTGCCAGCTGGGGTTCTGCCACTTTGGTGTGAATATGGTGCACTCGGTCTGTGTAGAGGATAGCAAGGGCCGCTGTGTTGCATGTCTTTGCACTCTGTGAATTATTGCTGAAGCATTTGGTGGTGTTGCTGCTCTGCAGAGCAGCTGCACATGATTTTGTGTATGCGGGTGCAGCCCTGCACCTGATGCTTCCTGGATGCAGAGGAGCAGGGCCTCTGAGCCCCTGCAACTGGACGTGGAACCTTGTCATCAGCGGCGCCAGAACTGTTTGACAGTGGGTGCGCAGCAATGTTCACATGTGGCAGAATTGCTTGCGGGCAGGGATGGTGGGCCCTGGGAAACTAATCTGTTCAGCATGCCTGTGCCGTGTTTCTACACGTGAGCCTGACACAATGTCAGCACTTGCAGCTGCAGCGTACTACACTCAGCAGCGTGCGCGCAGCTGCCGTGCCGCTGTCAGCGATCCGAGGCCTGCCAAATTGAATGTGAAGAAGAAGCAGCAATCTAGCATGAAAAGGCAAGCAAGTGGCACCCTACCCCTGCATGCGACGCTTGAATGTGTGTGATGTATGCAAAGCGCGCATGCCCCAGATCTAGAACTTTGGTATTTGGTATTTGGTATTGGAACACTTCCAGCACCCAAGGCTTCACTGCTGTGCTATCACTTCTGGAGGACCATTTTGTGAAAGCCTCACACTGCTGGAGGTTACAAGACGACACATCATACGGTACACATATCATGACATACCACAAGGCAGCATACAGAAGCACAGCTTGCCACCACAACCGTACAAGTAGTTCGACTGTGTTTGCCATGCTGAGTACCAGCACTGTATTGTGTGCTTGCTGTATGGTTAGGGACCGGTGCTGCCTTGAGATTACGATAGGATGCATCTGCCTCAAACCTGCCAAGCTGGCTTGAATGGGTGACATGGTGATGAAATGCCAAGCAAAGTGCCAGGCTGGGCTTGCACAACAATCAACTGCGGTGCAGCTGCTGCAGTCCACTGCTCAACTATGAGAGGCCCGGTCACGGCGTCAGTACATAGCCAGAAACAAGAGCAGTACATCACAGAGGAGCCAACACTGCACAACTCATAAGCTGCATCAATCAGCTTCAACAACTCGCCTGGCTGATGCCCAGCACGTAACCAATGGGAGTTGTTCAGATTAAGCAGCAAAGGCTGCAGAACGAATGGCCAACAGCCATAGCAGTTCAGCGTGATGCCATCACGGTATGCCGCACACTGCGGTGCAGTTCAGTGCGCCTGCCGGCTTGAATGTGTACCACACATCGCGCTTGCTGCAGACATTTAACCCTACAACAAAGCATCGGAGCATACATCATGACACCGCTGAACTCCATGCACAAACAGGTCAGCAAGGGCTTGCTCAGCCGCCCAGCGGCCCAACTATTGTTCTGCAACCCACATCGCGTGCTTGTGCACCCCATCCCTGCGCATGCCAAGCACTGCACGACCTTCACCCAATGTTGATGAAACATAGGGACATCATCCTGGCAGCTGCTGCATTGCCACCACAAGGCATGCCAGGCGCAGCACAGGCTGTACCGCTGCATCGTCCCGCACGAGCTCACCATAGCCAGGCCTGTTGTGGTGGCCTGTGCGGTGGAGGCAGGCACGCGGCCCAAGCCCGCCCGCGCGCCTGTGGTGTCAGGCGAGGCTCCTGTGCCGCAGTGTCATCATGAGCCCGTGCTCAGGGCGCAGCGTGATGGCCTGGCGCGCATCCTCATCAACGCCAGCAAAGCCGCCCATCTCGGGAGTCAACCTGCAGCCAGACAGCAGCAGCAGCAGCAGCGGCAGCAGCAGCAGCAGCAGCAGCAGCAGCAGCAGCAGCAGCAGCAGTGCAGCTTCGTCCAATGACAAGCATCCATCAGCAGAGCTGCGCGTGCTTCAACCTGTGGTACCCACAAGCAGTCTGAACAGCAAGGCATGTGGGGTGTGGCCAGCACCATCCCCTCCACAGCACACGTGGATGATCTGCAAACAACAAGCCCTGCAGCAGCCATACACGCACAGCCCAATCTGAAAGAATTGTAGCCCAGCAGCATTGTCAGCACTGCCACTGAACTCCAGCAACTGAACTCCAGCAAAGAGCCACGCAACGGCACATCCTCCGAAACCCTAGCCCGCCACGCCACCTCATGGCCACCTCATTAGACAAACATGTGCAAACATGCCTGGCGCTCGTCAAGGACGGCCACGCTGCCCGTACAGCCAAATGCCCCACTGAACACAGCGCGCAAGCACACACAACAACAACACAACAAGGGACAGTCACAGACACCAGCAGCAACCCCTGGTGCTGCTCCAACCCACCTGAAGGTGAAGTTGCCCAGCAGCATGGCCAGCACCGCCTTGAGCTCCACCAGCGCCAGCGCCTGGCCCACGCAGCTGCGGCTGCCCTCGCTGAACGGCAGGAACCCGCGACGGCTGACGGACGGGTCCTGCGCGTAGCATGGCAGGGCAGGAGGTGCAGGCCGAGAGTGGATGATGCTTGAACGCAAGCACGGGTGTAGATGTGCTGGAGGCCACAACAGGAGGACTAATAAAACACAGCTTGCAAGCATCGCTGGGGGCTGTGGCGGGGTGTGCTGGACTGCTGAGCTGTCCTCATACAATGTGTCATGCTTGCAGCGCCAGCGCTCTCATGCTCAGGCCTGGGCAAGGACTGTAAAAAGCAAAGCAGCAGCACCATGCACAGGCACTCCGGGAGAGGGGCCGTGGATGGAGTTACCACGTCCTGGTGCCTCGCACAGGATGAGCACATTGTCAACATGTGACAAAAACAACACGCAATGTGACGAGGGAGCTGCCGGGCAGCAGCCACAGCAGCCCTGCAGGCCAGCGCGCAGGGCCCACCTTGATCTCCAGGCCGCTGCCGCCAGGCTTGGCTGCTGCCGGCTGTGCAGCAGCACCTGCAGCAGTCGGCTGCACCTTGCGCTCCTTTGTGCCCCGCTGCTGCTGTTGTGGCGCCTGGTCCTTGAAGGCGCTGATGTCGGCCGCGACATCAACGTAGTCATCATCTTCTTCGGGTGCCACACCAGCCGGAGCTGCCGCTGCTGCTGCTGCTGTTGTTTGTGTTTCTGTGCTGCCTGATGAAGCCCCAGCAGCATCTGCGGTACGGCCTGCAGCACCAGCACCTGCTGTATCTGCTGCTGCTGCTTCTCCTGCAAGCCAGCGCTCAGGTTTGAATGCGTCAGGGTCTTCCCACAGGCTCGGGCTGCGGTGGATGGAGAAGAACGGGATGAGCACGGGCTGCCCTGCGGGCAGGCTGTACGGGCCAAGCTGCATGGGCTTGTGCGTGATGCGGATGGTGCCGCTGCTGACGACAGGGTACAGCCGCATCGACTCGTTGATCACCGCAGACAGGTAGCGCAGCTGTGCAGGGGCAGGACGGCGGCGGCAGACAGGAAGCCACGCCAGCACATGACAAGGTTTGCAGGTGCATGCACGTCGCGGTCGAGCTTGGCTTATGGCAGCAGGCGCCGTCACCAGGTGCTTCCATGTGAGCCGACCAGGCTGTGCCTGGTCAAGGCAGCACCATGTGGCAACGCAGCCAGTTCAGCCAGCAGGCTAGCCACAACGGGCCCAGCAGCCGCCACGCCCCATGCACAAAGCACCCGCCTCCCAAGTTGCTGTGATGTGTGTCAGCGCTCACTGCTGGGACGACCAGCAGCTCCAGCACCCCAACAGGTTGCACCTTGGACCTGAATGCGGCGCGGCAGCGCGTGCAGGGCCCTGTTGATCCCACATCTGCCACCTGAAAACAGAGGGTACCTCCTCTGTACAGCCCCCCAAAAGGTGAGCAGCAGCACCCCGGTACAGCAACAACCGCCCCAGGCAGCCCGTGCAGCCCTCACCTGCGCCAGGTGTTCCCACTTGAGCTGCGCAGGCTGCGGCTGCTGGGGTGCCGCACTGAGCCCCAGGCTTGCCAGCTCCCCCAGCAACCGCGCCTCAACAGCAGGGTGGCTGGCCACCAGCAGCAGCGTCCAGCAGATGGTGTGTGCAGTGGTCTCAAAGCCTGCGGCACAACGAGCGGGCACGATGCAGGCCAGCGATGATAAACCATGAGCATGCGAGGCGCCGCAGGCACATGCTTGAGCACATGGCAGCCCAGTCTGCACCCTGCATGCTGCAAACGCCGCAGTCACAACACAAAACATGCAGCATCACTCGCACTGCGCAGCGGCAAGGCATGCGCCACAGCTGCAGCTGCAGCGACCATTTCGCTGCAGTGCTGCTGCCAGCCTCTCACCCGCCCCCCACAGCACGCCCAGCTCCGTCATGACCTGCAGCCGCTCCAACGGCAACCCTGGCGGCGCGGCGAGCCAGGGAGTTCAGGTCAGTGGGAAGGTCACAGCGGAGCGAACTGAGCAAGCGAATGACCGTGCAGCTGCTCAAGAAAGCCAACCCTGGCAACCTCTGGCAGAGCAACAGCCTTGTCGCTGTGGTACAGTGAATTGCCCAGCGAGGCACACAGAACCATTGCACTGCTTACACATGCACCTGCCTGGCAGTGAGAGCAGAGGGCACATGCAGGCACTTGGGAGCTTGTCTCGAGGGCCGCACCCTGCCTGTGCTTTGCGGTACCTCATCTGCTGGCCTGGTCCAGGCTGGTATCGTTGTTGCAAGCTGCCTCACAATAATACTCCAACAATCCTCGAGCTGGGTATGACGCTCCTGCAGCATCGCCCCAGGCCTGCCGCCGTCAGCGCCGCCGCACCTGTGCCGTGCATGCTGCAGGCCAGCATGTGCGCGCCCAGGCTGTGCGGGGGCGGCGGGCGCGCCTCCATGTCTGCCGTCAGGTCCACCACAAGGTCACTCATGCGGCCTCCCCAGTACATCAGGTCACGGTACGCCTGCAGCAGCAGCAGCAGCAGCGACTGTCAGCGCACGTGCAGAGCCAGCGCCATGCCCTGTGCACAGGGCTGTTGCAGGTGCTGGGGCGCGCTTTGCCTCGGCTGTGAGGGATGGCCATGCCTTCCGCAGGCGCCTGGCTGGGTGCACAGCAGAGCCCGCGAGGATGACGCAGCTGGTTTCGCCCCCTGCCGACCATTCATCTCCCTCTCTCTGCCTCTCCCCCACACTCGCACCCCCCCTCCTCCTCTTTTGGCTCCCGCCTCCCTCCCTCGTGCCCTCATTCAGTAGCTGCTTGCGCTGCCGCTGGCGGCTGCAGGTGTGCTGTGCTCGCCAGCGCGCACCTTGCGCCAGGGGAACCAGCGGTTGAGGGGGTTGTTCCGTGCCTGCATGGCCACCACCAGGTGACGCATCACCTCCAGCACCTCCCCACCCCGCCCAGCTATGCCCCTGCCACTGCCGCCACCACCGCCGCTGCTGCTGCTGCTGCTAGCGGCTTCACTGCTGTCAGCAGCGCTAGCTCCTGCTGTACATTGCTGCTGCTGCTGCTGCTGCTGCTGCTGCTGCTGCTGCTGCTGCTGCTGCTGCTGCTGCTGCTGCTGCTGTGGTTGGCGCACTGTGGCTTCCAGGTCCCTGCCGAATGCAGCCATGCCGATGACGTCGACTGTGATCTGCTGTGCGACCAGGTCCATGTCGTGCACCTCCTGGGGCCCTGCTGCTGCCAGGGAGTCGATGAGCCGCTGACTGACGGCGGTGATGTGCGGGAAGCACAGCCTGCAGAGGGGCGGCAGCGGCGGCAGCAGCAGTGCTCGCAGAGAGTGCACAATTGCGCAGCAAGAGCTGCTTGTTGGATGCAGCTGACCTGCCATCACACGGCGCACAGTGCGTCCCTGCAGGATGCACCGTGCATGCACAAGAAGGAGGAATCGTATGCCGTGCTGGAACAGTGTGCGCAAGTGTCGCTGCTGGGGGTGCACCACGTTCAGGTGCACCCCACCCCTCCACATTGTGCTGCACCGCCCGCAGCCGCTGCAGCCGGCACGGGCCGTCCGCCCCCACCTCAGGTTGTTCATGGTGAGCGCCGCCACTGCGGCGCGCCTGGCGGCCTTCCACACGGGCGTCTCAGCGCTGGACAGCATGTTGCTGCGCGGCGGCTTCACAAACCTGGGAGGGGGGCATGCAGGGGCAGGGCAGGCAGCGACCGCACACATTCTAACAGCTGTAGTGCAGCAGTGGCCAGCGCGACATCATGCAGGCTGGGACATTGCTGCTGCCAGCAGCGCCGGCTGCCGTTGCTGGGCGGTACTGCAGCCTGGCAGGCTGGGCTGCGCAGTTGAAGGACTGCCATGCATGCATGCGCAGCATCTGCCTGCATGCGCAGCGCATGTGAGATGACGTGCATTCTCAACTTCTGCCAGCATATGTTCTGTGCGTGTGCTGCAACTGTGCGTGTGGGTGTGCTGCTTACACTTCAAACATCTTGTAAGGGGCTGTGTACTTGGGCAGCTTGGCAGGCCCTGAGCGCAGCAGCGGCTGGTACAGGTCAGGATCAGTCACCACCAGAACCTGAGCAGCAGCAGCAGCAGCAGCAGCAACAGCCATTCTGTGAGCTGCTTGTTGTACCTTTGCGCCCGCTGCAGCAGAATGCAGCATGCCGTTGAACTACTGCGCTGCATGGTGGTGTGGATTCAGGCATGGCTGCCAGGCCTGCCACAGCTGTGGGCAGCTCCAGGAGGCCTTGCGCGCTGCCTGTCACAACATGTTCTTGTGAGCCAGTGGCCCCCAGTCGGTGGCTCTGTTCTGCAAGCCTCTCTGCTGCGGCTGAGCAGTATGCACAGTCACTGCCATGGTCAGCTGCAGCGTGCATGTGCACTCTGGCCAGTGCATCAGCTGAAGCAAGCATGAGTGCCTTGCCTCTGCTGTTGCTGCTGCTGCTGCTGCTGCTGCTGCTGATGCTGCTGCTGCTGCTGCTGCTCAGCCAACAAGCTGCTCACCGGCCGCCACAGGAAGCGCACGCGGTACACAGGTCCGTATGTCTTAGCCCATTCATGAAACACTCGGAAAGACGTCATGGGCTTGGCGAGGAGCAGCAGCAGGTGACCAAGCAACCAGTGGCCACCTGCTGGGTCTGGCACATCCTTTGTTGCATGGAGCCGTTTCAGGACCAGAACCACGTTCTGATACAGCCAAGTGCTGGAAACCACCGCCAGGCCAAACAAGACAGCTACACTCAGCAGCATGTTGTAGATGCTGCAGCTTCAAAGAGCCAGCCTGAGCAGCAGCTGGCTGTGGTCAGCAGTTGCTGAAGCGCTGACAATGGGAATGCTGCACCCCCGGTGGCACTTCTGTTTGATTGAACGATCGGGACAAGCGAACGATGACGGGTGAAGCTGCTTGACAAAATGAATGAGCGGTAGCCCCGAGGCAGCAGGTGTAGCAGCAATTTGCTGCGGACACAATCTAGGTGGAGGCACGTTGCCACCTGAAATAACAATAATAATATTTGCCCAGAATCATCATGCTTGCACAGACTCAGTGTCGAACCTGCGTCAGTGAAACATTGGGCGCGACGGTTCGACTCGCGTTGTCGGAGAAGCATGGCAGGATATCAAGCCGTTCGATGTTTACTAAGCCGCCGCCAGTTCCTTTTGTACTGTCAAGTCGTGTGTCAACAGGCGATCGCCTTGACCTGGTAGTCGGTGCCACAGCAGCGGCTGATCATAGTGCTTTATTAGTTGCTTGATCCGAAATTTCATTAATCAACACGATGTGCTTCGGCAGCAGCTGGTTATGGGGCTGCAGCGACGACCATGTATGCTTAGCCCACGTCTGCTGCTCTCACTGAACAATGCAGCACTGAAGCTACTAGCTACAACTGCAAGTCATGCTCCGATGCTGCCAGCATACAAACACCATGTAAACAGTACACGTCAACCATTGAAACTGGGGCTTGATACATGGCGTGGAGGATGGCTCAGGCCACCCTTCAGCAGCAGGGCAGCACAACCCCGCCTGCTGTGCAGCCTACTCACACCCACAGCAGCAGACAGCAGCCGGCAAGCGCGACTGCAAACTCATGCAGGTTCAGGGCTTGAAACCAGCCAGGCAGCTGTAGATGTGGCAGCGACACAGCAAGCTGGCAGCAGCATCCCTGCTGCTGCGGCTGTTCCAGCGGCAGGGGTTGCAAGTAAGCAAATGCAGCAGTTCACATCACCACAGCAGATGTTTGCAGCACAGCGGGCCAGCCGTAAAGCAGGACCTGCTGTGGCATGGCGCAGCAGCACTGATAGCAGCAGCAATACCAGCAGAGGCAGCACCTTTGATCAGCCAGCGTACCAGGCCCGGAACATACAAAATCAGCACAGCAGCAGCTGCACAAGCTTGCATCAGCCAAAGTTGCCGCACAGCAACGGCCCAATGCAGCAGCAGCAGCAGCAGCAGCAAGTGTATCAGCAGCAAGTGTACCAGCAGCAAGTGCAGCAGCAGCAGCACCACCTGCAGGCACCGCATGGCTATCTCAGCACGCCTGCTCAAGCCTACACAGCACCCGCAGCAGCACCAGCAGCTGCAGCACCAGCTGTAGCGCCAGCCAGGCCAGCAGCGCAGCGCCCAACAAGGCCGCGGCCACGCAGGTCCAGCGCCAGCGGCACTGCCAGCCTGAGCCCTGCACCGGCAGCATGGCCAGCTGCTGCTGCCGCGAGTGTCGCTGCTCCAGCTGCCCAAGTACCATGGCATCAGCAAAGGCAGGCGGCACAGCAGCAGCAGCCGTACCAACAGCCTGTTCAGCAGCTCAACCACCAAGAGCAAGCAGTGCAGCAGCCGCAGCAACCGCAGCAGATCCTCCAGCAGCAGCAGCAGCAGCAGCAGCAGCAGCAGCAGAGACACCAGCCGCCGCTGCAGCAGCAGGCGCCGCTGTCAGTGCCAGCCGGCAACATGACGGTCAGGGGCATTGTGAGCCGCATCACATACGAAGGGGAGGGAGGCTTCCAGATTGCACGGCTCAAGGTACCTTGCCAGCGGCTGCAGAACCTCTCTTTGCTGGCTCCTGCTGCAGCACCATCTGCTCAAGGCACAGCGTACCTGAGCAGCCTGTTACTGAAGGTTTGGCAACAGAGGGGTGCAGCCGCCCTCTCACACGTGCTTGTTACTTGCTTGTTGGACGCGTCGAGGGAACGAGCTCCACTGCTGCTGGTGCTGCTGTGCTGCTGCTGCTGCTGCTGCTGCTGCTGCTGCTGCTGCTGCTGCTGCTGCTGCTGCTGCTGCTGCTGCTGCTGCTGGCGCCGCGGGCAGGTCCTTGAGGGCGCCACGGACGCCTGCGCAGGCCCCGCCCTGGTGGCGGCGGGCGCAGCGGCGCTGGCTGCGGCATCAGGGCGGTCGGCCGCCAGGCCCAGGGCTGTCAGGTCTGGTCAGTCGCATCAGCTGCTGGCCGTGAAGGGCACGCTGCTGGGGCTGCGGCCGGGGGCCGAGGTGCAGCTGCGGGGCACGTGGGAGCAGCATGAAACGTACGGCTGGCAGATCACGTGAGCGGGGGGCTGGGGCGGCTCGCCTGTGGCCCTGTGCTGTGCTGTGCTGTGTGGTGTGTGTTGAGGGCGCGACGGTGGTGTGCGGCAGGCTGCTGGCATGTGCACGGTCTCGCACCCACGTGCGTTCACTGCAGAGCTCTGTTGCAGAGCTACGCAGTGGCAGAGCCTGCATATGGTGTGGTGTGTGTGGTGTTTTCTGCAGCTGCAGTTTGTTGTGCCCGCCATGGCTGCAGCAGGCCGGTCTCACCACGGGGGCGGCCAGGTAGCCATGTACCTGGAGCAGCACGCCCAGGGCGGTGAGGCTCCCGCAGCACTGGCACATGCAGTGCGGCCAGCCACACACGCTGCCGTTGCTCTGTGCAGGCGGCCTCCCTGACAAACAGCTGCTGCACACCAGCTTGCTGCTGCTCATACTTCTGCTGCTGCTGCTGCTGCATTCAGCACCCACGCTTGCTGTGCGCTGCTGGTGGTGGTGCTGCTGCTGCTGCTGCCAGTGCCCACGCCTGCTGCGAGCTGCCCCCCTCCGACGCCGAGGCCTACCTGGTGGGCTGCCTGCCGGGCGTGGGGCCCAAGACGGCAGCGCTGTTGGTGGCGGGCCTGGGGCGGGACAGTGTCAGGCAGGCCCTCAGCGGCAGCGACGCTGTGCCGCGGCTGCTGGGCATCAAGGGCATCGGGGCCAGGAAGGCGGCTGAGATCAAGCAGGCCTGGGACAAAAACACGGGTGCGGCCGGCGCTGCCTGCAGCGGCCCCACTGCAGCCGTGCTATGTGTCGGCAGTCATTGTTTTGGAGGGTGTGAGCAGCATCATCCCCCTTTTTGTGCATTGTTGGTCCAGCTGTACCAGCCTGGTTTCCTTGCGAGCTTCCGTCATGACAGCATGTGTGCCTGGCCCCTCGCCCCCTGCAACTGCGTGCCGTGCTGTCACACCGCATTTGTTTGCAGGCATGATTGAGTCTTTTGCCTGGCTGCAGCAGCACCAGCTGCCAGCCGCCTGCGCACGCAACATCGCATCGACGTTTGGCTCTGAAGCACGCGAACGCGCAGCGGCGGACCCCTACGCCTTCATATCCTCAGTGCCAGGGTTCAAGCTGGCACATGCTGAAACCCTAGCCGCCTCGCTAGGGTTTGACCCTGGCGCCCCGCAGCGGGCTGCAGCGGTGATGCAGCACGTGCTGATGTCAGCAGCGCAGACAGAATCAGCGGAGGGGCTGACCTGGCACCAGCTGCAGCAGCGCAGCAGCGCAAAGCTCGAGGAGCTGGGTAGGATCTACGGCCGGCCGTGGCCGGCAGGGTGCTGTCTGAACCAGGGTGGGGAGCTGCTGGTGGCTGATGGCAGGGCTGTGGCTGAGGAGGCTAGGGTTGTGGCAGGGGCAGGGGCAGTGCCCGGGCCTCACAGCAGCAGCAGCAGCAGCGGCGCCAACATGGTGGGTGCAATGCAAGCAGCAGGAGTAGGAGCTGGCGGCAATGCTCAGCAGCAGTATGAGTTTGAGTTGGTCAGCAGCGGCTGGTCAGACGGCGCTCTGTTCAAGCTCAGCAAGCTGCATGCTGCTGAACGTGACGTGATTGACTTCATCCTGAGCGTGGCAGCAGCGTGCTCGACAGCCATGGCAGGCCTGTGGCAGAAGGCCGGCAGCGGCAATGCCAGCAGCAGCGCCAGCACCAGCAGCGGTAGGAGGCGCAGCAGATTAAGCACGCACAGCACAACCAGCTCAGCCAGCAGCAGCAGCAGCAGCAGCGGGAGCAGCAGCAGCAGTACTGGCGCCCTGACTCGCCAGCTGCTGCCGCCCATCGCGCCAAACACGCAGCAGCGCATCGCAGCGTTTGAGGCTGAGCTGGCGGCGCAGCGCGGCAGCGAGGTGCGCCTCAACGCGGGCCAGGCGCAGGCGCTGGCGTGCGCGCTGGCCCTGCCCGCGCTGGTGCTGACCGGCGGCCCCGGCTGCGGCAAGACGCTGACCAGCCAGGCTGCCGCGCGGTGCTGGCTGGCGCAGCACGAGCAGCTGCACATGGCAGCACCAACAGGTGCGCTCACCCTGGACTGGGCTTCAGTACGTGCGCGGGAGCTTCGTGACACAGATTGGTTGCCGCTGCTCCATCAACCATGAACTGGGCCGGGTCGTGCTGGCTGGCTCTGGCTGGTGAAGGCGGGAGGCGGCCCAATAGGGCCCAGCACGCTGTTCAAGTCAGTGCTCCATCGAGCAGTTTTACTTCAGCACCGTGCTCAGCTGCACAAGTTTTGTAATGATGTGCGCTCCCTGTGCTGCTGCTGGCCACATGGGTCAGGCTCTCCCTGACCTCCCCCACCCTGCTGCCTGGCCGCGCGCAGGCCGTGCAGCGCAGCGCCTGCAGGAGGTCGTGGCAAGCTGCAGCGGTGGTGCCAGCGCCTCGACCATCCACCGCCTGCTGGGCTACAGGGGCCGCAAAGCCAGGGCATCAGCAGCAACAGCAGCAGCCAACAGCGGCCAGCTTGCAGGCAGCAGCAGCGGCAGCAGCAGCAGCAGCAGCAGCAGCGCCACTTTGAGAGGGTCTGCCGCCGCGCGTAAAGCAGATGCGTCTGCAGCGGGTGATGATGAATTGGATCTGGGCGGGATGTGTGAGTTTGGCAAGGGCAAGAAGCTGCCTGCCACCAAGCTGCTGGTGGACGAGTGCAGCATGATGGACCTGCCGCTGGCTGCTGCGCTGCTCAACGCGATTGCGTAAGTGGGCGATGCGGGTGCCCTTGCACTGGGTTGTGGTTGATTTATGTGTTGCTGTGGAGGGGACTCAAGCAGCAGAAGCGTTTCAGCATTGGTGGAGCTTCCTCACGCTGCCGACATGCCCAGGATGTGCAGAGTCTCCAGCAGCAGCAGGAGCAGCAGCAAGATGGCACCAGCCACGCGCGTTGTCTCTGATTGCCCACATGCGCAGAGCCTGCAGTAGCAGCAAGATGTTACCAGCCACGCGCATTGTACCTGATTGCTGACAGCAAGCTTGCTGCTAGCTTGTGCCTGTGCATGCACGGCAGCAAAAACACAAAATCGCTTGCTACTGCATACATCGCCCGCTGCACCTGTGTCTGCAGCTGCCAGCGCACCTCGCTGCTGCTGGTGGGCGACCCCGACCAGCTGCCGCCGGTGGGGCCGGGCCGGCCGTTCGCTGCCGCCCTGGCTGCTGGGCTGCTGCCCTGCATCGACCTGCGGCAGATCTACCGCAGCGCAGCAGGCAGCGCCATCGTCAAGGCAGCACACGCCATCAACCAGGGTGGGCGGTCAGCTTTGCAAGGCAGCAGCTGCACGGGCTTGCACTGTTCTGTTTTGATTCATGATTCAGGGTGCCAGCCCACTAGGTTGGAGGACGTTGCGTGATGAAGTGAATGAACGCAGGCTGACAGGATCATTGGCTGCCGGACTCTTGGGGGTAGGCTTCCCCTGCCTTCACCCTTGTCCTTTGCACCACACCCAGAGCAACGAGGAACAACACCATTTCCAATGATAGTGACCATTCTTGTAAGCCCTACCTTGCGGCATCGCGGTGCGTCCCAACCCCCAAGGAACAACACCATCACTACAACTGTTTGCCGCTGGCTGTTGCTTGATACTCTCACACCACACTGACAGGCCAACCGCCAGACATCACCACCTGGGACGTCAGCCCCTGGGACCCTGCCGGCGACCTGGCAGCCCGCCTGGCTGCACTGCCGACAGACCCGGCAACAGGCCAGCCGCTGCTGGCCAGCAATGCACTGTTTGTGAGGCTGCCGGAGCACGTGGCATCTGAGGCTGTGGCTGAGGTGCTGCTGCGGGCGGTGGCACAGCTCAGCAGGACATGCAGCGCTGCAGATGTGCAGGTGCGTGGGTGGTTCACGCCCTGTGCTTGCGCTGCTGCCGCTGCCGCTGCCGCTGCCGCTGCTGCTGCTGCTGCTGCTGCTGCTGCTGCTGCTGCTGCTGCTGCTGCTGCTGCTGCTGCTGCTGCTGCTGTAAACAGTTGTATCATCACTGCCGGTGCGGTTGGGGCTGTGCGACTCACACCACTGTACACCTGCCTGTTGCGAGCTGGCATAACTTATGGCATGATGAATGTATGAATAGAAGTAGTCAGTAGGACGACCCCATCCTGCAACTCACATTCCTAGGCTGTGCTGCGTTGCGCCTGGTACCGGAGAGTTCCTGGGGTGTGTGCTGGTGATGATGGCAGCTGCCGAGAAGCTGCGCACCCGGCCATGCCCGTGACTGCTTGCCTGGCGCCTGCCGAGCAGGTGCTGTCGCCCACCAAGCGCAACGCCTGCGGCACGGCGCAGCTCAACGGCCACCTGCAGCAGCTGCTCAACCCCCCCGGCCCCGCCAAGCCGGAGCTGCCGGCACACAGCCCCAGCCACCGCAGCAGCCAGCAGCACCACGCGCACGGGCTGGTGTGGCGCGTCGGCGACAGGGTCGTCCACCTGGTCAACGACACGGAGCGAGATGTGTACAACGGGGACCTGGGGCTGGTGCGCTGCACGGATGCTGCGGAGGGGAGCCTGACCGTTGCGTACCCGCCGCGCAGCGGCAGCGAGGGTGCTGCACATCTTGTCAAGTACCAAGGCACAGAGATTGGGGAGCAGCTGCAGCTGGCATGGGCTGTCACCGTGCACAAGGTACGATGGGGTTGAGCATGGGTTTATGACGGCTCCAGGGTGAGGGTGTGGTGATGCAGGCGCGCCCCCCACAGGTGCTGGGCATGCTGGATCGTTGACACTCGCCTCATTCAGCGGCGTGCCCAGACAAGGCGGTTCCAACGGCATGAAGTGTCCCGTTGCTCTGCACGTGGGTTGCTCAGTTACCCAACATGATGCCTACCTGCCACCTCAAGCCGTGTACCAGTCGTGCTCGCCGCGCTGCGCTGCGTTTTCGGCGTGCTGCTCAGGCGCAAGGAGGGGAGTTCCCCGTGGTGCTGATGCCGCTGGAGAGGTCTGCGGGCAGGTTCCTGCTGCGGCGGCCGCTGCTGTACACAGCAGTCAGCAGGGCGAAGCGGCTGCTGGTCTTAGTGGGCACCCAGGGCGCCATGGATGCCTGCATCCACAACACAGTCGGCCACAGATCGGTCGCAGCAGCAGGCCGTCCTGGAAGTGGCTGGCTGGCTGAGATGCAGGGCAACAGGATGGTGCACAAGCTGAAGGCTGCAGCAGCCGCGCAGGGGTTGCAGCCGTTCCCACGCATGATGTTTGGGCCGCAGGGATGGCAGGTGCAGCAGTGACCGAAATGCGGTGAGGTGCAGGCTTGGCAGGTGTGCGGGTGCTGTGTTTTGGTAACTTTGCACGGCGCGCATGATGCGGTGGCTGCACTGCACCAGTCTGTGGCATGCTTGATGGGTGATCCTGCCTCCTGAACTCACAGCGCATCAGGCCGTGCGACAAGGTGCGGTCAGCGCTTGTGTTGCCGCAATGGCCCGTACATACGGTATGTACATGCAACATGCGCAGGAGGCAACTGCCTGCCATCAAAAGAGTGGGCTCCCGCATGCTCTTGTGTAGTGGGCACAGCTGCTTTCGTTGCTTTGTTTCCTGCTAGGTTACAGTGTATGCGAGCTTCTGTGACTAGAGCTTGGTCGGAGGGTTGCGGTTATCTCGGCTGCTGCTTTTTCACAGCGCATGCTGCGCGCGGCATGTTTGCATGTGCGAATGCAGGGCGGGGCGTGAATAACGGGCGTGGATGTTACATCGTGGATTCTGGCCATATCACACCACAGTAAAGCAGCGCGAGCGCCACGTCAGTGGGGCTGGTGCGCAACACGGCCACATGGGATAGACCCACAGCACGCCATGTGCATTCGTTTACTCCCATATATGTTAGTGGATGGAAGCTGATTTACTGGTTTTGGCGTAAACATTAGCATCTAACTGGACTTGCCAGCGGGTGTAACCAAAGGTGTGAGCGAGCTTCCCGGCGAGTTTTGATGGCGTACTTTGATGGCTCAGATGGCGGTGGTATACAGCTGAAGAGCATATAGAAAACCCAACCAGATGTGAACAAACGCCAGTCTGTTGTCAACCATTAACCAGCCACACAGCAGCAGCAGCACCCTCATCAACAAACCAGCCGCTGTAGCTAGCTTGCTGTCTCTCCTGCCGTAGAAGGGCTTGAATCCAAGCACAAAATGGGTTGCTTCACCGACGTCCTGTGCCTGCCCTTCAAGGTCGTGCGCGATGTATGCGACTGCTTTACAGTTATCCTCTGTTGCCCATGCCGCTGCTGCTGCGGCTGCCCAACCACCAGCGACGAGTGGGGTTCTGTGCGGTACGGCTGAACACCACCACAGCTCCAACATTCAACAAGGTGCACATCCGCATGAACCGCCAACTGGTACAAGCCAGGACAGGGCCATGCAGCAATCAGCCACCATGGCTACCAATGTGCAGTGATCGGCGTTCTACTGGCTGCAGTTGTGTGCGCCAACCGGACTGATCAGCAGGGCTAAGCAGCAGGGCTGTCATCAGCGGGCCAGTGCACCCCAGGTCAGCTGCCAACTGCAGCACGCCCAGGTCATCATGCGGCCCAGCAGGCCTGCAGCTGGAATGCTGACGCAGGCAACATGAGTCATGGGCAGCTGACCCATGAGTCGGTATATGGCTCATGTGCATCCCACTCATGTTGATGCTGTGGGTTTCAGGAGGCCTAGGCCGTACTTGCGTTCAGCGGCAATACCACGTGGTATTGAATTGCTTTTGCGTGTATGGGTTGCCTGTGTGTACATGAGCGTACAAGTCAGCTTGGGGGTCGCAGAGCTAACTCCACTGCAGGATGTCCTTGTTGTGGTGCAGAAGTTGAGTTTTTGTCACACTTCATGTTTGACTTACCGAATTACCGAATTACCAAAGTAGGGCCACTGGCCCACCCGCAAAGGAGCCAAACAAGGCTCATGGGGTCCACAAAACTCAAAAGAAGACCATCAACCGGAAGAAACCGCAACCTCAACAAGCTCAGAGAGCTCAGAACTCAGAGAATCAGTAACTTCAGAAGCACTACTAGTAATGCCATCACTGGGAAGCAACAAATGTGCCAACTCTGGATCGCTACGTACCAGTAAGCAACTGTGTATGAAAGCAGCAACCTCACTCTGTCTTTGCCGCATAAAGTCTGCCAGACATCGCCCGCGCGGGTTTGCAAATGCACTTGGGTTCTGCCAACCACCGAACTCATCGTTTGATTGCCCTGCTACTTCTGCTCAGAGGGATAGTATGTTTGCTGAGATCAGATCCCTGCCTGGTTGCGCTGAAAAGTTGCGCAGCGTTTTGTCCATGGCTGATTCGTCAATCAAGGTGTTGCGTTTTGTATCTGATGATATTTGGGGCAGTTCTGGAAGATGTCGGATGGTGTCACCGTGTATTGCTGCTTTTCTTGTCAAGTCTTGGGATGTGCGCAATGCATGCATTCTGGAGCAGTGCTCCCTCCTCTTTCCGCCCCGGTGGGGCGCGGGGCCGATGGCGCTGATGCTATGGCTTGAATGGTAATATGATGATGATGGTGGCCTTCGCGCAGTTCACATTTTCCTCGCAAACAAGCAGGAGAAGCTCATCAACTGGGTGCCACTTGCTTGTCTTTTCATGCTAGAGTGCTGCTTCTTCTTCACATCAACTGGAGGGTGGTTGGCTGTAGGGCGCTCATTTGTATGCAAGCAGTGCTGTGTCCCCACACACTATCTGTGCTTCTGGGCCATCTTGCACAGTATGCTGCTTCAGTGCTTTCCCTTGGTCACCAAGGGACAGCGGCCATGCTGCCATCAACGCCTTGGTGGCGGGTTGAGGGACGATATGCCAGTGCTTCCTTGCTCTGCATATGCATGCGCTATTGTATTAAGATATCTGTCTACCACCAGCAGACCGCATGATGAGTGTTGTTGTGTAGAGAGCAGAACTGTATCATCATCATCATCATCATATTACCCATTCAAGCCATAGCATCAGCGCCAGCAGAACTGTATTACAGCAGGACTGACCTGTGTGGTTGATGCATGCAGTACTCATGCATGCGGGTGGCTTGCTTGACAGCCGGATATGCCACTACAGGACGCTGGACCACTCGTGCTGTACAACTGGCCAAATGTGAACAAGCGCGTGTGTTCTGTTACCTCCTCCACTGACCCAACACTAGGGTTCCCCCAACCAGTGCACACGCTGTGACAGCCGAAGCCCAGTGCAGACAGCACACCATGCCATGACACCACCAACCACCTGAAGCATACTCGCAGCTTCTCAGCAGAATAGAGGTTAAGCAACTGCAGTCCGCAGGTTCAGAGAGTGAAATACAAGCTTTCTACGTAACAATGATCAACAGTCAACAGGAGATTACGTAGCAGTAGATGGCAGTGTTAACCGCAACGTGCATAAATCAACGATACACCACAGGCAGACCCTCCTCAAGCTTCAAACTGCCCGTGTGACTGTGCAAGCCAAGGCCACTGTACATAACTGGCAGACCGCCTGCCACACACCGCTGCAGAGTAGCTTCACAAACAATACTTAAACCAGCACATAATGTGCTGGCACCCCAATAGTATCACCCCACCCAGGCACCTCGACCTGGCAGATGGTACGTGTTGCAGCACCAGCTGCCTTCACCGCCGAGCCACCACCCACCCGCAGCAGAGAGACACACACACACACACGAGCCCACCCCACATGGATGAAGCCAACCCATCCAAACACACACCGCAACCGAAACACCGACCACCGCTGCCACGACTATCCAGCCAGTCCAGTCATTCACAAAACAGAAGCAGGCCGTTTGCCACAGCAAGGCCTTGCGCCTTAACAAGGACAAACTGCGTGCACAAACCCTGCCGCTGCTACTGCTGTTTGCATTGACCCGGCAGATGCCTGCCAGATGATCCAGACTGTAACACGCACAACACTGCAATGAGCATCGCCAAACCTTGCAAGTGGGCTAGGTCAGCACGCCCTGCAGAAGCTGCATTGCTGCAACCAGCTGCCGCTGCTGGCGGCTGCCACAAACACACGCTGCAACCCTTGCGAGTTTGTATATGTGCAAACAGTGGCGCACTCTTTCAGCAGCCACTGGTGTGGAGGCACACACATACCCAGGCCGGCGGGTGGAGCGCAGCACCACAGCATTGCGTGTGGTGCCGCACAAACAAAATGTACAATGACCGGCCGTGGTCTTGTATGCGTGAAGAAGTCTGGCACATGTACATGTGGTGAAGCTCAGCAAAAACTGTTGCTGCCAAAACCGGCACGCATAGCAATTCCACAGGGGTGACAGAACCTGCCGCTGCTGCATAATAACGCAATAAAACACAGTGCACACGACCTGCCCAGACAGCGTTCACAAAGCCCTTGATATTGCACCAGGTGGCAGCGCGCAGATGTACACGCGGCGCAGTAACAGCCAAATACAAGGATGCATGACAGCAAGCCGCCACACAAACCTTGCACCGTGCACGCTCCCCTGCGCGCACACACAAACTCGTCCCGGGCAGATGGGTGTGTATGCACATGCATTGCTGCATTGCCAGTAATGCTGTACAACACAGCATACACCACAACATGAGCTGCAACGTCACGCCGACCTGCCGCACCACGCTGCTGCCAGCCTGCACGCAACTTCCACCAACCTGTAGTGCATATCAATATCGAGCTGAACCTCCCTAGGGGTTGTGTATGCCACAGCTGCAGCTCTGGCTGGCCTCAGCTGGGGCCCAAGGCTGCAATGTGCGGCCACCTGCCGGCCGCTTGTAGTGTAGAGTCACGTTCCATGCAGTTCCACACGAACAGCCACAGTCATGCGAGTGCGACAGTGCATATGGCCCAATCCCGCAAACCCCTGCGCAATACATGTCCGTGCCACGGCCTCATACACCCCGCCAGGCCGCGCTGCGTGTGCAGCAGGATGCGTGCAGTTTACACGTGGCGAGATGTTACGCGTGGCGAGATGATGCACAACGTCACCATTCACAAAACATGTGGTGCACTGCTCGACCACGCACACAGGAGCTGCCGTCCAAACCAGTCTGCACAGCTACCGCTAATCAGGCTTCCCTGCTGCTGCTAGAGAGGTGCTACACTACCAAAGCCACCACGCAACACCTGCATGCATAAACGTTTTGTTCACCTCTCCAGTAAACCAGCTACGTGATGAACACAGTCCAACGCACACACAAGCCAGGCGCCCATCTGCTACCCAAATCCTCCAGAGGCTGCGAGAGTGCCTGCGGCGCAGCACCAACACAGCACACATCCAGGTGTGCCAGGCACACACAACCGCCGCCCTGCTCACCTGCCCCCTGCCGTACCCGATACGCACACACGCCGCACATTGCTGCGCTGCGCTGCGTCTTCGGTGCAGGTTTCACTTGCTCAGTGCGGCATGGATGGGTGCAGGCCCAGACCAGTCCCAGGGCTGTAACTGTTGGCCCGCTTTGCAGGCCCCTTCCCGCCGCCAAACGGCCCGCTGGCGCGAGTGCCGCCACCAACCCGGCGCACGTCGCCGCCAGGCAGCATGCCGGGGCTGGTCAGCGATGAGGCCGTCTCCAGGCCGGCTGACGCGCTCGGCGCCTTCAGTGCTCCAATCAGGGACTGGATGATCTGCAGGTCCCTGATCAGCTTGTCATCCACCATGCCCTCGTCCTTCTTGAGCGACAGCTGGCCGATCAGCCCAGCAATGTCAATGCCTTCCAGCTGAGAGCTCATGCTGCCCTTGGCAGCAGCGCCAGCAGGGGTGGGGCTCGGGCTGGGGCTGACAAGGGGGCTGGTTAGGCTGCTGGCTGTCATCAGCGCAGGCGGGGCTGCAGCCTTAGGGGGCTTGCCTGACCCGGCTGCAACGCTGCTGCTGCCACCGCAGCTGCTGCTGCAGCGGCTGCTGGCAGCACCGCCGGAGCTGCTGCTGCTGCGGCCGCTGCTGCTGGCCTCGCCAGCGGTGGCAGTGCTAGCGACAGGCGAGGCTGGTACGCTGTGTGAAGGGCACTCCACGCTCTCACACCCCGTCAGCTCATCAGAGTGTGGCTCTTCATTCTCCGGCATAACAAAGTTGGGAGGCAGCACAGCGCCCGCAGATGCTGCAGCACTCGCGGCGTTGGCTGCTGCTGCCTTGGCAGCAGCAGCGGCGCTGCTGGTGTCCTTGCCTGCCGCCTGCGCCGTCACTGCCGCCACCGCCGCACGCGCAATCTCGCACACGCTCTCCTCAACAGCTGCCGCTGCTGCTGCCAGCTGCTGGCTGCGGGTCTGCCCGCCTGCTGGCTTGCTGCTGCCAGCCTTGCTGCCCTGGTCCGGGCTCGGGCATGCATCATTGTTGCGTGCTGCCTTCTCGCTTGCTGCCGCCTCCTTCTCTGCCTCCACTGCTGCCAGCTCCTCGAGCGCTGTGAGGTGGCTGATGTTGGGCACAGTGACCTGGACCTCTGCCTTTTGCAGCAATGCCTGTGACACCTCCAGCAGGCCCTTCAGCGCGCGCTCCTTGGCACGGCGGAGCGTGCGGCGCTGGCGCGCATTCAGCCTAGGCTGGCCGTCTGGTCCAATCTTGGGCTCGCTGTTCTTGCGCGCCTTGAACTTCTGGGCACGTGCCCCGGCCATGTGACCCATGGAGCCGGACCCCAGCAGCGCAGCAGCATCCAGGTGTGTCAGGTCGGCGCTGTGTGTGACGTGGAGGCGCCCCATCTGAGCTGTCAGGGGTGACAGCGCACTCGTGCTCGCAGACAGCGCGCTGGCATGCCCCAGGCCGAGCGACGCACTGGCCGCAGCCGCAGCGCTGTTGAACTGCAGCTGCGCCGCCACTGCTGCTGGCGTAGACAGGTTGCGGCGCAGCTGAGCAGCAGCATGGTGCTGCTGCTGCTGCTGCTGATGCTGCAGAATGGCTGCTGCTGCCGCTGACGCTTGCTGCTGCAGCCCACCGTCCAGGCTCAGGGAGCCTCCTGCTGAGCGCATTGGTTCCAGCGCTGAGGACAGCACGGCAGAGGGGTAGCCTTGCAGGTAGGGGTTGTTGGCCTGGCTGAACGCTGCACTCAGGCTGGCCTGCAGGATCTGCTGCTGCATCTGCTGCTGCTGCGCAGCCGCAAGGCTGGCAGTGTGCTGACTCATCAAGCTCTGGCTGAGGGCTGCCTGCAGAGACAGGTTGTTGGCGGCTGCCGCTGCCGCGCCTGCGCCACCGGCTGCCGCTGCTGCAGCCTGGTAGTAGAACGAGGGCAGCTGATTGAGGGTGGCTGCTGCTGCGGCTGCTGCCGCAGCATCCGCTGCTGCGATGCTGGCATTAGGTGGGCCTGGGAAGCTGCCATGCATTTGCAGGGAGCCTGCACTGCGCATGTTGTTGACGCCACCGCTGCCGAAGGCGCCGTATGGGTTGGGGCTGTGGCTGCTGAAGAGGGAGCGGGGGGAGCCAGGTGCACCTAGGCCGCTTGGGGAGGGGCTGGGGTTGAATGTGACACCTGCAGGAGACATTGACAGAAGCGGGTGAGAGAGAGCAGCTGTGAAGTTTCTGGGTGAGATTAGCACGATCAACGTGCAATGCATGATTACAGCGAGCTGACAGCCCTGCAGCACCATGTCGGTTGGTTGTCGTTGGTTGCTGAGATCATGGAGCAGCAGCTACTCTGCAGTGGTGCCAGGGAGGCAGCGACAGCAGTTCCAACATGACAGACCACCAGGTCATGCGTTTTAAGCAGCAACCATACACAAAGCTGCTTCATGCTAAAACACAATCAAGCGCAATAAATTAATCTGCTATGCTGACATGCCCCAGCAGCCAGCTGGAACTGAGCGTGTTGTTGTATGCACAGCAACCCCTGCGGCCTGACACATGCACACACCTGGGCTCATAGGGGAGCTTGGCAACTCCAGGTGTCCTGCAGGTGGCTCGGACATGTAGTTGGGCATTGTGTTGCCCCAAGGCACACCCATGAAGGGGGAGTAGCCTGACAAGCCACCCACAGGAGAAGTGGGGAGCACTCCGCCCGACAGGTCAGAGCTGCTGCTGCCATCTGAATTGACGCCACCCAACACGGGTGCCTGTACAAGAGGGGGCGAACAGGAACACACGGGGTGAGGTACAATGTGGCGGAAGGCATATGTGCACAGCAACAGATGGCCGGCTCAGAGACAATAGGATGACTGTGCACAATGTGCATGGGCATGACAGAATGCATCCTGATGATGGCTGGCAATGCCAACTTGCTCGTTGCATTGCTACACAAATACGGCCCATGTGGGAGGTAGGGTACAAAAAATGCAAGTACTCTGTGCTTGCTGCTGCTGGCTTTGCTCCAGCCTCTGGTGATCTACCAGAGTGTGAAGCAGCACACCAATCCGCCACGTACTTACCCCGCTGTCTTGTCGAAAGCTGTTCGCAAAGGGGCTGAACATTGCACTGCTCATAATGTCAGAGCCAGCTGCGTAAGCGCCATGCGGTGCTGCAGCAGGCAGGAAGCAAAGTGAGTAAGAACAAGCCAGTGGCTGCAGGCGTGTCCGCAAGCCCGCTGCAGCAGAACACACAGTATCCGTGCAGCGAGGCAATCAAGCATATAACGGTACATTAGCACGAAGCACCGCATACACGCTTAGCGGCTTAAACAACTCACCACCATCAAAGAGCGCCGAGCCTCTCCCCTGGTCGCACTTGCTGCCCCGGTGCGATGCGTCCTGCAAGTTAGAACGAAGAACATAAACAATTTCATAACGTGCGATTCTGGGGTAGACAACGTGCTTCAGCTCCCCTTGCTTTAACTTGTTAGGGGAGCGCAGGCCAGAGCAATGCTGTGCTTCAAGGCTGATATAGCAACCACCTCGCACGCTGGATGCAGCAACGCTGATACATAGCTGGCGCCAAGTCCGAACCCGGCACCAGGCGGCAAATCAGGCTGAGTAGTGGTGCACGGAGCCTGCTCTCGCAGCCGATCCCTGCCATGCTACCCGAGTTGCACAAGCAACCAACTTTATGCAAACGAACCCGAAATTTGCTGCTTCCATGCAGCGCCAGGCCCTGATCTGAGTATTATATGCCGCGAGGCCCCAGAAGGTCCAACACTCACCCTGCTGCCGCTGCTGCTGATCGCGTCCTTCGACAATCTATCTCTTGCACTCAAAAAGTCGAAAGAACAATCACTCAGCAGGGCACCAGCACTCATTTTCAAAGCGAGCTGCGAAACAGGGCATGCTGGTCACAATCACTTGGATCTTTACTACGGATCCCTAAAGTAAGATCAACACGGATGACTAAGCACTGATGAAGCCAGCATTCAGCCAGTGCAATTTGACACTTGCTCGGGCTTGGGGTTTGCCGGCTCGGCTCGGCTCTTTCATGAGCAATCAGAGCCCCTAGATACCACAAAACAAGTACTACAAGATAATCTGTTTATTCTTTGCTGTCGAGTCAGCAGTCAACAACAGCTGCGGCAGCCGTTGCGGTGGCAAACACCAGACGCCATAGCAGAGCCTTACAGCTGCTAGAAACAAACTTACAGCTGTACCAACGTAATATTACGATGTGCTAGTTTTCTATTGTCAGAGCTTGCAGGCGGCTGCGGTGAAACCAAAACAAACTGTCGACATGCTCGAGCATGTTTCAAGTAATCAAGGCACCTCTGCTGCAGGTGCTATCGAGAGCAGATGTGCTCAATTGTAACTTTCAAACCACAGTGCTACGGTAGCACCTTCATTGAAAGATAATGAGCTACCTGCATGCATGCAATGCAACAACCCACCACACAGCTAAACTTTAGGGTTAAAAATTTGCAGGAAGACACACTTTACAAAGACAATGCAGCAAATGCGGCACTAACGCTGTGATGATGATGCTGTGGCAGCACTTCCAACTCCACAGCAGTAACGGCAGGAGCTTGCCTTACACTAGCACAGGAAGCGCTTGCTGGCCATGGGAACGCTAGTGTTCCCCGCCTGAGATTTAATGCGGCCTCCACAGCGTTTGGCACACGACGCAACATGTTGTACAACACCAGCGGATGCAGCAGCCCAACTATAGCTGCCATCGTGTATTCCTTGCGGCAAGGAGAACCACACCAACACACATGCCGGAGCTTGACGTATGACGTGTGCCATGGATGGACATACATCCTCATCATCATCATCATATTACCCATTCAAGCCATAGCATCAGCGCCATCGGCCCCGCCCCACCGGGCGGAAAGAGGAGGGAGCACTGCTCCAGATGTTTGCATGCATTGCGCACATCCAAGACAAGATGGACATACATCCTTACAACAGACTCCTACAGGTGTTGCTGATGCCAGCACCAAGGTATTCTAACACTGCTGACAACAGTTGTACGGTGCAGGCAACATCATGCTTGCCGTCAACTGCTAGCAGAGCAAGTTGATGTGCGCACGCCCCACGGCGCAATTGCAAAAGGAATGTAGCCTTGATCTGCCATTGTGCCGGCGGACCCTGGCAAGCGCCGCCGTGCGCAAACAGCTCAGGGCCTGCAGGCATGCTGCTTAGCAACCGCTCTGATGCGACATCATGTGTTCTGATGATCAGGCCCCCTGCCACACCACCATAACAGCCATCACTAAAGCTGCAACAGCCCGCCATATGTCTACTGTGTCAAACAGTGAACAGTCACCACGTACATGTACAACAGCCTTTCTGAATGTGACATGAGCTCACGCGACAGAGGTAGTGGCACCTGCACACGCGGCACACTAATAGTAACAATGCTATTCATTCTTGCAAGCCATACCTTGCGGCATCGGCAACGCGCCTGGACCCACTGGGGAGGCGGAAATGGAATGACTAATCTCTCTACTGATGCTGGCACACTATGCTGCGGCAAGTTCCCGCCAGGAAACCACAGCTCAAACTCCTAACACCTTGCCAAAAAGGGTCGTGCTTTGTGCGGTGTTCAACAATATGTGAGTTCTGTGAGCGTTGTCTTATGGCAACGAGCAGACAGTCTCACGCCATGTTCTGTTCAGCTGTAAATTTAGTGTGGCATCCCTGTTAAACCCTTCCAGCTCCTGGCGAATACTGCTGAGCTGCAGGGTAGCCTTGCACAACAGGAGGCTGGTAGCTGCCTGGAGCGTTGCCGTATGCGAAGGGGTTCACAGGGTGAGCTGGCGCAGCTGCTGGCTGGCTGGTCATGTGCACGGAAGCTGCATGCTGGGCGGCTGTGAAGGCAAACATCGGATGCTGTGCCAGCATGTTTTTGCGGTAGCAGTCAAACAACTGCCAGGTGCTCCAGAGGATCCACAGACCGATCTGCGGCACACGGATGCGAAGCAGGGAGACAAATGGCAGGAAGAGACAGGACCGTGAGTAGGCGGCTGCAAAGCAGTGCACAGATGCAGCAGAGCCAACATTGCTGTAGGAGTGCCGTGCGGTTGAGCAACACATACACAGAATGCACCAGCAAGCGCCGGCGCATGTCACGTGCTGCACAGGCATGGGACAGTGCCCCGAGCGGTCTGGCCAGGCAGCTGAACGACACAGCGGCCCCCAAGCAGTGAACTACAGCGCTCACTCACCAGGATGATGACCACCTGGAACTTGACACACCTGCACACAGCAGCACAGAGCATCTGGCTGTTAGCACACAGCCCCTGCATCTAGACAGGCTACACTTGACCTCAACATTGCTACAGCAGTTGTCCCTGCCCTGTCGCATGAGTGTCAGGCCTCTTTCACCACCAGCACCTGACACGGAGGCTGATGAAGCCGCATGCCGCCTGGCTGCCCTCATTTCCTGAGCATGTAAAAGAACGAGTTTCAAAGGGTTCCTGGGCTCCAGGTAAATGCACAGCTGCATATGTGCATGCGCTAACGCTTGGCCCTGCCTGCCACAGCCTTCCGCACCCAAATATGGTTATGCCGATGGCGATGGGAGCCGCTACGCAGCAGGTGATGAGCGCAGTTGTCCTCTCAGCTACCCCGCATGTCAGCAGCGAGTCGACCAGTATACGCCCTCCATCCTGCACGCAGCGCAGCAGCGGAGGCAAGCTTGACGGTACAGCGCCGGCTGCCAGCCACACCTCGACAGCAGCAGTGCGCAGTGTCTGCCCAGTAAGCACAGGCACACTCCCTGTCTGCAGGTCGCAGTGGCCACTCAGCCTGCAGGCAGTGCAGTGCTGCAAGCGCAGAGCGCAGCCCGCGTGCTCACCAGTGGGTAAGCTGGCACCAGCAGGTTAAATGCAAACACGGAGATGTTGAGCTGCACAGGCAAAGGCAGCAGGCACGGGGGATGGTCACTACAGGAGCAGCATGATGCATAGTGTACGACAGCCACCTGACCAGGCATCGCATACAGATGCTGCTGTTGTGCTATGGTCATTATGCAACGTGCGGCTCGCGCTGCAGCCGCAACCTGCGCAGCATGCTGAGAGCAAAGCCACCATGCAAGGCAGCAGCTGCAAGCATGGCAAACCGTCGGCAAAAATACACTACTGGCAACTGTGCTGCTTCACATTGGAACTTACGATGATGGCTCCCACACACACAGCTACCCCCAGGTTCTGGTAGGTGAGTGGCTGAGGCCATGCCAGCTGGATGGCTGTTGTACCGTAGGCGATGTATGTGGCAGCAATGAGTATGCCCACCCAGAATGCTGTCATGGGGATGTGCATGAGGGGGCCAGCAAATGCCACCCACATGTCAGCTGCAGCACACGACCACAGGCAGCCAGAGTCAACGGAGGTGCAGGAGTCTGCGGGAACCCTGGCTCCTGCACAGCAGTCGGCTAACGCGACCGGTGCATGCAAATGGCTTGAACCACGACAGGAAGGTTGATGCACTGCAGGTGAATAACTTCATCTTGCTGCTGCTGCTGCTGCTGCTGCTGCTGTCTTCTGCTCAATGATGCTGTTGTTGCTGCTGCACGGCGGTACAGCTCCGTCTTGCGCGCTAACCTTTGGGACCCTTGTCGTGTCCGATGAAGGCAAGGCCTCCCAGCGGCCACAGCAGGATGCCCTCCACCCTGCCGCCGACCTGCCTAGCTGCCAGTGAGTGGCCCAGCTCATGAAGAAGCACTGTCACCAGCAAGATAGGCCCCAGCAGCAGGAACCAGTACAGCGGCCACAGGCCACCATACAGGATGCTTCCAACAACTTGCAAAACCAAAAAGACGATGAAGAGGTCTGCAAGCATGATGCGGTAGCGGTGGCGCACACATAGTGATGGTACCATCAACAACTGCAGCGATGGTGGGTGAAGCAGCAGTGCATGGGCAGCACATGGCACGTCACCACACAAACAGTTGTTGCTGGCATAGCTTTGGGGCCTTGTGCAGCACAGCATCTATCAGCAAAGCTTCGTTTGGCATTCCTGCTGTGCACCTGCCAACAGCACCGGCAGTCCATTCCGGCACCCGGTCTAGGTCGAATGAACCAGCGTGCTCACAGTGTAACCGAACAGGTATCCCACAACAGCATCTTGAGGGAAGCAACGGAAAAGAGCCGGACGTGAGACCGATCATTATGTCTACTGTATTCTGCCGTCGACGTCAAGGCAGTGCTGCAGCTATTAGTGATGGAAAACTTCAGTCTGCAAGTCAGCAGGTAGAGGTAATGCGTGCATCAGCACTCAATCTAGCCACGAGACACCTGTTTCTAGGCACAAAACACCTGTGGTGGTTCCTGGTGACTGACATTGTTACACAACCTCCCGCTCTTGTCAGGGCCGGCTGAACAGGTTTTACACCAAGCGTCAGCATCACCTGCACAGTCGCTCTCAGCGCATGACAGCCTCACAACACCCTAGCACTGCTTTTCAACAGCGTGCATTCCTCACAGCGCCCGACCCCTCAAGCTGGCATACCAGCGCCTCCTGGGTTTTGCCCTGCTGAAAGGACCACCACCTCTTCCTCCTCATTCAGGCCCCTGATCTTTGGCTTGGGGGAGCCAGGCACGGCAACGTAGGGCTCTGCAGGAGCAGCATCCCTTGCAGGATCCAGCGCGGCTCCTAGGTCTCCAGGCCTCCCAAAGACGCTGCTGCCTGTCGCTGCATCATCATCGAGCCACTGCTGCACCTTCTGCTGGCGCAGCTGCTTTCTTGTGAGCGCGCGCGCAGACCCGCCCATCGGGTGCACCACGTACGACCAGCCCTTGCGCGGCTTGGGCGGGCGTGCCATGTTGGTGTGCTGGTACAGGTCGGGGGCGGTCTGCAAGCATGCAAGGCAGGCACAACCATTGCAAACAGCGGTGAGAGCAGGACGGTGGGGTCCGGCAGGAGCAGCAGCCACCATATCGCAGCCACCCTGCGCCTGCTATGCGCACAGCGGCCCACTCAGGGCACACAACCAACAGCCTGCTGTTTGCAAACTCAACCTTGCCGCTGCCCGCAACACCTGCGCTGTCACTGCAGCCACTGCAAAGCGGCGCCGCCTCCACGACCCCTGCAATGTCACTGCCGGACCCCCCGCACTGCAATGCTGTGCTCCATGTCCTGAAGCCGCCTTAACTTGCACCAGGGGAGCTCACCAGTCCGATGTTGCGCAGCAGCCGCTCTCTGAACTCCTTCCACATCATGTTGTCCTTCCGCTCGGCTGCCAGCCTACTCAGCGTGCTGAGCTCGCCCTCCTGGATCTCGTCAAACTCCTGCAGGACAAGGCGAGGCAAGGCAGCAACAGGCAGCAGCAGGGGCAGGGGCAGGGGCAGGGGCAGCAGCAGTGGCGATAACTGGTCACGTACGACGGCTGCCAGCCGTAATGTTGCACGCCAACGCATACCGGTGCATCACGGGACAGCACAACCAGCACGCACTCAGAAGAAGCACAGCACCCAGTGAAAGCGTAACTTTGCATCCAAAACAACATAGCAACCATCGCCCGCCGGCCAACGTGACAGCTGCACCCAAGTGCATCCTCAGGGCTGCATGCCCCGCGCCGCACCTGCAGCGAGTAGCCCTCGAAGGCCGGGTAGCTGTCCAGCCGCACGTAGTGCCTGTCGCCGCTGCCCCTGTGGAACTGCCGCCCCACCACCTCAGCGTCCAAGTGCGCAGCAGCCATGTCCTTGTCGACGCGCGCGTGATCTGGCACATCAGCCGGCAGGTCGGGGTACTCGGCGTATGGCGTGGCCTGGCCTTGAGCAGCCTGGCACCGGCATCGGCAGCCACAGCAGCAGCACGATAACATAAGATCAGGTTGGGTTCAGAAGCAAGTATGTGTTGTGCTATGGCTTGCAACAGAGCGCATGGCACACCAAGACCACGCTCCAAACTACAAACACACACAGGCATGTTCCGCTGCAGGTCATACGCCGCGTGCACATCATCCCAGGCACTGCAGCCGTCCTGCAGCTGCAGTGCATGTCCTGCCCCACCCACCGCTTGCTGGTCCAAAGCCTTGATGGCCGCATGCACACGCCGCAGCAGCCGCCGCACGCGCGGGCTGTCCCGGCCCTCCCACGACTCCTCCCTGAAGTACGACTCCCACAGCAGCAGCTTCTCGAGCGCGTTGGCGTCGAGCTCGCGCAGGATGCGCATCAGGCGGCGCTGCGATGCCGGCGGCAGCAGGGGCGCCCCCTCGCCACGGCCCGTCGCTGCTGCAGCCTGCTCAGCGAGCACCTGCCGGGAAGGAGGTGATGATTCATTGCAGGGTGCAGGCAACACAGAGGCAGCTGAGGCGGTACGCCATGTGGGCTGCAAGTGAGCAGATGGAGAAAGCCTGCGGGTTGCGAGAGCGGCTATCATGGTAAGTAGATGCCCCAAGGGACACCAAGGCAAGGCCAAATGACCTCATACCCTGCTTGATGCCATGCTGGCGTGTGATGAGTGTGAATCCTGCAGCGACTGCGAGGCAGCTGCCACCTTGCATGCAGTTGCAAGCATCCGCAGCAGTCGTCTCCACACATGCCCCTCATATGGCAGCAGGCAGCCGTGCACATCATCCCAGCCGGGTCTTGCTGCTCAGCTCTGCTGGCTCACCCTGTCATACTCCCACACCAGCCCGCTGTAGACCTGTGTGGCTTGCTGCAGGGCACGCATATCTGCTGCTTCCATAGCTGCTGCACGGCTGCTGCTGCTGCTGCTGCTGTCACGACCTGTGACAGCTGCCTGCAGCTCATTCAGCAGTTGCTGCAGGGGTGCCATCTGCTTCTGCAGTGCTGCCAGCTGCTGCTTTGGCACCTCCGCATACCCCCACACATCGACAACTGGCGGAACCTGCCCTGGCCATAGGCCAGATGCTGGTGCTGCTGCTGGTGATGATGCAGAAGCATCTTCCACCTGCGTACTGCTGCTGCTGCTGCTGAGTGCGGCGCGCAGGTCGGTGCCTTGCACATTCAGCAGGATGCGCGCCTCTGGCATGAGCTCCAGCAGCTGCTGCCGCCGGCTCAGGTCCAGCTGATTGAACGCGGCAGCAAAACTGGCTGCCTCTGATGACTCAACCAACGCTGCTATGCCTGCTGCTGCATCTGACACTGCCCCTGACTGCTGCTGCTGCTGCTGCGCACCAGCCTCGCCTTCGGCTGGTGGTACTGCTGCTGGTGCTGCTGCCTCTTGCAAGGCATGCTTCAAAGCTGCCAGCAGCCTGCCTGCTTCGCGGTCCTGCTCAGGACCTGCAGCTTGCAGCAGTGGCGCCAGCACGCCTAGAAGCTGCTGCACCTCTTGCCGCTGCTTGCCAAAGTCAAGCCAGGCTGGTCGCGGCACAGCAGCAGCAGCAGCAGCAGCAGCACCGTCTGCTGCATCGTTCCCTTCCTGAGCTGCTACTTTCTTGGCCGTTTTACAGCCTGCCAGCAAGTGCTGCTCTAATGGCGTTCCTGCTACATGAGCATTGTAGTACGCCTCTGCTACGTCCACTTGCTGCAGCAGCCGCCGCTGCAACTCGTCAATGCTGTAGTGGTGCTGCTGCAGCAGCTGCAGCAGCTCATGCTGCAACTGCTGTGCTGTCAGTGCCAGCTGAGGCATCAGAACTGCTAGGTCAGCTGCCTGTCCGCCGGCTGCGGCTGACAAGCTGCTGAGCGCGTCTGGCTGCGCAGCTGCTGCTGCTGCTGCACCTGCTGCTGCTTCACTGCTGCTGGCATCAGGAGCAAGGAAATCATCCAAACTGCCTAAGCCATCTGCTGCTGCGGAACCCAAAGCATCCTCGCTGCCTTGGCTGCTGCTTGTGCTGCTGCTGCTTGTTGCAGCTGCTTCCTGCAGCTGCTGCTGCTGTGCCACGAGCTGCGCCAAGTCCACTGGCTGCCCATCTGGCTGCACATGAAAGTCCTGCAAGGGTACTTTGAAAGTGTACGGCTGCAGGGGCCCCTTCATATCCTGGCCCTGCTCCAGCCGGTGTGCCTGCATCTCCTTGAGTGTCAGAATGGCCATCACGCGCTGCCGCCGTATTCGGAACTTCTCAGCTAGGGCGGGGATGGTCCACCTGGGGCAACAAGGCAGGCACAAGATCAGCAAGAACAAGACAGCAGGAGCTGAGGCAGGCTCAGCACAGCAAGCTTGCGAGCCTGACAGCGGAACACGCGCTGTATGCTAAGCGAGGTGGGGTGTACACGGCAGGGGTGACATGCTGTGTGTGGGGAAAGAAGCAGCATGCCGCACTACTTTTGATTCCACAACGTGGGCTTTGGCTGCAAGCAGACCCCCAGTTTCAGGCTGCTATACATTTGAGGACATGTCTCTCTTACACAGAGATACAAGGCTGATAAAAATTGGCAGCTGCTGCATGCTGCTGTGCCGTCAACAAAGGTGCAGCCATGCTTACCGCTGAGGGTCCTTGCAGCGTAGCAGGTACATCAGGTTCTTGCTGTGATCAGACAGTCGCGAATCCATGTACATGTGAGGCAACTGGTCGGGCCCAGCCATGCTGTATCGGAACCAATCCACTCCTGTGTTTGGGGACGACCAGACCCACTCCATACTGACGTCTGCTCCCCAAGGGGTGGTAGTGGTGTCATCGGCTATGCCAGTGCGAGGATCGCCAATCAACTGATGCACGGCCACCGGTGCACCCTCCTCGGCAGCATCAAAACCTGAAGAGACGTACACGCCGTCTTCACCGTTGCTGTCGCTAGAAAGCTGTCTGCTGTGTGCTGCGACCCCGCCGCATGCTTGGCCCCATCTGCTGAGCGCCAGCACTTGGCCAGGCAGCCGCAGCGCGCTGGCAACGAAACGCATGTGCTGCTGCGCTGCTGAAACGTTGAGTCACCGGCTAGCAATGTGAGCAGCAATGATCTGGGTGCGTGGCATGCTGAGTGGGTAGACTACTTGAGTTGAACACATTGCTTAACGTCATGTGAGATGTACATTGGTGGATTGAGACAGTGCAGTGACCACGAAGTATTGCTGGGGTGTGGCAGCCTGGTGGGCTGCTATTACTTGTCGTCAATAAAAAAGCTCGATGCAGTGTCCGACAATTTCAATTGGGCCCTCCCATAGCTGTCTCAGAGGGGAAGCAACGTTGACGAGGGGCACACAGTGATGTGCTGCTACAGCTGTTACATTGGCTGCAGTAGCAGCAGTACAGGTCCCTGCCAGGCGCTCCCTGCACAGGCCATGTGATACGCAGCAGCACTCTAACCTAGCCGGAACAGCGAAGCAAGGGAAACAGGCCATTTGCAGGGACTGCTCAAGATTGCAATAGATCACATGGATGTAAGCATCGTCCTGCCTGCCCATGTCACTGCATGCATAACTACTGGTGGCACTTGATAATGGCATGACACAATTGCAGGTGACTACAAGAAAGTGAAGGCATGCACGCCCGGTTGGCAGCTTGCATTGTTGCGCCATGGTGCATGGTGGGCACCATTCTGCCGCAGCCGCAGAGCACAGCAGATCATGATCACGTGATCACGTGGAACAGGATGCCGCCTGCACAGGCTGTGCAAAGCGCTTTGCTAGCTGCCAACTTGAAATACCCAGTGCAAGCCGCACCCTATCCGCACACAACGTAGGTTACAGTGCTGCTGCTTGTTACAATGTGCAAGGATTTTGAGAGCTGCCATGGATGAGTAGTCATGCAATGCATCCTGCTGAAGTCAGTGGTGCACATGCCGTGTCCTCTCGAATGTCCTCAACGTAGCAACAAGCTGGGCTGCTTGGCCTACACCATCCTGCAACACCCAGAGCGAATCTTCACAGGCGCCCCCTGCGCAACCACACCATACGCATGCTTGAGGATTCCGTGATGTCGACAACCCTGGAGAAAGTCCCAAGAGCACCAGTCATGGTCGGCACATCACAGCGCCATGATAATAAGACGGGCTGTTCTTTCTCAGTGCTTCCCCACGGCTGCTTACAAACGTGGCAGGCTGTGAAGGTGATCAGCGCCCTTGATTATTACTGTCCAGCACTTGGCATCACTCCCCAGCGCCAGGCAGGTATGCCAAGCTGCAATGCAGCACAAAAAGAAGAGACACATGAAGTGTGCGTCCGTTGTTCTCCATCATGCATGACCACTGCAGTTGTTGATATGTTCTGCGGTGCAGTTTCTACGGCGTTGACTAGCGCACAACACAAGGACATCAGCTAAGGGTGTTGAATGCAAGTGTCCTGCGCAACTGCCGCCCCGCCCTGGTTGTCGTGGCAGGCCACTGCACAAGAGCTACCACACTTGACACCAAACACGACTTTGCATGCTCTACATATGCACTTACACACATATACATTGTCATGTGAGTGTGGATTGACAGCATGCAGGTCTTTGCTGAGGCTTGCAGCGCACCTGCTGTAGGTTGGTGTAAACATGTGCTTGCGCACCCAGTCCAGCAGCTGGTCATGGCCAGCAGCCACCTGCTCTGCTGCCTCCTCACATGCGTGCCCGTCTTCTGCGGCTGTCTTGATGACTGCAGCAGCAATCTCGGCTGACAGGGAGCGGATGTCCTGCAAGTGGACAGCAGCAGAAAAACTGCCACGATGAAGCACACATGAAAGGCTTGCAGGATAGAGAAGCACGGTGTATCCCTGCAGCAACGCGCTAGGCGCTTGTCAATTCCAGGTCAGCATGTTGCTGCTAGCATGTCTGCAACGGCAGCAAACAACTTGACCAGCAAGCATGCACACGCAGTTCTTGCTGCGCCTCTTGATAGCGTGTGCTGTATGCCCAGGGGCTCGTGACTGGGCACAACAGCGGGTGTGCGATGGCTGGTCTGCATCGAACTCCCCAGGGCCAGTTCAGGTGCTGTCGCACCTCCAGTGATGGGTACACAAGGCCCGCTGCAACATCTTTGTCTGATATCAGCAGCGGCAGAATCTCAGCAGCGGCCATCAACTGCAGTGCAGCAGCACCAAACTTAGGAACACTTGATAGCAGCGCACCACCTGTGAGGTGTGAACCTGGAAGGACAACGACTGCAGTCACGCTGCGCACACTGCACACATGTCCTGCTGGCAAGGTGTCTCGCTGGCTCCAAAGTTCACCAGTGCAGCGAACGATGTGAAGTTTTCAAGGAGTCAAGTGCTGAATATGAAGCAAAAGGCGTCCATGCAGATGTTTGTGGAACTTAGGCGCTGGGCACTCCGGTCCATCCGCGGCCCTTGCCTCAGCCACCGCAGCAGACCCACCATGTTGTCTGTCACAATCTGCGTCTTGCCGATGTGTGCCCCTAGCGCCAGCCCTGTTGGCACGCAGAACAACAGATGGCGCACTTGGATAAAACGTGGGTAGGGCATAGCACCACATGCCCGGAGGCAGGAGCATGGCTCGTCCAACCAAACAGTCCCTGGCAGAAGGTGGTGAGGCTGCAAGCAATCAACAGGCCGACATGTCAAGCCACTTGACAGGTGCCACAATATGACCAGGTACAGAGGCACAATAGGTGTGTGCGCGTGATGGCGGTGTGGCTTTTGCAACTCAGAAGTGCCCAAGCAATGTCAATTGCAGTGCAATGGCGCACCTGGGAAGATGTACAGGTTGTTGGCCTGGCCCGCGGCATAGGTTTTGCCGTTGAGTCTCACAGCCGGTTGGGGGCTGCCAGACGCAAACACACAACGGCCTGACAGCAATGGGGCAACGTCATCAGCAGCAATGTCAGCGCACATCTCCAGGCAGAACACAGCAGTTGCGGGGCAGCGAGGCCTCAGGGTATGATAAGTTGTGCTTGTGCAGTCTGGCAATCAAATGCTCCACTTCTGGTGTAGTGCAGCGCGGGTGCAGCGTCACCGGCGTCTCTGCTGCTCACCGCCTGTCACGCGGATGGCCTCCTCGGATGTGCACTCCATCCTGCTGGTGGGGTTGCTCATGGGGAAGATGATGGGCCGCTCACAGTGCTGTGCCATGACCGACAGCACCTCCTCGGTGAACAGCTTGCCAGCACCTGGGCGCAGCAGCAGCAGCAGCAGCAGCAGCAGCAGCAGCCACAGCAAGCCCAACATCAGATCGCTAGTGAGTGACCCGCCAGGTGCTGGTAGCTTGCTTGATGTGATGAGCCACCTGTGCTGCAGACGACGCCTCTGGAGCATGGCTATGTACTGCTTGCTGGCATGCAGCTGACCACGCACCTTGCTGGCATGCAGCTGACCATGCACTGTTACACTGCCATCCCAGCAGCCCGGACCTGGCCCCACACCCAGCCACCTGACACCACTGTGGGTGCTTGAGGTGGCTTGGGCCCCGCTTGTGGTGTCTGAGGCACAAGAGCAAACGCGAGCGCCACCCCACACGCTGCAACAGCACTCCTGCACGCATCACCTGCCAGGCTCAGCAGCAAGGTCAGTTGCACCTTGCCCACACCATCATTCCGCCCACTCCCTGCTGCCGGACGCCAGCAAGATGTCCACACAGCTGCAGCTGCAGCTGCTGCCCTCGCCAGCCCCGCGCCTCACCTGCGAGGCCCAGCAGCACCGTCGGCTTCACCTTGCGCACCACCTCCAGCAGGCCGTCACCCTCGGCAGCAACGCTGCAGCTGGTGGGGCGAGCAAACAGCGACACGTAGTGCGGCAGGCCTGGCCGGTGCTGTGTGACGAGGCCTTGGGCGTCCAACACCCAGAAGTGCGAGGCTGATGCCTCCGGGGTCAAGCCGCCACGCTTGACCATGCCTTTGAGTTGTTGGAGCATCGGTGCGTGGCAAGGCGGTTACGCACAGCAGCCAGGACAGCAAATACTTCAGATAGTGAACAACACAACAGATTCCTGTTGCTAATACAACAAAGTGCGCACACTCAACACCAGATGCACAACGCGCGTGCAGCTGCTGAGCTGCATTGTGGGCATAGCGGGCTGTGCAGGCGAGCAGGTCAGGCAACGCAGGCAGTGCCGTGCAGCGCAGTCACCCTACCTGCTGCAATCTCGCGCACCACTCCCATGCCAGCGCTCCCCGCACCGACACACACGATGCGCTGCTCGGCAATGGCCTCCTGCTCCTTGCCCAGCACCCTCAGCGCCCATACAGCCCAGCCAGCGCAACAGCTGCAGTGCCCTGGCAGCAGCAGCACAGAATGCATATGACCAGCGCTGTCAGTGCAGAATCAGGATAACACGCTCAAGCCGCGTAGCAGCAGCAGCCGCGCCTCGGCAGAAAGAGAGGCAGCATTTGGATCACTGGGCAGGTCATCAAGCCATCAGTGCTGTCATTCCAAGCATGCCAAACTCCAGTGTGTTGAAGTCCAGCACCCGTTATGAACGGAAAACAACAGCGGCCGATGCTGCGCATCACCACAGCAGGGCTGACCAACATGAAAATTGCACAAACCATGCCGCCAACCTGTATGTCATCGTTGAACACCAGGTGGTGGTTCCTATAGCGCTGCAGCAGTGTGAGGGCATGCGCCATCTGGAAGTCCTCAAACTGCAGCACTGCATCAGGCCAGCGAGCCATGACAGCATTGACAAACTGCAGGCACGAGCATATGCACACAGTCAGACATAGTTTTGTTGTCAGCAAATCAACCAGAAGGTGGTGTGCTGTGTGGCGGCAAGGTCTGCTCCTGTTGGGCGGTTTGGTGCAAGCAGTGACCAAGCCTACAGAGAAAGACTTGTGAGCTGTGTGGTGGTTTTCAGCCATGCGCATTTGTACCCTGTTGCTTGCGGATATGCTTGCACTGCCCGATCATGCGCGCTGCAGGCAGGCGGACATATGTACTATGCACACGCTGCATCCAATCTAATCCATCAGGTAGGTGACACGAACATGTGCTCAGCAACTAGTCCGCCCCACCTCATCCAGCAGCTCATAGTAGGCGCGCCCTGTGATGCGCGGCTGGTCCAGGCCGCAGTACAGAGGGTCGGCGCGCAGCGTAGCGTTGTTTGTGCCCACGTCAACCACGCACGGCAGCACCTTGGAGGGGTGGAAGCCTGCCAGGCAGCAGACGCACGGCAGCTGAGCACATTTCCGGCGCACATCTTCGGCAACAGCAGCACCACGGTGATCAAACCTTCGCAGGACAAGGGAAACATCAACAGCGCAGGCCTGCTATGCACCTTGCCATGTGACTTTAGTGCACACACACAGTGACACAGGCTGCTGTGGGCGCGGTGGTTCTCAGCACGTCGGCCCATGCATGCGGCTGTTCATGTCACCTGCTGCAGCGCTGTACAGGTCCAACTTGCCACACTGCAGCATGCAGCAGCCACCGCAGGTCAGCAGGAATTGGTTGTGGCACAGTAGTTGGAATGCTATGCAGCAGCACGTAGCATGTCATGGTGCATCACAGCTGCCTTGCGCTGGCAAAGCATGTGATTGCGGCGCACCCAGCAGCATACAACAGGTGCATATATTATCAGGACAGCTCTGGTATGCTAGGTCAAGCGCACGCTTGACCTCACCGGAATGCCCATGCCTGCAAGGCAGCAGCAGCAGCAGCAGCAGCAAGCACACCACCCTCAGCAAGCACACAGCCGGCACAGTACCTGCGCTGCACAACCACAACCTGTCTCAAACCAACCAACGGTTCATGACAGCATTAAGCGACTGAGCCTGGACAGCAGTTGATGTTAGCGACTCTTCCTGCACCCTCGCCAACGTTGTGCATTTGGCATGTTGACTTTGGCAGCCGTGTGCCACGCAAGGCCACCAAGTAGACACAGCCGCTTGCTTGCCAGCCCGCAGCAATGCCCGCCCTCACCATTGATGCCCAGGTCTCCCAGTCCCAGGATGCGCGAGCCGTCTGTCACCACGATGGCATGCACATCGTCCTGGGGCCTGTTCCAACGTCACCATCATTGCAGCAGCAGCACGCGGCACGCAAGGCACATCAGGACCTGGCAGTGGCATGCATGCACAGCCCAGCCTGTCAGTGCTGACCGCAACCATGGTGGACTCGCAGCAGGTCAACGTCCAGGATTGCCGCACATGAGCAGCGATTGACACGGCAAACAGCGGGACGCAGGCAGGCTGCAGCATCCAGCGGCGCTGGGGTGCGTGCCGAGGCAGGGGTGCATGGCGCAGCGCGGCGTGCTGGGCGCGGTGTGCGCTGCGACACGCCCCCGCGCGCTCCTGGCCAGGCTGGCTATGCGTCCGCAGCAGGTGGCTGTGGCGGTTGCGCGGCGTGTGCTCACCAGTTGTAGACCATGGCTGCCATGTGGCCCTTGTCGTATGAAGAGAAGAACATGCCACGTGGCCTCGTGTACAGGTTGTGGTAGTTGCTGCACACCCACCCGACCTGCGCCAGCACAGCGCGGGTTGGCGCCCGGTCAACACGCGCTCCATGCTTGGCTGTGTGAGCAGGTGCGGGGTGTGCAGACCAGATGTTGTTGTGACAGACTTGTGCAGGCCGTGTGTGTGCATGCGTCCAGGCTGCTGATGACAGCACACAGAGAGCTGCAACGTGCGATGTGCATGATGAGGCAATAGGAGCACACCAGCCCTGCGCACTGTTGGGGTGTAGATGATGGGTGCCATCTCAGCAAAGTTGTCCAGCAGCAGCTGCAGGGCAGCAAGGGAGCACAGCAGCAGTTCAGCGACGACGACGATGATGATGATGATGATGATGATGATGATATGATGATGATGATGATGATGATGATGATGATGATGATGATGATGATGATGATGATGATGATGATGATGATGATGATGATGATGATGATGATGATGATGATGATGATGATGATGATGATGATGATGATGATGATGATGATGATGATGAGGAGGAGGTGTTGATGATGATGATGACGATGATGATGATGATGATGATGATGATGATGATGATGATGATGATGATGATGATGATGATGATGATGATGATGATGATGCTGATGCTGATGATCATCAAGTGTAGTTGAAGTGTGCTGATCCTCAGCTGCACAAGTCACATGGATGAGAACAAGTTGATGCATGCAACCATTTCTGATGAACTGACTTGCAGGCGATCCACAGTACCCATGCACCAGCGAAGGACAAAAGCATTGACCGCAAGTATTGGCGCACCTTGTAGAAGAGTGTCTCATTCCGGTTCTGCGGTCAGCACCACAACAACACATTCAGCGACAGACAGCTGCAGCATCTTGCAACTGCTGGGTGTTGGCGCGTGCAAGGTCTTGACTGCCTATGGCGGCAAGCACCCGAGGGGTCAACGGATTCATTTCCCAGGATGCTGCATGGTGATGCAGGCAGCTGCTCACAAGTCCTGTGCCAGCACTGCCACGCTCCAGCCTCGGCTGAGCTGACACAGCCACCACCAGCACCAACGGCCCACTATCAGACCTGCAGAAGCTCAAGCGGCATTTGCCGCTGCTGCTGCTGCTGCTGCTGCTGCTGCTGCTGCCTTGGCCGCACCTGGAGGTCCTGCAGCACCTTCCACTTGCGAGCCATCTCGCTGGTGACGCCGCCTGTTGCGACGTCCTCAGGCTTGACCAGCATCACGCCGTGCTTGTACGCGGCCACGATGCGGTCCTCCTGCAGCCGCGATATATACGGCGCAGCAGCCAAAGCAGCCACAGCATGTGCAGCAGGCATTGTGAATGGCAGAGCAGCAAAGCTGTTGGCATGTGCTGCTTGGCTGGCATGCACAATTGCAGGCAGCCAAGGTGCGGTCTGTCCTGCAGCAAGCTAGTCCGCAGGTTATGCCAGCATGCATGTCGGCACAACAGTAGTGGGCATTTGCTTCATGGCAGCAGCATGTGGATAAGTCTCATGGCCGCACACCCGCCGGCAGCAGCAGTAGATGTTCCTGCTGTTGTTGTTGCTGGTGTAACCAAGCCTGTAAGGCAGACTGCCGAACCTCTGAAGCCTGCTGCTTTGTGACCAGCTGCCCACTGCCTGAACTTGCAAAGCAGAACTGTGGTTTGCAGCTACAGCTGGTGCTGTTAGGGCTGTTTTTGCTGGGTGCTCCTGTTGTAAGGCTGTGGTGCATCATGGTGCGTGTGTGTGCACCTGCAGCTCAAGGCTCGTTGTCCGTGGTGGCAGCAGGCCGCGCACGCCCAGGCGCTCCCTCTCAGAGTGAGGGAACGCAGTACCTGCACGGCAACAGGCGCACGTGCCTCAACCAATGTGCAGCATATTGACAGGACAGTAGGCCTCACTGGCAACAAGGGGAGAGTCTGCTGCTTGCCAGCAGTTCAGCCAGTTCAGTAGACTTGCTCTGCTGAGCATGCTGATGCTCCCTGCACAGTCAACAGATGGTCTGGCAAAGCACTAGGGGTGGCATGCGGGGCAAGCCAGATGGTATAAGATGCGTGCAGTTGGCTCCCAGGCTGATGAAGACAACATGAGCTGTTACCAATGTACTTGCCTTTGTTGTACCAGGGATCATGTAGCAACTCCATGCCCTGCACAGCACAGTTTGAACAGAGGTCTCACACAACTGCAGGACCTAGCCAACTCGAGCCACACGTCGCTGTTGCTGTGCATCTATTGCACGGCACACAGGTGCAGCATGAGTTCCCATCACTGCTGCTTCTAGCTGATAGGGCAAGATGCTGTCCAAGCAGGGAGCAGTACTGGTGTTACCTGCTTGTGGACAATCGTGACAGGTTCTGTTCTGGGCACAAAGGGTGGCAGCCGCGCCTGCAGCTCCTCATGCTTCTTCTGTGATCCACCCTCAGTGGTGCCGCCGATAGTGTAACATCTGCTGCCCACAACAGCAGCAAGGTGCTGCTGCTGCTTGTGCTGGCTTGGCCTGTTGCTGGTGCATGATCTGACCAACAGGCGCCACATAACAACCGCCTGGAGGCCGTATCTTACTATCAGCTACTGCGTAGGGGCTACCGCGTGTGCTGGCTCTGCAGCTTTCCTTGCGCAGCTAGATCACTGCTGTACTTCTCGACACCCCCTCGCTGACGATATAAGTCCAGCAAATTTTAACTTTTATCTTTGAATGCACCTTTTAAGTGGTTCAAGCTTGCAAAGTATGGAGGACAACTGCTAACCATGGCTAAGCTAGTACGCTGTCATCTAACCGACAGGATGACGGCACTCTACGATGCTCAGACGTATAGGCAAACGCCGAAAAAAGGTACAGCTACCTAACTTCAACTAACATATGCTTTTCGGTGACCATGACATGTCCAGCAGTTAGAATGTTGCTGTATGGTGTCACACGGTACATGTGTGGTGCGGATACCACTGCATATATGAAATTAGGTCATCCTAGTGCTGCTACTTTTTACGATGAAAACTGGACCTGCTGCAGGCCAGCTCATGACATGGCGGAATGCTTCATAGACTCAATTCAAAACTGAATGAATTTGGCACCAGACACTGTCTGAGAAATACACAGCCATGGCTAGTGCTGCTACTTTTATGATGAAACCCGGACCTGCTGCAGGCCAGCTCATGACATGGCGGAATGCTTTATAGACTCAATTCAAACTGGATAAATTTGGCACCAGAAAGGAATAGACAGCCATGGCTACCTGGTCAATAGCCGGTACACAAGCATGGCTACCTGGTCAATACCAACTGATACATGCGTCGTGCATGTTCATCATTTTGCATGTCCTGTGCAACCAACTGATCAGCAATCTATTTACCCGTAATTCCTTTAACTATTGCGAAATTGGAAATCAAGTTATCATGCATTTGCGAAGTTTTAACTGAAGGATATTGCTTGTCAGAAAATATAATGACTGGGAGGTTTCTGGAAATCCTCGCGGTAGAAGTTCTAGGGGCTGCTGACATTCATCAATGCACAGTGCAGCTTGGAAACTCCAGTAGCTACTGGCCCCAATAGGAGCCAGGGCGATACAGCATGCGTAAATGATGCCTGAAATAGCTAAAAAAAGGCTATATGCCGTTTTCATTCGAGAAAAACAACGCTGTTAACAGCAGTTGCGAAACATTAGAGAATGACGGAAATGTTTGTGTCGCTCCATTCGCGAATATTAGAGAAGTACATTAAAAATCTTCAGACGAACAAGTTGATCGCGAAAACTTTTACCGCAATTTCTCACAAGGATTACGGTATGGCTGTTTCATGCATGACACACACTAGAGACAGCCATACTCTACAGCACATGCAGTGTTGTAAACAATACAGCATCCAACCAACTTCGATTTTGACCAAACAACAAACGTTTTAAATGACCACTGCATCTTGCATGCCGTGCTGACTGTTACAAACTTTTACATCAGTGTTTACATGCAGCGTCCAGACTCTTCAGGGACTCCTCAGGAGTCCTGTTCCACAGCCCTGGAAGAATGCTCACAGCAGGTCAGATGACAAATTTCAACCGGTCAGGTCGCTTGCTTCTGGCTGTAGTATGATCTGTGCAGGTTGTCGAATCACTGGGTTCCAGCATCTTCCTGATCACTAGTGACAAAAGTACTTTTGTTGTACGCCTGTACATTTGATCAATGGTCTGAGAGCCCTGACACACGGCCAACACAGCAACTAAGCAAGCGGAATCAACCTGCACACCAGCGGAACAGCTTACACGCAGGCAGGGATAGTCACCCAAACATTGTCATGCTGGTGTCACCCGTTGTGTTGTGACTCTCGTTGCCGGTGACAGCACACGGCACCCACACTTTGTAGTCACACACAGGTAACAATTTGCTTGGATCAGCCTTTCAAGCCTGCCATACTGCCTCACTCGATCACCGCCCAGCTCGCAGGTCTGTACTACTGTCTCCGTATCAGGTCCACGGTTGCCGTCTGTCTCGAGCATCGGAAGCCGATCTTCATGCATACATTGTTGTGACCGAACCGAGTCTGTGGCAAGCCGGGGGGGTCGTCCGGCGAGTTGAAGTGTGGTAGCGGACTGGTGGTGGGGCCTGCCGGAGGCCACAGTACTACCATGGCGCAACTCCTTGCTGCTGTAGTGGTGCTGTGCGTGCTGTTCAGCAGCGCACATGCCGCCACTAAGCAGGCACAGGGGCTGAAGTTCCTGGCCACTCCCAGTCAAGTGAACCTGAAGCAGCTGTTCAAAAATCCTAGGGTAGATGGTGAGCGCGGCCGGTCAGCTGTGCCTGTATGTGAAAATCTATGTCTTACCAGTCCGCTATGCTTCCTCTTGTGCCGGCACAGCTGCCAGCACATCTTGGCCAGTATGCTGGCATGCTGCCGAGCCTCAGCAAGGTCGGATTGGCTGCTGCCTGTGCTGCTCGCTCCCTGCAGGCACAGTACGGCGCCTGTACCTGCAGCATGCCATTGCAACAACATCAAAGAGCAAACTGCGCACGCTGCTGCAGTCGCTGGTAACACCAGACATGCGCAAGCGCATGCAGTTTGACATCAATTATTTGCTGGACCACCCGGATGAGATTATACCATACTTTACAACCAGGGATGCAGACGAGGTGTTGAACCTGCTGGGGAGCATGCTCAACTCTGAGGGAGCTCAAGTGGACATGCGGCGCATAACCCCAGCACAGCAGAAGCAGCTGCAGTCCGCAGTGGACAGCGGCGAGTTGTCAAAGTGGGTGGCAAACAAGTACAGGAATGGCAGGGTGAACCCAGATACGGTGAGCACTTGCAGGCCAGCTTCCTCTTGCAAGTGCACATGTGCAGTGTCCTGGGCATAAAAACTGTTACTGCAGTGTTTCCATTTGGCGGCAGCGTGAAATACACCACTCTCCTGTTTGTGTTGCGTAGCCGCTGCTTTCATCACCAACAGGCACGTGCATTGCAGCTTTGACAACTGCCCAAGCACACTTGCACTTGTTGCTGCTGCTCTCTTGCCCTGCAGCAATTCAAGTCCGTCAAGCCGGCTCAAATGCCTCCCGCCCCTTCCCTGACACTCGATCAGATGCAAAATTATCTACCGCCCTATCCCAAGATCGCGTCTGGCCGTGGCACCGTCAGGGTGTCTTCTGCACCACAGACACTCGACCAGATGCTGAGCATGGTCAGGCACTTCAACCCCAACTCAGGGGTGAAGCAGCCTAAGATGTTTGGCAGGCTCAATGGTTTCAAGCCAATGTCTATACCAATCGTCTTCCACTGTGAGTTTGGCTGCTCTCTGACAGCACCACGCACAGGCCGCATGAGGCTCCTGAACAGCAGCCGCAGATCAGGCTGTGGCTTTCCTGCAGGAACACGCTGCTGCCGTGCAACCAGCCATGCGGATGTAGCGGCGTATGGCACGCAGGAATAGCTGCCACTGTCATCAACGTCATCAACCTTGCTGCTGATGAGGATGATTACGATTAGTATCAGGATCATTGTGTTGTTGCTGCTGCTGCTTCTGGCAGTGCTGGGCTACCAGGACAAGGGCGGCAACTACCTGCCGCCCTACAACTGGTGGGCCAACTCAGCGGCGCAGCACATGGTTGATGAGATTAACAAGTTTTACAGGGGCACTGGCTTTCAGTTTGTGCTCAAGGAGGTGAGCCACAACTGCCAGGCTGCCACCTGGAAGTGGCATGAGTTGCATGAGTCGCTGCATGTGCAGGCGCCGCGCTGGTTCAAGGAACCAGCTTCACAGAGCCTGGGAGCCGCCAGTGACTCCCATCATGCTACAAATGAACGGCAGCCGGTGTACAGACGTACATGGACAAGAGCTGACTGTATTGTTGCAGGTGCGCTGGGACCCCCGCAAGCACGCCTACCTCAACCGCGGGGACCTGCTGACCTGGCAGAACTGTGGCAAGGACTGCTGGGAAGGGCTCAGCAGCAGGTACAACGTGCAGGGCGGGCCCATCAACCTCTGGGTGGCTGGCTCCTTTGAGGGTGCCTTCAAGTGCACGCCTGTGGCGATTCTGTGCCAGCTGGGGGCCAATGGGCTGACGACCGTCAACCCGGGCGCGTCAGAGGACTGGAAGCCTGGCTTCGAGTACCTGCCAACACAGGTGGGTCAGGGGACCAGCCGAAGTATGCCAAGTCGTGTGTGCGCAGCGAGCAGGCTACTGACTTGGGCGCCTTGCACATCTTCCATGTAGCGGTGGCTGCGCATTGCTGCGCTGTTCGACCTTGTGCATTGTGTGATCCCTTCAAGTACCGCTGTGCAGCAGCCAGCTGATGGGTCCGGTGTCAGCTGCATCATACCCCTGCCACTGCACTTCCTCACCACTGCGCCACTGTGGATGCTGCGGCTGCTGCTTCGCGCAGCTGGTCTACATCAACTATGACCGTTTCTCACCTGATGCCCTCAATCGCCCTGGAGCCTGGGAGGGCGGTGCAGTGGTCGCCGCACACGAGATCGGCCATTACTTTGGCCTGCTCCACACTTTTGACGGCGGCTGCAGCGCGCCTGACGATGCAGTCACTGACACACCTCCTAACCTGGACCCCGACAGTGGATGGCAGCCGAGCTGGCTGATGGAGTTGACGCAGTGGTGCAAGGACTTCAGAACGGGCAAGAACCCAAACCCAAACCAGCTGCTGAAGTTCAAGAGCTGCCCGAACGTTGATGGTGGTCCGAGCAGTAGAGTGATTGACAATGTGTTTAACATGATGAGCTATCTGGATGATGTTTGCAGGATGGGATTCACTGAAAACCAGGTAGCCAGGCTGCAATGGGCAGCCCTTACATTCAGGCCAGGCATGCAGAAGAAGTATGCAAGGAGGTAGGTGTTGCCCTGCAGGGGCAAGTCGCGGTGGTGTCAGGTGCTGCAGCAGCTGCCACATGGCAGGAGCAGTTGCTGCATGCATGCTTGTGGCACACATGTGTTGCGCGTGTACGCCTACATACATACGCCTATAGCCTGTATCCGTATACGGAGCACATGAGGAGCCGAGGCCACAGAATGGTCATGCGATGCGCCTTGAGCAGCCGTCCGCCTTGTGCGTATGCACTGTGGGCTTGCAGCGCCAGCCGTAGAGCAGCTGAGAGGAGGCAGCACCAGCAGCAGAACAACTGGTAGCTAGGAGTATTATATTTTAGCAGGAGGACGTCAGCCACTGGCTTGAGGGTTAGAAACCCAACTCCAATGTTGATGCATGTCCATCCCTTGTGCTGTCAAGTTGTTTGTGGGATTGAGTTCAGATGTGCTCTTTAGGGTTGCAGTGGAGTGTGTGAGGAATATTCTTTACCTCAAGTTTATTGCAGGGCTGTTCCTGTTGCCTGTGCAGCAGGCCAATGGCCGTGGCTGCCAATCAACGGCGTGACACAACTGTATGTATGCTGACTGGGTTCACAGCAGCTGACCTCTGTAGGTCGCGACTCTTGATTGTTGACCGCCGGCATGTGCGTCTATGCTGCTACTAGCATGTACATACACATGTGTATCTGCGAATCTATGAACTTTATGCTGATATTACTTTGCCATGCACTGTGCGTATACGCTCAGTGTGCATCAAACATGTAACATGCCTACAACCTGGAGCAGAAGAGATTGGTTTCCGGGCTGGTGGTGTGCGGGCATGCATGCCAGTCCTGTGCTTGCCCACAAGTGGACAGCCTGTCCACTGAGTGATGATGATGATGCAGTGGACAACCCTAGAAGCAGAGCTCTTTAGTTCAAGACCAGCCATGGTGGCGGGGGCCCACCAGCATCCTTATCACCCTTGCCTTCTCCAGCTCAACTGCTCCCCACATACAGGCACAGCTGCGTACCTTGGATTGGCGCATTGACGTCAGCATATGCGAATGGCGTGTACTACACGTAAAGTTACCACAACCTCTTTTCTGCCAGCTGGCAAAACTGCAGTCAGCCTTGAAATAGTCATCACCTGCTGCATATCCTCGTGCAGCAGGAATCTGCAGCCATCAATGAACAACCATTGACGTGTTGTCATCATCATCATATACCATTCAGCCATACATCAGCCCATCCCCCCCCCCCCCCCCAGAATCTGCACATCAATGAACAACCACTTGACGTGTTGTAACTCACACCAGTGATAAGGATTGCAAGAAGATGTTACTTACAACCAGTGGTTGCAAGAGGGGGGGTCCTGTAACGCAGCAGATGTGTATTACCCATGCCATCCTTGGTAACAAGCTGGACCAAGCCAACAGCCAACCTCCCAAAACTGCTGTTGCTCACTTCAGCATGATGCCTGCTTCATGCAGGACAACAGCTGGTTCTCTGAAGCGGTTTAGGAACAAACTTCAACGTGCTTGACTCCGGCAGGCTGGAAGCTTAAGCCGGGTGCTGGTGGGTGAGCAGAGCCATGACCGCATGAGGCGCATTCACGGCACAGCACGAACAGCGGCACACTCCACGAAGCAGCTATTAAGTTGCAGGTACTCCTACACAACTTGCTCACACATGCTCTCCCATTCCTTGTTCGCCAAACAGAAGCCCTCCATGATTGCTAATGCTACATGTTGCAGCAGCATCACACGCTTCTGCTGACATTGCCTCCCATGATCACAAGTACGAGTGCTGTTGACGGCCGCAAAGCGTGGCCACAAACACGACCACAAAGACAAATCCCCACCCAGTGACGCCTGCAGCGCAAAAAAAACAAAGCTGCTCGCCGCAGCAGTACCTGCTGTGTGCATGCTAGGCGCTGTATGTTCAGCGGCCGCGCATCTCCTTCACAGCAGCAAGCACCTCCTCCTTCTGCAGGCAACACCCGACAGCAACACACAAAATTAGCAAAACACTCCAGACACCGTGCGTCCCCAACACTGCTGAGCAGTGCTGCTGCGCTGTTTTGCTGCTGCGGTTGATGTAGGACTGCACAGCTGGTAAGCGAAGCAGGTGCTGACGGTGCATGTCACTAAATAAACAAATGTGTTGCTCAGCCTTGCTTGAACAATCCTGCCCGATGCAGCGTCAACGCGTGTCGCAGGCGCACCCCGTCAGTCAACCAGCCTGCTCACCTTTGCTGCGTTGGGCTCAAAAACATACTTGATCAGCGACTCCTTGATGGGTAGGATGTCAGGGAACTCCGACTGAATCTGCAGCAGCAGCAGCAGCAGCAGCAGCAGCACAACGCTTGCACCAAAACACCCCGAATACGAAAAAGAGGGACGCACCCAGGCCTGCGACGCGTTATGGTTGTTTTCTACTGTTCACCTGTACGTGCAACATCTCTGGCACTTACCACCTGAACATGCGACAGAGACATGCGCTTTACCTGGCACAGCTAACACAGAAGACGCTCACGCCAGACATGCAGCCGCTCCTGGCTAATGATGTCTTGGTTCCAAGCGTTCGCACATATTTTTTATCACCCAGCCTGACTCACCCGCTGCGTGTCAAGCAGGTTGTTGCTGCGTGGCGCCACGATGACCTTGGCCTGCTCCTCCAGCGTAAAGTTGGACCAGGCAAAGTCCGGGTCAATGTACTGCTTGTACATCTCCAGGATCTGCATAGCAGCAGCAGGCAGTGCACAACCATGCATTTTGAACGACATGTAGAAAGCTTTGGTTCCACGTGGGTCCACATGATTTATTGCAAGCCAAAGGAAGACTCTGAGTAGCATCAGCTGTCTCAGGCATGTTCAAGTAGTAGGGTAGGCACAACAACACTGCTGCAAGTGCGCAATGTGGTGGCATGATGGCACCACGCATTTGCCCCTGCTGGCAGCTGGCACACTCACTTCATTGTGGCTGATGCACCCTGGGTTTGTGAAGTTCATGATGCCAGTCAGCTTGCGCTCAGCCTGCAGCAGCAGCAGCAGCAGCAGCAGCAGTAGTGAGCAGCAGCTCCAATGATACATCCGGTGTGCTTACGGCACAGAGCTCACACACCCAACATCGTCAGCAAATCTCCAGTCAAGAGTATGCCAGCACTTTGTTTTTTGTGACTGCCAGCTGCAGCACTAGGCCCCCCAGGTGACCCCGGCTCACCATCTGAATGCTGAGTGGAATCAGCTCTGGCAGCACAGTCATGGAGTTGGGGATGTCCACCACCTGCGGGCAATTTGGCAGCAATCAAGCGCCAGTGGCTCAATAAGAAGCCAGGCAAGAAATGAAACTGCTGTGTCCGGGTTTGCTGGCAGCATACATAAGTGCTCCTACACAGCCCAGCACAGGCACCTCCACGGCCGGAGGTGCATAGCTGTGGCTTCAACATGCCTGCACTGCTTGCACCTCCAAAGCCGACCAGCAGCACACCTTGTCATACTTGATGATCTTGGTGATGAAGTTGCGTGGGTACACCAAGTCTGCCACAATGGGCATGCGAACGCGCAGCGTGAGCACATTGGGGTACTCCTTCAGCAAGCTCTCTACCATGGCCTGGTGCATTGAGGAGTACAGATGGCAGAAACGTCCCATTGAAAGCACGACGGGTCACACACAGAGGCAAAGAGGGGTAAGAAACAGGCACAGGTCATCAGTGAGCAGTACTGCCAGGGACACACACACTGCAATCAGCCGCGCCACCCCCATGCCTGCCACTCACAGGCACATCACCTGCACCTCAGAGAGCAACAGCTGTAGGCCCAGGCTCTTTGACTACCACATGCTCATGCTGGGTGCGATGCTGCTGCGGAGAATTAGAAGCAGCAGAACATGTGTAGCTTCACCTTGGTGTAGGAGTAGTAGCTGCCTGTAAAGTTGGGCTTGTCTGTCTCCTTGAAGCCCTTGCCGCTGTTCATGGGGAAGTTTCGTCGTAGTGGAAGATGCAGCCAGTGCCATAGTACAGCATGTGGATGCCCTTGCTATTGCACACGTCGGCCAGGTTGAGGCAGCCTATTACGTTGGAGCGGATGGTCTCGACCTGCACCAGCACGCACCCATGTCAGGGGCTGCACTCTGACCTTCATGCAAACCCTCAGACAACTGCTATGTCAATGGTGTGTGTCAGCATCCGTGCTGCTGCACACCCTGGTACACCTGTGCCTGCGCTGGCAGCAGCTGCACCAACCAAAGCAGCCGCGCCTTTTGTCCTGCAGGAGAGCTTGCTCTGCTGCTGCACCAGCAGCCAGATTCCTGCTGCCTTGTATGCAACCCCAGCCAGCCTCTTACAAGCTGCTGCTGACAGCTGAGAGTAACGCTTCTGCGCGTTGCGTCTCCCTGCGGTCACCTTGTGGGTCTCGCACCAATCCACATTTGGCCTGCCTGTGAGGCCAGCGCTGTTCAGCACATGAGTGGGTTTCACCTGCAGTGACAGCAGCAACAACATCGGGTGGACAATGGATGAAACAAGATAACTGAACAAGCATAAGATAGCCGTCTGCTGTATGTACAGCTGCACTGTCACGCGCCTCCTTCTGCATCACGCTCATGCATGACGTCATGCTGTTGCCGCTGCTGCGTACCCTCTCGATGTCCGCCAGGATTGCAGAGCGGTCCTCAAGTCGGGCTGTGGCATACTCGAACTTTGCTCCCTTCTCCTTCAAGTAGTCCCCAACCAAACCGCCAATCCATCCAGAGCGGCCAAAGATCAAGAATACCTGTAGTGGCAGCAGTGTTCACATGCAACGACAGGGTTGAGGCAGCCTGCAAGGGCTCCTACGAGTACGACGAGGCATAACCAATTTAAGGATGTGTCATGTCATGCATACTTGATGCTGCCTGGCCGCTTATCAGGCAGATACTACACATGGCAGTGGTTGCTAAGGGAACTGCTGGTGAATTCGGTTGCGGTGTGATCATCAAGCAGCGATTACGGATGGCTGGGTATGATCTTACTGGCTCGCTGGTGCTTCCGTTGGCCTCCGCCATGGCTGCTTGAGGCACTGTGCAAGACCACGACACCGGACGGACGGTAGCTGGACGCGAGCGGTGGGACACAAGACGTGGAGCAGGTGCTATGAAATGTTAGCATTCATGACAAAGCACGCTGCGTTGCAAGGGATAAGTACGCGCTGTCAGCTCAGAGCTGAAGTTATGTTGTTGGTGACAGACCAGCTAAAGTTGAGCCCTGCTTCACGCATCTCTATTGGCGCGAAGCATGTACCATGCGCCACTGGTGGTGAGATCGCACATGTTCCTGCCCCCAACAATCCCTTGAGAGCCTACTCAGCACGGGCCCTGCTCTTAGCATTCCTCGGCCAATTCGCCAACATGGATTGACAGTTCAGCCTTGTTGCTGCACAAACCAGCAAAATGACTGAGCAACAACCAAGACACGTTGGTGACTGGGTGCTGGAACGTGAGATAGGTTCAGGCAGCTTTGCCAAAGTATGGAGAGCCACTCACAGGAGCACCCACCAGGTGGCAGCCGTGAAAGAAATCAACATGGACAAGCTCAACAAGAAGCTGCAAGAGAGCTTGCGCTCTGAGGTCACAGTATTGAGGCACACCAAGCACCACAACATTGTCTGCCTGCTAGACCTGATGCAGGTGCGGTGTTGGGCCCTGTGCTGGGGCTTACAGCTTGCTTTGCATGGCAGTTCATGTAAGTCCTTGTCTACATTTATCTGAAAAACAGTGCCATCGATTTGGCTTTGCCGGCCGGTGCAGCTGTGATGCTGAAGCATCACTTTCTGCTGCATGCTTGTGTTTGCAGGACAGCAACCGGTTGTTCATTGTGTTGGAGTTCTGCGCTGGTGGCGACCTGGGCCACTACATCAAGCGTTACAGGCAGGTTTCGGAGGCCACTGCGCGGTACTTCCTGCAGCAGCTGGCTGAGGGCCTCAAAGAGCTGCGCAGGCACAACGTAATACATGTGAGGGGCCCCCGCGCTTCTTGCTGCTCTTGCACCATCAGTCAAAAGCTGACATGGGCAAAAATGGCTGCTAGTGCTGCTTATGCAGCTGACCGTGACACGGGCGGCAACTTGTAGCTGCTGCTTGGCACAGGGTGCAAAGGGTAGCGAAGATTTGTGCGGCGCATTGCTTGGCCATGTTTGTCAGTGAGCAGTGGGCGACAGCACACCCTGCATGCCGCACCTTGCGGACACCTGTACACCACTGCAACCCCCCGCCCCCCTCTCCCCCCCCCCCTCCCGCAGCGTGACCTCAAGCCTCAGAACCTGCTGCTGAGCGACAGCAGCAGCACGCCGCTGCTCAAGATCGCAGACTTTGGCTTTGCGCGGTCCCTGGCACCCCAGGGCTTGGCCGAGACGCTGTGCGGCTCGCCGCTGTACATGGCGCCAGAGATCCTGCAGTTCCACAAGTATGACGCAAAGGTGCGTGGCGCTGTGTATGGCCAGCTGCCAGCTGCACAAGCTTCCGTTGCATGGCAGCTGCAGTCCGTGCAGAGGCACAGACACAACAGACACGCAGAGCAACAGCAAGCTGTGGCTCTTGTTGAGTGTATCTTGCGCGTGCCTGTGTGCAAAGGTGACGGGGCCTCTTTCCTGCAAGCCACATTTGCTAGCACCCTGCAGTGTCCTGGTTGATGGCTGCAGCAGCACCAGTTGCAGGGCTCTGCACCACGTGCGTGCCCCACCTGTGCGTGCTCTCAGCGCCTCACAGTCACCCTCGTAGTAGCTCAACCCACCAACGCAACCTCGTTGTCCTTGCCGTGCTTGCCGCCCAACCCTCCTGCACACCAGGCTGACCTGTGGTCCATCGGCACCATCCTGTTTGAGCTGCTGGTGGGCAAGCCGCCCTTCAACGGCGCCAACCACATGCAGCTGCTGCGCAACATCGAGCGGGGCGAGGCGCGCCTGCCAGAGGCCGTGGCTGGGCGGCTGAGCCCCGCCTGCAGGGGCTTGCTGGGCCGGCTGCTGCAGGCCAACCCGGTGCAGCGCATCAGCTTTGAGGAGTTCTTCCAGCACCCCTTCCTCAGCGGCAGCACAGGTGCGGCGCTGAGGGAGAGGCCCTGCTGACTTCTGGGTGCTTTTGAGAGTGTCAGGGTTGCTTCTGACCGCTCCAAGTGCTGTATCATGTGCTGGGTGTGGACAGAGTACCTCCCTTCATTAGCTCGCTTATTGTTCAGTGTGGACACCCAGGTACCCCGTTTGTGTGCACGGCTAGTGCACAGGACAGCTGCTGCTGCGAATTGCTATACATGTGCATGCAGGCAACCACATCACGCATGCCTGGTTGCCTGTAATCACTGCGCAGGTCCTTCAGCTGGTGTGCCACCGTCGCAGCCGATTGCAGCAGCAACAGCACCGCCTGCGCAAGCGGCTGTACTGCCAGCAGCTATGCGGCAGGCAGCGGCAGCCGTGGCAGCCGCGGCAACAGCAGACCCCAGCCACAGGGCTAGCGGTGTTGGCCTGCCGCGGCCGAGTTTGCACCTGCATGGCTCACCTGCAGCTGGAAACACGCAGCAGCCAGGCGGCTACAATAGCTATGCCTTGCAGCAGCAGCAACAGCAATTGCCCGAGTCCATGATCCAGCGACAGGAGCAGGCAACGCACTTACTGCAGCAGCATCAAAGTGTGCCATACCACCAGCAGCAGCAGCAGCAGCAGCAGCGCCTGTTACCACCCGCTGGCTATGTCTCGTTACAGCAGCAGCAGCAGCCTGCGGCTGCCCTGGTGCCTCAGCCAGGGAGTCGGCACTCTCTGGCGTGTGAGCCACAACGGGACAATGAGGGCGAGCTGATGAGCGACTCGATGGATGACGACTTTGTGGTCGTGTACAACACAGCAGGGCTAGCAGCACAGGCGAGCGGCGGCCGCAGCAACAGCAGCAGTAAGGAGAGCAGCGGCCTGATGGATCCCAAGGCAGCTGCGGTGCTGGCTGGGGCACCGGTTAGCAGGGCCTGGCCCGGTGTGACCGATCCGCACCAGCCGCAACAGCAGCAGCTTCAGCACCAGCAGCACCCCCAGCAGCATTACTCACAGCTGAAACAGCCTGTGGGTGTGTCACCAGTAGGTGCAGCGCGTTGGATGCCTGGGGTCATGGCACAGCAGCAGCAGCTTGCGCAGCCACCGGCAATAGGTACCACCATGGACATGACGGGCGACTCTGCTGTTGCTGGCATGGGTGGCGCTGGTGCTGCTGAGCAGGCGCCGTGGATGGTTGGGGCGCCGTCAGCAGCTCTGCCGGTTGATGCAGCCAGCTTGCACACGGCTGCACTGCAGCCGCCATGCGCCGCGCAGCGCGTGCAGCTGCTTGTGCAGGTAGTGGCTGGCTGTGCCTGGCTGCTGGCTCGGCAGGAGCCTGGCGGGGCCGACGCAGCACAGCAGCTCAACACAGACACACAGTGTGAGCAGCTGGCACTGATGCTCCTGGCGCTGCAGCTGGTGCAGGCCCTGTGCCTCCCGCACAGTGAGGAGCAGCGGGAGGAGACTGGCAGCAAGCACTGCACCGACGCAGAGCATCCAGACGATGCTGTGAGCTTGTCGGACATGCTTGCTGCAGCAACCCAAGCAGACCTGGAGCAGCTGATGAGTGGCGCTGTTGAGCTGCTGCGGCTCACTCAGGCGTGGGCGGGCCCGAGCGACAGCGCAGCAGCAGGCGGGGAAGGCTGTTGGCGTGTCAGCAGCATGCACCCCGACCACAGCCAGCTTGCAGGCACTGCTGGCGGTGGCAGTCTCGGTTGCGGGCTGGTCCGCATCACCAGCTCGCTGATGGCGCTGCCGCTGCCGGATCCGTTTTGTGTGCTGTACCAGCAGGCGCTGGACCGCTGCAGGGCAGCTGCAGTCGAAGAGGTCATGGGCAACTGGCAATCCAGCATGGATGGGTACAGCCTGGCTGCCGACCTGCTGCTGTTCTTGAGCTTTGAGTGGCCGCAGCTGGGCTGCGCTGATCCAGGGCTGCAGCAAGGGGAGAGGGAGGCGCTGCACAGGCTGTATGCGGCCGTCAATGCGCGCCTGGCCGCTGTGGTAGCAGAGGCACCTTCTGCTGTTGTGTATCAGGTGTAAGCTTACTTCTGCTTGTTGCAATGGTTGCAGCTGCAGTGATTGTGGTATGCATGTGGGGTTTGTGCTGGGGAGAAGAAGTTGGCGTGTAGCAGTACTGGCAGCGCTGTGGGGTCCTGTACATGGCTTCACCCCACTGGCATTCAAGGGTACTTGCGTGTGTGATCCAGCCCTGATGTAGGTTGTATAGGTGCGGGCCTCCGCATATGCCGTGCATGCGGCTTACACGTGCATACTGGCTGTATTTGTGTTCTGTGCGCATGCCTGCATGCAGGCACTTCGTTGTGTTGTGTATCGACTGAAGGCATGCACACCACTTGTACCATAAGTATGCGATAATGCAGCAAATCAGGATCCGGGTCAACCTGGTCCCTGCAGGGAGCAAGTTAGCTGTCTTGCCAAGCAGTGCAGCTGGGAGGTCTTGGCGATTCTGAGGCATGCGGCAGTCGGTTGACCAGCACCTCCTGTGTGGTGGTGTGCTTGCAGTTAACAGAGGCGTGCCATGGCAATCATAGCATGGCCATTCTGCTGCTGCAGCAGCCATATGGCGTGCGGATCATGAAAGCAGGACATCGTGTTTAGTGACTGGCAAGCATGGTCTGCATGATGATGCAAACCATCATGATGCAAACTATATCTGCTTTGCATGCAGTGCCGAGTGTTCTGACACGCATCATCATCTTGTTACCAGCCACAACATGCAAGCTTGCTCTTGGGAGTCCTCCCATACGGCACCAGTGCGGTCAAGGCGTTCAGCTGCTGCAATTACATGTGAAGATTTACGAACTTGTGGACAGCACTGATGTAACATCAAATGTGAAAATGTGATGCTCTTGGCGTGTTTGCTGAGGTTTGGATGGAGCTGCAGGCCTGGATCACTTTGAACAGCTGCAACGGTCCTGACATTCATTGACAGGAGGTTTGTTCTTACGTGTCCACAATTGTGCAAGAGACAAGCCATGGCCACAAGGAAACCAACATGGACAATGCACACGTTGTCAAGTCTTGGGATGTGAGCAATGCATGCAAACATTCTGGAGCAGTGCTCCCTCCTCTTTCCGCCCCGGTGGGGCGCGGGGCCGATGGCGCTGATGCTATGGCTTGAATGGGTATTATGATGATGATGATGGACAATGCACACCATGCAAAGCTTTGCGATACCTTCACATACTATCAGGAGTACAGCCAGTATCTTGGTGGCTTGAGCATCATTTGTAGCATTGTAACTTAAAAGCAATTGTAACGTCACGTTACAACGGTCATAACTTGTCACGTCTATGCTCTCGACCGGAGCCCCACAGGACAACAGCACCGGTGCCCTGCTTCAGTGAAGCTCCAGCACCCAATGTTTGGCGTGCTTCCAGCACAGTTCCGTCTTTGACGGGGGATCTGGTGAGCTTCAGCCTTCCGGGCCAGGGTGTGCCCTCTGGTGCCCTGTGCAGTACTCAGCTTGCCCCCAAAACAACTGCGTCACGGGTGTAGGATAAGCCGCGGGCCTCCAGCTTGCAGCCCTAGCTGGATGAGTCGCCATCCTGATGGTCAGAGCACAGCTCAGGCGCATGCTTCAGGGCAGCCTGCAGGGCACAGCAGTTCGGTTCGGTTCTGTTGCAGCAGATGCACAGAGTTGATTGCAGTCGAGCATTGTATGCAGTAAGCAGCAGTGTGTTGCCGCCTGAAATGGCATGACGTCAGGCTCTGAAAGCTCCTCAAGCTGGTGTGGTGGTGCCTGTGCAGGTGGAGTTGTGGAGAAGTACTTTGCTGCTAGCAGCTGCACTGCATACGTAAATGTCACAGCATGGGCTGCCGCGTGCAAGTGGTGTTTTCAATGAGCAAGGCTGTTGGTGCCATGATGTATGGCAGTGCATGCAGCAGCATCTGTGGGCGTGCTCGGCTCATGTGCCGCCTGCAAGCACAGCACGGTGGCTGTCCCAGTCCAGGAAGGGCAACTCAATGTGGTAAACCTAAAAAAATACAGCACAGAGTGTACAAGTCTACTGACCAGACGCTGTAGGTGCACAAGTAGCAGCTGCGCAAGTTGCGCAGATCATGTGTGCAAGCTGCCAGCTCACTCTCCTCCCCCCCCCTCCCACCTGGTGGGGCAATGGTGGCAGGCTCCTGCGCCTGCCAGCCGTCTCTGCCTGAATGGCTGGCAGGGGCTGCTGTGCTGTCATGCTGGCAGCCCTCCTGCTCACACTGGCGCCAGCATCGGCTGCAGTCCCACTCGCTCCTGACGCCAGCACCTGCGTGCTGCTGGTTGAACCGCCCGATGGCGGCGGCACGGATGCTGCTGCAGCAGCACGGCTGGACCTGCAGGCAGGGTGTGTGGCATGGCAAGCGTCCTTACACTGAACATAACAGCTACCTGAGCTGCACCACAGGCTAGGATTGTCGGCTGACATACAATGCTTGAGTTTCTCATGCTGCAAAGTGCTGGGCATCTGCCAGCAGCTGTGGCATCTGCACACAAATGCAACAAATGTATGCCTGGTGTGTCCTCGTCATTGCAGCTGCCGGTGGCTGTCGTGTTGGTATGCACACGTGTTGGTATGCACACGGGCCGCAGTACTCACTGCATGTCAGATGCTGCTGGAGAAGCTATCGCCAGCAACTTGTAGCTGGTCAACTTGTAGATCCTCCCGTTCAGTACATCTGCAGCAGCAGTAATTCAAGAAACGCCTTCACTTTGGACCACCCACTCGCCACGCCGAGCAAGGTGCAGCCCTTGCAAGGCGTGTTTGCTGGCACCGTGCCATCGGACACGAGACATGTTGCCGAGAAAGTGACACCGCAGGTGGTGCACAGACAACTGCAAACCTCAGGCAATCGATCCATGACACAGAGCGGCAAAGATAACCGCAGATCCTGAGCAGGAGGGCAGCTGTTGTGTGTGACTGTACGTGTGGTCGGCCACGCCAGCTGGTGGACATGCACAACACATGCCTGCCACGGGCAACAACTCAACCGAAAGCTCACCCATGAGTACGTTGCCTGTGCCGGAGCTGTGCGCAGAGCCGGCCACCCCTGGCTGCGCTGCCGGCCGGCCGCCGCTTGCCACAGCTACACGTCCCGTACGCCGCATACGTACCACCTTACTGGCAAACAGGCCAACCGCAGCGAGTACAGCGACGCCAAGCACGATGGGCAGCAGCACAGGCAGCAGGCTGCTGAGCCTGTCCTTGCGCCGTGCATCTGGCTGACTGGAGGAGGGCTGTTGCGGGTTCTGTGGGAACTCTTGCTGGCCCTGCTGGTCTTGCTGCTGCTGCCTGATGTCTTGCAGGGTGATGGTCAGGTTGGCATCCTCTGCAAAGCCTGCAGCTACAGGGGTTGCCAACCTGCACGCACGCATCAAAGAGAGACGCCAGCCAGGTTCACAAGCAAAAAAAATGTTTACATGCCACATTTGTTGAGACTACATGAGTGGCAAATGAATTATCAAGTCAAACTCAGGAACATGTTGACGTGCCACGTGCACACTTTGGAGTATTAGTGTGCTGCTGGTAGCAGCCCTGGTGCTGCAGTATGGCAATCATCACTCACACAATAGCCGCTGACAAGTCCAGAGTAGTGACGCCCGTCTTGCTCTCCATGCTGCCATCAGCAATGCTGGCCTTCAGCACTTCAAAGATCTGCAGCAGCTCAGCAGCGGCAGCAGCTGCAGGGCTGCCCGTTGCATTCGCGCCAGCACCAGCCGCACTGCCACCAACTGAGCCATTGCTGCCAGCCCCCGATCCACCCCCACCGTTGCCGGCTGGGTCCTGGCCTGTTGCCGCACCAAGGGCGGCTGCATTGCTGGCCTGGATAGCTGCCGATGTGTTGGCCATGAACTCTGCTTGCTGTGCTGGGTCCATGGTGGCGAGCAGGGCTGCAGTTTCCCTGTCGACGTTCTTGCTGGTGTCGAATGTTTGCTCCGGCAGGGGTGCAGCAGCGATGGCGGGGTCCTCGAGGATGAGGTAGTCCAGCACGACACTGCCAGGCACAATCCTGACAACCTGCAGTGCCATGCAGAGCCAAGGTATGTGCAGCTGTGCCGCACATGTGTAGGGATGAAGTGGTGTGCCTGCTGCTGCTTTCCATGTGTACACTGCATGGGGCAGCTGCACATGTACCCTGGCATGTGCGAGGCCTTGCAGCAGATGTGTGAGGCAGGCAGAGGCGCAGCAGCAGCCCCAGGGCGCCCAGCCAGGCGCGGCGCACCTTGAGCCGGCTGATGTCGATGCCAAGCACAAAAGCCTGCGCGCAAGAGACACACACAGTTGCCGCATGCCAGCAGCTCTCGTTCAGTTGACAGTCCTGTTGACGGCTGCGTCAGCTGGCAGACGTGACAGGACTAGCTGCTGCAGCAAACACCATCTGATGAGGTGCACCGGCGCTGCATGACCTGGCAGCAACCTGCTATACTTGCAGTGACATACACGCATGTGTCAAGCGGACCAGTTGGGAAGCGCCCACCCACCAGGCTAGCCATGAACCTGGCCTGCGTGTTGTCAAAGAAGTCGTTGAAGGAGAGCGCCAGCTTCTGTGTCACTGCAATTGCATTCTCGCTGCGGACTTCAATGCTGCCGCCTCCGCCCTTGAGCTTCACCATGAACACGGTGGTGTTCTGGTCCCAGTGGTAATCCCCGTGCACGCTAGCATCACCAATGACAGGGGGGTTGTCCAGCGGGCTGATGCGGCGCCTCGACTCTGACCAGGCAAAGCGCCTGCAACGGTAACCAATGGTACATAAAAAGCTATGTCAAGGGATGTCCCAGGTGAGCAACCCACCCTAATCGCATGGATCTGCCTGCCGACAGCAGTGCTCGGCTGTGAGGGGCGAGGCCTAGGGCTCGCACCACGTGTGTGTGCATGCAGGGTGCTGACGCCGTGCAGAGCTGCCGCACTCACCTGTTGGGGACTTGCAGCATGTTGACCGCCAGCACCAGCTCAGCTGCTGGGTCGGCGTAGGGCAGCCACAGGCGCAGCACCTTGCTGGGCGTGCCTGTGAAGTTTAGCCACATCAGCTGCCCAGTAGCAGCAGTCATCCAGAACGTGCTGCAGGCAGGCAGCAGCAACACACAGCAGGATGCAGACAGCAGCGACCACTTGGGTGACAACACAACTCCCTAGATCCATGTGGACCTCACACAGTGTTACATCACATGTAAAACATCTCGTGGTGAAATTTGGACATGAATGGGCTGTGGATTGAGCGTGTGAGAGCACTGGCCATTGCTGTGCCACCCAATTCCTCTCATGGGGGCACGTCATTCTGTCATCTAGCTGACTGTACCCCACACCCACAGCAAGGCAAACTTGCACAGCAGCAAGCATGACCCACTCACGAGAGGCGCTTCTGGCAGGTGTATGCCTGCATGCACCAGCCCTGGTCCATCGCGGTGATGGCCAGGTCAGTCACGCCCCCACCAGACAGCATCACTGGGCTGAAGTTGCGGCCCTCGCTGTCGGAGTCCCTGCAGCACGCATGCAGGCACGCACACAGGCAGGCAGTTGTTTCACGCATCGGCTGGCGCTTCTTGGAAGTGGTGGCATACCACCAGAAAGCTTTGGCAAGTCCTGTGTACCGTCACATGCATGCATCTGGTTGTCTCTGTGCGCGGTTGAGCATGTGCAGAAGAGGTTTCACATACACAGACTGAGCATAACAGAACACACTTGGTACAACCGCAGGCCATACAGCAGCAGCATGGCTCCGTCACTGCCGCCACCCGTGCAGGCCCACCTGGACTCCACCACCAGCAGCTGTGGGTCTCCCCAGATGCCTGAAGCCGGCATTGGGCTCGGCAGCCAGCCGCTCGTCAGCTGTGTTGTCGTCACTCCTGGCCGGCAGTGATACCCCTGGAACGCTGGCACCCAGCTGCAGGGGCCAGGCACCACGCCGCTGCCTTGGTCAATCAGGCTAGCTGATCGCTCAGCAGGGTACGCGCCCAACACAGTGGAGCCTGCGACGCCGGTTAAGCTGCCGTCACTGTCCCTGAAGTAGGCGTGCTTGGGGCCTGCGCAATTGAGCGGGATGCTGCTGCCGTCCGGCCGCGTGTACGTTGCCTCTCCGCAATCTGCTTCGTTGCGCCAGCGCCGGTCGGGACTGTGCATGAAGAAGAGACCTCGATCTGGCACATTCACCTTGGACATCTGCAGGTATGCACAGAACAGCTGGTCACTTTCAAGTGATCACTCTCTGCTAAGACAGCAACACCGTTATATGGGAGTCTTGCTCAGGCAATGCCTTGCAAATGCCCATGCATGGGAAGGGTAAACAGCCGATGCATGTGCATACAAGCACGGATCACAGGCAGGCATAGGGCTTCATGCGTAACATTTGGCTAGGCGCAGCACGACAACCCTGTGAATGATGACCTGCGGCTCACATTGTTGAAGAAGTGGGGATGGAACGCGTCTGGTGCATGTGGGTGGTTTGACAGTGCAAACGCGCCGCTGGCTGGGCTGCTGCCGCATGCTGTGTTCCCATCGAAGTTTGCAAGCGTGACGCCAGACACGCGCATGCTGCCCAGGATGCTGTGGTAGGCGTGCGTGTGGTCCCAGGGCTTCATCTCTGCAGGCAATCAGCGCAGCAATGTCAGGCAGCAGCCAGCAAGCAGAGATGCTGATGCACAGCCTCGACGCGCGGCCTGCAAGCCCTTGTCTGTGATTCCTGCTGCTGACCAACAAGATGTATGCAGGCGGCAGCGGTTCTGCGGCCAAAATGCACGAGTGCCGATTTCTTTCATCTTCTGTTCGAGTAGTGCTCTGGCTCTAGGCAGGTGAGCGCAACCAAGATGTGGCTCCAAGCCCATCAGATGCGCTGGCTCAACCATGTGGTGCACCGGTGCCACACCACCTACCTGGGCCAGCAGTGAAGTCCAGCGCAAAGACAGACGATGCCAGGCCCACACTAGGGCCGAATGGCGATGACCTGTCGTAGCTCCTTGAGCTGAGGCGTGGGTGGCAGCCCGCGTCTGACGGGGCGCGGCAGGCTGTGCATGCCTCGGGGCTGCTGCGGCCCACCAGCAGGCCGCCGGTGAAGGTGACGGCGGCTGGCTCCGTCATGGCCGCCTTGCGCAGCACGAGGATGCCAACATGCCGCATGTCTGCTCGTGGCAACAGACAGCAAGACAGCATGAACGATTGGATAAATGAGCTACGCGTGGTGTGTTCATACTTAACACCAGCGTAAGATAAAGAAGGGGGCTTGTGTGACAATAATAACACCTTATGCGCCTCCACTCTGCCATCCCAACCTGACCCTAGGGTGAAGGAGGTACCCGTGGGGCCATCGAAACAGCACATGCACAGATCCCTACGTATCCAACATGCAGCCATCCTCAAGGCAGAGTATGCCGCGTGCAGACGCCGGTTGCTCTGCATGGCACCCTGCTGGCCATGCCTGGCGCACACCACCAGAATAGGGCAATGGAGCACCGGAGGGCAGCCACACCTGCAATCGTCACGTGCTGCAGCAGCAGGTCGCTTGTGATGCCCTTCATTGTGATGAGCCCAAAGTCCCACGAAGCGTAGCTGGTGAAGTTGGACAGCTGGCTGCAGGAGCTGCCGCCCGGCTCTGCCCGCAGAATGATGCCTGCCAGGTTGCTGTGGGCGACGTTGTTGGTCATCAGGGGCTGGCTGCGGCTGCAGGGCTCGCCAGGCATGTGGTACCCCTGCAGCAGCAGCAAACACACAGAACTGGCTGTGCCGCTGTTTACACACACCAATTCTATATGTATCAAGCCGTCCTTAATTGGACTGGCTGCAAACCTGCATGCGTAATTAGGCACAGCTGCTGAGGGAAGCAACTCACCAAGCGGTGACTGCCTGCGGCGATGTTCCCTCGCAGGCTGTTGTTCACCGCGTGTTCCACAGCTCGTACGTGGCCGGCAGCGAGGCGTCAAAGCCAGACGTGCCTGCGGCACAGCCACAGACAACTCATCAGCGAGCACACCATCAACAAGCATGTGCTGTGTCTTTCCCGGCGCTTAACGTGGTCAGCAACAGCAGGAGTACCTGCTGCCCGCTCCGGCTGGCACAAAAACACGTGCAACCAGCTGCGCTGCTGCTGGTCATGTCCACTTTCTGCATGGCACCCGCGTGTGTTTCCAGCATGCATGACGCGACTGCACGGCTGTCACTCGCCTGTCATGTCCTTGGTGGTCCCCAGCGCCAGGTTGCCCTCAAGCAGTGCATGGTGCCCGCCCACCACCACCGTGCTGGTGTCGTGGCTCTCGAAGAACACGTTGCCGCGCACCAGCACGCCGCTGGCTGCCTCCACGCTGGCGGTGCCGGGCAGCGTGCGCAGTGCGGCGTCATGGGCACGCAGCACAACGCTGGACCTGAGGTAGCTGGCGTCATGAGCCTGACCAGTCAACCTGGTGGCAGCAGGCAGCAGCAGCAGCAGCGGCGGCAGTGGTGTTAGAAGTGCACCAGCACAGCACCAATGCACACGCTTGTGTGCAGACAGCCCTGCTGAACTTAAAACAGCATGGCAGGCCCAGGCCTGCAATTGCATGCGGCATGAGTGCTAGGAAGTACAGTGTGGGTGGTGGTATTGATGCAGTGCTAATGACGGAACTTATGATGATCAGCAACTGGCAGCTAGTCCATGCTGGGTATCGTCAACAAAACCAGCAAGAACAAATCGAGGTGTTTCTTCAGGGGTGACGCGCGCACCCTTGGAACTGTACGCATGCGCGTGTGAGGCCCGCCTGTCCGCAGTAGCTGATCTGGATGTTGCCTAGCTGGCATGTGGCGTTCCCAGCAGCCACCACTCGAGGCCCAAACTTGTTCCCTCCTTGCTCGTATTGCACAGTGCCGTCTGCTGGTGCTATGACGACGTTGGAGTCGAGCAGAGCTACCTCAGCACGTGTGTCAAGGGTGTAGGGTGATCCAGAGTAACTGGAAAAACAGGCAGCAGCAGCAGCAGCAGGCACAGTTGCTCCACTGCATCACACGTCAGGAGAAGGCAACAGCCTGGTTGATCGCTGTGCTTGGCCATGTTTGATGAAATAGCAGCATGATGCATGTCGCTGCTACGGGTGCAGTGGAATCTGTGAGCAGCAATCCAAATGCACTTTAAGAGCATTCACCTGAACAAACCGCCGCGGTGGCCCCACGTCAAAGCGCTGTCCAGCGTAAGCACCAGACGCCCACCCTCCGAGGCTGGCACAGCAGCAGTGATGCGCCTAAACTCCACTTGGTCAGGGTTGAACGTGCTGCTCGTCACAAGGATCTGCCTGCCAACCGACCAGCCAGCTAGGCTGCTGCTGTTGCCTTCTACGGTGAGGTGATTGCACCAGCAGCCGCTGAAGCTGCCAGGCGTGTGATGCGTGTCGGGATGCTGCTGCCATGCAGAGACAGGCGGCCGCCTCCCACCACAGCCAGCACCTGCAAAACGCAGAAGTCAAACACATTGAGCCACCCTTGCAGCCATTGCCTTTTTGGCATTTGACTACAGTGCACTCCGTTGGTGGCTTGATGTTAAGCATGAAAGTGTGGACCATTGCCATAGAGCAAGGTGAAATAGGAATGCACTTGGGCAATATGCTTGTTAGTGGCACAATGTTTTGTCTTACTTTGCTTCGGGCAAATGCCCAGCCCTAGGCAATATGCATGCTCATTTCATGCCTATTATTCAAGTAGGGTTGAGTTGGGCCCCTGTTGATTGTGTGCCTGTTTATTGGTAGGGTTGGCCAAAAGCAAATGCACTGGAGTTGCTTTACAGCAAGAAGGGCAAGACATGCAAAGGATTACACCGATGACTGTCATCAAGCTCGTACAGCCGAGTGCAACAGGCAGTGCATACACACGCATGGCAGACAGCTTGTAGCTGCGGTGTGATACATTGACTGCACAGACGGCCGTAACGTGGCTTAAGTAGCGGTGCCTGTGCTGATCATGAACCACCGTGGCACGGGGTTTCTTGCAGGCTCACCTTGGAGCCCAGCATCAGGTCATTGCTGAGGGCCAGCTGAGGCGTTGCCGGGTGCCCGCCAGCAGGATGGTGGCTGGCGCGGGGTGTGGCGCACCCGGGGAGCCAGCCGACAGGGCCCCCGTGCGCTGCACAACGATGAAGTGGGCTGCCAGGGTGATGTTGGTGGTGTTGCTGAACCACACGTTGCCCTGCACGGCGAGGCATGCCAGCACACTAGTGTGAGCGACACAATGTGCATGCTGTGCAGGGCTCCCGCAGCTTTTGGTCTTTGGGCTCAGATGCTCAAGATGACCATGCACACACATGTGGTGAAGCATCATCATAAACGCAGCAGTGCCGGCGAGTGTTGCGGTTGGCTTGATTCGTGTCTGTCAGCTCTGCTGCTGGCGACAGCAGTGCTGGGCACTCAATGCACACACACCTCTACCACCAGCATGTAGAGGAGTGGTGGGCTCTCGTCGATCACCAAGTTCCAGCCAAACGGAATAGTCACATTGTGCCAGCCCTTGGCTTCCCTGTGGTGGTGTTAGCCCTGCAGCATGAAAATGGCAGCAGTTGCTCACCATGCAGCGGCCCAACTGTCACCGACACGTGTGCGTAGGCCTGGTGCAGAGTAGGTAGCTTGGAATGAGAATCACATATAATATTATCAGTCCCTTACCAGGCCTGTCCTTGTCCTCAGATATTGCACGGAAGAGCATGGGCCCAAGCAGGCTCGCCTGCTTATGGTGTGTAGCTACACCTTATAGGGCTTGTGGATTGTAACGCAGGCCTGATCAAATGCAAGCTTCCATTGCTGCCAGCCCTTTCAAAATTCATGCGCATGCATGCAAGGCTCACCAAGTTGCGTTGTCAGACCACAGCAGCGTCCCATTCCTGAGGTCTGTTGGGGCCTGGCAGCACGTTGCAGCCTTGCACGGGGCACACCACGGGTGTGACATGCAGCGACGCATCTGTTCGGCCCGCCAGCAGCACGGCTGCAGTGGTCATGTTGAAGGTCTCGTTGCCCCACCACCAGCTGACTGGTGCCAGGTTTTTGTTGTAGAAGAGCGTGCCGTGGCTGGCGTTGAAGGGGCCGCTGGCAGGGCTGCGACTGGCGGGCTGACGGTTTTGCTGTTGACCGTGACGCGGTCATACACCTGCAGCATGGCGCCCAGCCCATGATGACACACATGGGCGAACCGTTCACACGATCCAAGACAGTTGCCTGATGGGTTGATGTGGTACCTGCTGCCGCGTTTGAATTGACTGGGGTCTCCTCTTGGGGCCAGGAGTGCCACAGCATGCTGGGCGGCTTCATGCCATTCTGCTGCCAGGCGGATGCCAAACACATGCAGGCATGCATGACATGGCCAAGTCACGTGTGTGTGCACGCACAGGCATGCACACGCAGGCATACACACGCCCAAAGGCATACACGCCTGATGATTCACACCTGTGGCCACTTGGCTGTGAGGTAGAGCCAGCCGTGCGTGGCGTTCATCAGGTCCGGCTTGTGCAGGCTGAAGCCGTCAGGGCTGAGTTGGTACGGCATGGCCCAGTGCAGCCAGTAGCTGCGGCGGGTAGCACAGGTGAACTGGTAGCCCTGCACAAACGACCAATGCCAGTGCCGTGATAAAGACAGCATATTAATTCCGGTGTGGTTACATAGGCTGGGCAACACTGCTGTACTGAACGTGTAATGCTGCTGCCGCAAGTGCTGTTGCAGCAACATTAGCAGCGGCTTGCACCCACATCTGGGTGCACGTACTGTGCATTATGCTGTGCTTGAAACAGCCAGCAGTGGCTAAGCGCACAGCCGCTTACGTCTTCATTGTAGTTGGTGTGGTGGACACGGCTGGTGCGGTTGGTTGCCTCAGAGGTGACAAGCAGGTCCCTGCAGCAGCAACAGCCACAAGCTGTCTGCGATGGCCCTGTCCTGCTTTGATGTCTGAGCTGCTGCTGAAGAGCATGCCATGCAGAGCCAAGTGGCCATTGCAGCAGGGTGCAGAGTGCCATGTGTCAAGCACTGCTCTGTGGAGCTTGATGTTGCATGCAGCAAGTAATTCAAACAGCAGCTGGTGGGATTACTGCTGACAAAGCAAGGCCCTGTTTCACAAACCCACCTGAACTTGAGCGCAGTTGGCGCGTGCCCGTTCAGCATCACCCGCCTGAAAGCCAGGTCAGGCGTACAGTACGCTGCATTGCCTCTGTTGATGTACACACACTCGGGCTGGTCAAACAGCTCACTCTCCACCGCAGAATGGTATGTCACACCAGGTCCAAGGTTCCACCCCGTTGGCAGATCACTGGCGTCCAAAGTATTCTGGTTGATCAGAGATCCGTCTGTGTCTAGGTAGATCCCCTGGTGACCCCAGCTCCAGTCTGCCAGCGCCGGCTTGCCCTGCTGAATGAAAGTAATGTTGCGGGTGAAGGTGGTTGATCCCCCCTGGAAGTTTTTGCACTTGCCGCAGGCCTCCAGGGCCTTGAACTGGCCTTCCGATGTTGTGTAGTTGACGAATGTGACATTGATAACCGACATGAGCGCGCTGTGCCTGGGATGGCCATGGGGCGGGCTCTGCATGACAGACAGACAAGTGAGGTGCTGAGAGAGTTCCATTCAAACGAATCCAGAGCTGCACCCTGTAGTGCGTGCTGCATACTTGCCCACTGGTGGTATGGATATGTGCTGGTTCTCATGTTGCATACCCGACTGGTCGCTGTACCCACCTGTGTGATGAGGCCTCGTACGCCCCTGTTGCTGGGCCATGCTCCCGCCGTGCCCTGCCTTCCAGCCTCTGTCCTGGAGATGATGAGTGAGTCCTGCACACCCGCCATATTGGTCAGATCCACGCTGCCCTGGACCCTGTCATCCACCACCCACGCAATCTCAATGTTGCCTCCATGCTCTGCAGCAGCAAGGCACACAACTGCTGTCAGCACTGGTTGCTGCTCTTACATGAGCCCGCTGCCACGTGGCTTTGACAGTGCTTTGGGGAAGCTTCAGGGACAGGATGCAGTACGATGCCACAGCTTGCACCAGGACAGCATGCATGTGCGGGGCACTTGCCTTTGCCGTTGATGACATGCACACGCGGCCCTGCACCGTTGTCAGCCATGGTGAAGTTGCGCAGCTGCACCAGCCCAACCTGCGTGCACATGGCTCCCTTGACGCCGTTCTTGTAGCCAATGAAGCCGTCAAACACGGCAGGCAGCTGCTGGAAGGTGCTGTCGCATGGGTTGGTCTTGGGGTAGTACTCAGGGTGGATGCGCAGGCCGTAGAACATGTTGCTGTGTGCAACGTTGTTAGCAAAGCGGCGCAGTGCCACAAACTTTGGGCAGTAGCTGGTGGTGAAGGATGGGCCCTCTGGAAAGTCCAGCAGGCGGTACCAGAAGCCGTAGCCGGCGGAGCCTGCAGGGCGGCAAAGCAGCAGGCACTGGCCAAGGGGTGAGATGCATTGCGCTGGTGCACAAACATGAGGAATGTTGCATGATCGTGCAGCCATGACACAAGGAAGCAGACGCGGGCTTGGTCAGACCGCTGTGCTTTGAGGGCTGAGTTTTGATCAGCTGCATGTTAGGCTGGGCGTGCTGCGTGGCTGGGCACCAGCGCTCACCGGCTGCTACGTTGTTTTCAATGGTGTTGTTGGGTTGGTGATCTGCAGACAAGCCCAGCAGCCAGCAGGGTATTTCAGGTCCAGTAAACAACAAGGTGTTGTTGTTCTGCATGATAAGGTTAGCAAACATACATAAGGCACCAAGCCTTGTCATGCTGGCTTACTGTGCTCTGCTGATTGGTACAACATCTCCATCAGCTCATGATCAGCTCACCCAGAACGTTGCTGGTGTAGTGTCTGTGTTGAGCATTGCGTTTGACACCCTGGTCAGGATGCCCAGGTTGCCACGCAGAACACTGCCTGCCAACGACAACAGGCGCATCCACATTGTTCGCACATTGTCATGAGCAGACTTTGCACCAAAGCCTCACAAAACAGGGTACACGGTGTTGATGTTGTGCGGTTCTCACAGCAGAAGAGCATCAAGCTGCACATGCCTTGTGTCACGTTCCACCGACCCCTGCTGTAGCTGCAAGAATCCAGCAAAGCACAGCTGCCCACCAAGTCTGACACTGCTGTACGCGCATTGACGTGGCACATGCCAGCCAAGCGTAACGCACCCCACTCCAAAGCATCCTCAAAGAAGTAGCATGCCCCATGATGTCGTACGCCACGTTGTTCTCCAGCAGCACCCTGTGTGTGCCGTGTATTGTGATAGCCCTCTGGAAAGAATGGTGGATGCTGCAGCCCTTGACCCAGGATTGCATGGCGGCGTCGCCATGCATGTGAAGTGGATCGGGTAGCGCCCCAGCCTGAAGGCTTGGCCTGCCCACTGGACCTCCACGTGTGTGAAGCGCAAAATTGCTCTGGGGCGGCGCGCTGGCGTGGACACCATGACCTGCGCGCCGTACAGGGATTCAGGGGAGGACGCGTCACCCATGAAACGGACGTTCCTGCGCACAGCAAACTAGAGGTGAGGCCGGGCTGCAACACTGGAGAGGCACCATCGGCACAGTCAGCGGCGCCATGTTGAGATGCGACAGATGTTGGCCAGCTGGCCAGCGCCTGTCATCATGCACAACTTACATGTGCAGCACAGCAAGCACAGCATGGCTTGTGTGTGGGAGCTCGTACTCCTGACCTCACACGCTGCATGCATGGCCGTCGTCCAGCTGTGGACATCTATGTCATGTGTGCCATCAAGTGACTTATAATTACCTGTTCATAACAGCCACTTCTGCGCGCATGTCCAGCACGTGGGCATCGCCAGGCACAGTCACAACCTCCCCGAGGTGAGTGTACGTCAGCGGCACGTCCAGGCCCAGCTGCACCGCAGTCGACCCCTCAGCGCCGACAGCAGTGATGTTTGTGACGGTCGCTCATCCAGTCTGTTGCGTAGAAGCTGCTGGATGCGATGACGATGCGGTCGCCGACCTGCCAGTTGACAGGGCCGTTCACTGTGATGGCGGTGTCGCCGACGTTGGCGGTGGCGTTCAGGACGGTCCAGGTAGGCTGCTTGGGCAGGCCGTGCAGGCGCACACTGCCGTCACGCACCGCCAGCACCTGCATTGTGAAATGTCATGCATGCACAGCAGCCAGCATGAGGCTGTCAGGGCTGTCGCGACAAGGCAGCTGCCGTGCGTCCGCATCTCCGCACACACTGCACGCTGATGACTGCTTGCAGATCCGAGTTGTTTGCAGTTCAGGCGCAGCATCCCAGCACCCTGGTCTCACCTTGCCACCATACAAGGGGATCTCGCGCGAGTCCGGGCCGCCGTGCAACGTGATGCATGCAGCGCCAGGGAAGGGCTTCTCCTCACTGCCAACCTGCAGGTTGCCGCCCTTGACCAGAATGTAGCGCGCCTGCAGCAGCAGCAGCAGCAGCAGCAGCAGCAGCAGCAGCAGCAGCAGCAGCCGTTGCACACACAGCATGCGGCTTGGTTCTTGGTGGCTGCAACTGCCAGAGGCAACAGGCTGTGGCACAAGCAGGGGATGGGATGCTTTGCCGCTATACTACTTCTGCATTCCCGAGATTTAATCCGACGCGGTCAAGTCTATCCTCTGTGCAAGTTGCCGCAGCAGAAAGATATGAAACCGCAGCCAACCAGCAACCTCTGTGCCGACTGCTGCAGTGGCAACCTTTGCAGATGCCGTCACGCTCACCTGCAGGTGGATCTCGTCTTGTGCTGTCTCATCAAACAGCAGGTCGCCCTCAAGCACAATCGCAGACAGCAGCGGCGGGCTCACATCCAGCAGCACAGTTGCGCCAGATGGCACCAGCACCATGTCTCCCTCGACGGGCGGGTCGCCGCCGCCCCAGGTCGTCCTGCGGCTCCACAGGTCCACATACTGGTATGTCGCAGTACTTGCAGTGCCTGTGGCCTGCTGTTTAAGCTTGCTGCGGCAGCGTTTGCGGGTGGGGGGCATTGGAAGGCTGCAGCTGCTGTGCGGTCGCAGCGTAGCCAAGGCCGTCAAACAGGACACGGACGGTTGGGGCCCACGCGGCTTGGGTAGAGAGGAGTTTCCTGCTGTCGGGTTGCTTGATGTGCATGTGATGGTGCTGGCGTTGACAAGCACAGCATCAAAGCACACCGTGGAGCCCAGCGTGACTGATATGTTGCCAGCATGGCTGGCAAGGAAGTTGCCGGTGATTGTGACGGCTGTGCCGCCCTCTGTGCTGCCGCGTGTTGGTGTGACACTGGACAGAAGTGGCGTGAGGCTTGCACTGTAGGTGAAAGTCGCGGAATCAAAGAGCTGTGCAAAAGCACCCTGCATACAACAGCCACAAACAATCAGTCTTGCCCGGCAGGCACGCAAGCTTTAGATGTTTGCGACAATTTCCCATACTGATACTTGAGGGATTTACGCACCCAAAGTGCAGCACTGCTTATGTGCTACTCCTTGCTGCTGCGGACGCACCTGTGACGGTGTGATGGCTGCTGCATACCCTGCCCAGTTGTCATGTTGCTGCCAGGGCTGTTGTAATGCAGGTGATGGTGGTGGTGTTTATGGCCATCACAGTGCAGCTGCTGTTGCCAAACGACACAGCCACAGCACTGACCTCTGGTGAGAAACCTGAGGTTACAACAAAATCATGCCCCTTCAGAATGAGCTGCCAAGCAGGGTTGCAAGGTTCAGCAGAAGCAGCAGTGGATGTGTGTGGCAGGCAACACTAACTGTACTTGTTCCTGTGTGTTGTCTGCTGCGTACATGTTGCAGGACTCCATGGTGGCCACCACCGCTTCTGACAAATCAACACGCCTGACTCCATGGAGCACTTGCAAACAACTGCAGCTCACCTCTGCCGGTGATGACAAGCTCTGTCCCTCCCGCAATGCTGCCAGCACTCCTGCTGATGCTGCTGACATCCAGAAGCACCTGAACCGCTGCTGCTGCAAAGCCACACCCAACATCGTCAAGGCACACCCAGGCATCATATCTCGCTGCCGGCAGGGTGGCTGGGACGTCACAGGATACAGTCTCAAGGTACCTGCCAGCAGCGCTGCTGAAGTTGCTTGCAACAATTGTTGCAGTCACCACTTGAGGATTGGCACCCACTTCCAGCACCATGCCACATGCATACACAGGTCCACGTGACCCGCTTTGCAGTAGAACACTGGCAGTTGATGCAGTTCCTACAGGCCGGGTGTCATTTACGCCGGCAATGCCTGCTGCTGCTGCACCTGCTGACCATGTCAGGGTCAAGTTTGCGGCGGTGAAAGGCTGCAAGGTGGCTGGTGTAACCCCTGTGACAATTGGAGTGTAGGCCGTGTCCAGTATGTACGGAACAGGAGCTGAGGCCGCTGTGCCATTGGTGACACGGTCAAACACGCGCAGCTGCAGCGTCAGCTGCCGCGTAGCAGCTGTCACACCTGCCACATAGCGCGGCAACTGCACTACAGCTAACGTGTTGCTGGCAGACACGATGGCTGGGGTGACTGGTCCAGGTGTGGATCCAGCTATGGTAACTTCCATCTGCACACTGCCGTTGCTGGGAAAGGCGGCAAAGCCATTTCCGGCAATGGTCAGCGACAACCCACCATGGTATGACCCCCACCTTGGAGAAATACCAGTCACAACCAGTGGTGTTGTGATCCTAGCTGTGTTGCTGCCTCCTGGCATTGCCGCATGCCAGCTTGCGCTACTGCCAACATGATAGCAGCATTGCCAGCTGGCAATGCTGGCATTGCACAGCTGACGCTGCTGCCATCCGCAGCTAGCTCTGTGATGCTGCACCCCTCTCCGCCTACGGTGACCGAGACATCCCCAGATTGGTTACTCAGCAGGGTGCCGTTCAATGTGAGCAAAGCTGCGCTGTTGGCAGCAGCAGCCCTGACCAGGAAGCTGGTGACCACAGGTGACAGGTAGCTGCTTGGAAAGTAGCCACAGGCAGGGCCAACACAGCAAGTGTTCTAGACTCCAATGCCACCACTGGTCCTGGTGCAGTGGTGGTGTCCGGTGCCAGCGACTTGCTGCTGCTGCAGCCGCTGCGGGCTGCTGCGCCGTTAATCCAAGCTTGCACAGGGATCATGCTTCCCGGCCGCGCCAGGTAGGTTTGGCTGCGGGGATAACTGCACTGGGCTGCATAGCATACAAGCGATGCAACACAAAACCCTGTCAGCATATGCTGCTGGTCTCTGTGTACACCTGGCGATGCAGACTGTCAGCTGTCATGCGGACACTTGAGCCACGTGCTCCTGTGGCTGGCATCTGTACGGATGTGCTGCCCCTGAGACTAGCGAAGCATGGCAGGCTTGGCAAGCTGGGTGTTGCAAGCACAGCCGCTCACTCACCCCGCCGTTTACAGACACAGCCAGCCGCACAGATGCGCCGCCAGCGTGCTCCAGGAAGTGCAGCTCCACGTCATGCCAGCCTGTCGGCAGCACCACACTGGCTGTGCCGGCATAGTTTACCACGCTGCTGATCAGCACCTCATCATCAACAATCAGGCGCGCCTGACGCAGACGCAGAGGCAGACACATGCAGCCAAAGGAAGAGTACAGTCACTATGTGGTGTCTTATCATGTCACTGTAGATGTTACTTTCAATCCGGCAGAATGATCTGTCAACTGTGGGGTGCCCTGCGGTCAGCAAGTTACGCAGTGGACCAAACGTTGTGCCTGCATGCACCTGCACCATCGCTTGTGATCAAACAAAGCACCTGTGCCGCCGCCCATGATCAAACACAGGCCCTGCTCTGCCCACCTGATCATCCACATTCACAGTGAAGCTGTGGTTGCCACCCACGGCACCAGCAGCGAAAACATGAAACGCCCAGCAAAGAAGTCGGGTGGCGAATGCCAGCAGGGGCTGAGCCACCCCAGTTCAGCTCCAGCTGCTGCAGGAACATGCGCGCATCTGCAGCAGACCGCGCAATAGTGCTTTTAGCATAGGCATGCAAGCCCCATACAGAGGTGTGCTGATGAAATGAGCAGAAAGCACAACAAAAATGCGTGGTCACTGCCAGCAAGTTGCCATGGCGGCTGCCAGCTCACAAGAGGTTCACCATGCGCATGTGGCCAAAGTCGGACGAAGCGCATGCAGCCCCTGGCCTCACCAGGTCGTGTGTATGAGCCAAAGTTCTCGGGTATGACGCGCGTGCCAGCCGGCATCTGCCAGAATTCGGCCAGCAGCTGGCCGGCAACGGCGGGAGCCCTGCAGCTGAGCTGCGTGGGTGTGATGCTGCTGGCGTCAATGTCACAGGCCACCCCACCAACAAGCACCTGCACACACAAAGGCACAGTGTAAACTCGCTGTACTGCAACGGATCAGGGCGTGCAGCGATCTGTTAGATCAAAGAAGGTGGTGGAAGGAGGTCATGCACACAGTGTGTTGGACACTGCAGCTCACCGTGTTTTGACCTGGATCTGTGGTGTTGAAGGCAGCGGCACTGCTGGTCAGCTGCAGCATGGCCCCACCCTGAACAGACCCAGCAGCCACGTTGCTGCCGCTTCTGACAGCAGTGATGACTGGGCTGTATGCAAAGCGGGCAGGCTGGGAAGGCACAGCATGGACGCCCAGCTCCCCATTGGCCTTTTGCACTATAACCTGGTAGTTTCCTGCAGGTGCTTCAGGCACAGTACAGGTCAGGTTGCTGCCGTGGACCTCAACAACAGGGCAAGCCAGCCTGGTCCAAGCTGTCTGCAGCCACACAGCTGTAACATCTTCTAGTGCCCTGCCTTGGACAAGCAGCGCATCACCAGCAACAGCGGCAGCAGGGCTGGTGCTGCTGACAAGTGGAGTGACGGCCCAGCTGTAGCTGAACGTGCACGCGCCAGGTTGGGTGTTGTAGCAGCTTGTGCGTGGTGTGGGGTCGTCCCAGCAGTAGAGCTTCAGGGCATCGTTGCTGGGCTTGTCTGAGCAGAGCAGCACCTGCACTGACCTGCAACCCACATCACACGTGCAACAGCGGCACCGATAATGTGAGCTTGGATTCGTAAGCCTGACCTCAGCACAGTATGGCATGCCTGCAAGGCAGGTGGCCTGGACCTGCAGCCCCTGCTTCCTGGCAAAGTCCAAGCCAGGCTACTGCATGCGTAGTCCACAGTACGCAGCAATGCGGCAGGCTGCCATGTCAGCGCCCGTGCTCACCCAGGTTGCGTATCACGTGCCTCCAGCCTTGCGGCCATCGCATCATCACTGCTGGCATCAGCAGCCAGGTGTGGCCTGGTCAAGCATGTCAGAGCGCCCCCGCTGCTGCTGATGTTGACGACGTCGCACAGGGCCAACCCGTTCAAGAAGGTGCTGCTCACAGGAACTGTTAGGACCACCACGGCTGTTGATGGCTCCAGGGCGTCAAACCCTTGGCCGGCAATAGTCAGCAAGCTGCCACCGCCAATGCTGCCTATCTGTGGTGTGACGCTGTACACGCCAAAGTGCGACTTGAGCAGACCCCTCTGCTTGCTGTCATCAGGTGCCGAAATGTTTGGCTGCAGGATGTGCATCGCGCCCATGATGTGACAGCAAGCCAGTAGGTGCCAGGCGGAACCACGCGCAGCTTGCAGGCCGCAGTGCTTGCATTGTGTGCAGCGAGGCTGCTGCAGGTGATGCCGGAGGCAATGCTGCTGCTGATGCTGGCGAGGAAGGACAGGTCGGTCATGTTGTCAGCAGCAGCCAGGTCCACTGCTGGCAGCAGCTGCACATGCCACTGGCCGACGCTGCTGGTGGTAAAGCCCTCCACTGAGAAGACCACCTCAGCACCTGCAAATAAACACATCACAGCCGACTTCAACCTGTCTCTGCTGTAGCACTCGCAGTGGAGGAGCTGAGCACGTGTGCTGCATGGTAGGGCTTGAAGAGGACGAGCAGCAGCGCTGCTGACCTCTAGGTTTATGTGTTTAGATGCTCAGGCAAGGTGGAAGCTCTCCAACTGCACCCTCACCTCCTACGGGGAGCAGCGGTTCAGACAGCAGTGCTGCAACTCTCCAGCCACTGCTGCCGGCTGCTGCCACAGGAATGGTCCATGGCGCAACTGCTGTGGAGGTGGTAGGGTCAAAGCTGCCATCGTCCGACTGCACAGACACACGAACTGCAGCTGCTGGGTCCACGACACCACCTGCAGCGCAAACATACACGCATTCCAAGTGATGCAGCACAGTTGAGCTGAACCAGAAGCAGGGTGGCTGCTGCACAGCATGCAGTCTTGTGTTGAATTTTTCACAGCTGAGCAGAACACCGACCTGGGAACCAGACCTTCAGCTGCCTGGTGTTGCAGGACAGCACCGCGCACTGCACGCCCCCCACCCACACCCAGTTGCGGCTGCACTGGGCGGTGTCAAAGCCGCGGCCGCTGATGTCGAGCACTGTGATGCCTTCAGCACTGAGTGGGCTGTTGCTGGGAGGGAGCAAATTGAGCAGCAGCGTCTTGATGTTCACAGTAAAATTGCCAGCTGCCAGGCCCCTGCCAGCAACATTGACCAGCACCTGACGAGAGGCACAACAGACAAGCGCCCAGCTCGCTTACTGAGCACAGCATGCTTGAGTTTGCAGACAAGGCCTACAGATTGGCATTGCCTGCTGTATGCGCGCACGAAGCAGGCCCGCACAGGCAGGAAGCGGTGCCGTGGCTCCGGCTTCAAGCACATCCATGCGCGCATCTGCCGCAGCTCTCACTCACTTGCCGTACACCGGTGGTGGTTTCAGACGTGATAAAACACCCCAGCTGTGTGGCGTTCTGCCCTGAGGAGACTCTGACTGCCACGCTGCTGCATTGTGAGGGGCCCAGGAACACCGTGTTCTCCCTGCCCACCGGGCTGAAGAGAGTGCCATCGACCACAACGGTCTACAACCAGGGCAGTGCAGCAACAGATTTACTCGGCTGAACTTGAAGAGGCATAACCAGACTGATTCAACATACCAAGAGATTGTACACAGTGCATACTGATTTTGAGAGAGAGAGAGTAGTTACACGTGGGTCCAGTCACCATCTTAGTTGGTATGAGCCACCCGAAATGAGCACGGTGTAAAAGCAAATAGTGATTGTGTTGATGCAGACAGTAGGCAGGACAGAGCTGGTGGACCTTACGTAAGCAGCAACTGTGCACATGCGCCAGACACAGGCATGGCACAGCAGCTGAACTCACCACAAAGACGCTTGCATTAATTGGGGAGGCAGGCACCACACTTGTGACTGTTGGGGTGACTGCAACGCTGTGGCTGAACCCGCACACTGCTGCATCAGCTGCTGATCCAGGCGGGAGTGACAAGCTAGTCTCATAGGTGCTGCCGCAAGCTGCTGCAACTCCGTTGACCTCCAGTTGGATTGTGTTGTTGTAGGTGACGGGCACCCGCAGCATGTCGCCTGGGATGGGCCCGTAGAATGCGTCGCTGCTGCCGTTCTGCAAGATGGTGACGGAAACTGACGGCTGGCTGCCAGTGACATTGCTGCTGTCTACCACACGCAGCTCAGGAAGGTCACCAGCCAGGCTTGAGAAGGTCACCGTATATGTGAACCGCGCGTTTTCATCAGATGTACGCTGAACCTCCACCCCTTCAGTTGCTGTGCCTGCAATGCTGGGCAGGGAGTTGATCTGTGCACGGAAGGCGTCCTCAGCATCACCGACTTGAATCACCACAGCATCGCAGAAGTCGCCAAGTGCCAACGTGAAGGTGCCACCAAATGGCTGACTGGCATTGCGGGAGAGTTGCGAGGTGAGGGAGGCGCCAGCAGGTGCCTGGGTAGTAGCGCTTGCGCCTGGCTGTGTGCTCGTGTCCGCAGCTTGCAGGGCTGCATTGAAGCGCGGGTGTTGTTGTTGTGCCGCCATGAGTAGTCCAGTACCCTGCAGCACAGATGCAAGATGCTGGTCGCCACCCACTGGTGGCTGTCGCAGGCACATGCTACTGCTGTGCAGGATGCAGCGTGCAATACGATAAATTGTCTAAATGGTGACTGGACCCGCTTGTGACTGTCTCATTCTCATACAAGTTGTTCTTGACACAGTTGGCACAGCCCCAGCATTTGTAACAGACCGCATGGTGTTGATGGCACCCCTGCAACCCTGCCACGGTGATGCGCCGCGACTGACTCACCACTGCAACCCAGTTTTGGCGCCAACCCGGATGCTGCAGCACACAAGAGGCGCAACAGCACTGGACGGTCAGTCTCAAAGTTGTGTGGAGTTTCATCACACCAAGCAGATGGATACGATGTACGCGGCAAACCATCATAAGGCGAGGCCCATGTGCCGACGCAGCATCGCATGCACCATCAGAACAGCAAGCACCACCATTCAGGCCGGCAAGCTGATACAGTGCAGCTCACTCACCTCCTCTGTGTTACGCTGGGTCTGAAGCCAGTGGCCACATCCACTGCCGCTGCCACGGCAGTAGCTGACGCGTTCCAAGGGAGCATCGTCACATTATACGGATCAGATCCCCAAATGTTCAGCTGCACTGTGCGCAGGGCTACTCCTGGCACACTCACTGCTGATATTGCCACAGTAATGCCATCCAAGTTGGGTGTTGTTGCGTCCCCGGCAGCACTGGGCAAGGCTAAACCGCACGTGCCACCCAGAGAGCCCACGATAGGGACTTGCGGGTACGTGGCAACATACATGCTGCCGACTGCGTTGCTGTCAGCGCTTGCGGAGTGCTGAGCACCCATACAGGGTCAGAAAATGCACATGTGGCACTAGGGCACATGCCAGGGGTGGCAGCGGGAGCTGCAACAATGGAGCCCACAGTAGCGCTCACAATGATACTGGATAGCTGCAAGCATCAGGCAGCACAGCACAGTCAGGGCCGTGAGAGTGACAGTGCAGCGCTGGGTGGTGGGAGTGCATCACTGGACACCGCAGCTTGCAGCGCAGAGCACCATGTGCAGTGGCTGCTTCAGGTGCAAGCGCAGATCAAAACCAAAGGGGCGCTTGAGTGCGGCAGGGGCAGGACATATCCTCCGACATGAATGCAGTACTGCAGGCGTTCCTCGCAGGCCAGAGCCTCACCAGGTTGATGCTGGTCGACCCTGCTGCTGCCACCTGGTAAGTAATCGACCTGCCGTCCTCTGCTGCACTCCACTCCACCCCCAGAGCACTACTGCTCAGCCTCAGAGCCTGCCTCAGCATGCTCGCCAGCGTGTTGGCACCCTGCTGCCCACCAGCGACTGCCACCAAGGCAGGTAAACTGCTGCCATTCACGTTGACGTTGAGTCCAAGGTTGGGGTGCGACAGCGCTGCTGCGTCTGCTGCAGTCAGGGTTATGTTGATGACACTGTCGTTGCCTGCCGGGGACAGCAGGGTGAGCAGGCGCTGCTGGCCAAAGAGGTTGTGCCTGACTGTGACGCGCTGCACTTCGGGAGCTGAGCTCCAGTCGGGTTTGCTGTTGGGCACAGTGACGCCAACCTGCAGTGTGCATGCAAAACATGTGCTCTGTGATCGGTACTGGTGCTGGCTGTTGAGGCGCAGCTCTGCACAGCTTGCAGAATGCAGTTGTGGCGGCAGCACTGCCTCAGCACCGATGGTGGTGTTATGCCGTGCCCAGTGGCAGAGCATGTCACGTGCTCAGCACACGCGGACTGCACTGCAGCCTGCCTCCTGCTGATGTCAGCGTCACCTGCAGGCGGGAAGGCCCGCTGGGGGTCTGGCAGTGCACGGCCTCCAGCAGCAGCACCTCCCCTGCTGACAGCAGCACCGGCCTGCTGCGCTGACTGGCAGAGTTGGTCCACTCGTTCGTGCCTCCCGTGAAGCTGGTGATGTTGACCAGCCAGGTGCTGCTCCCCTGCAGGACGAAGATAGAGGGAGCTGGGGGCCAGGTCACCAGCAGGGAGCATAACAATGTGCCACGCTATGCTTGTAACTTGTGATGCATCCAGCTGGGTGCAACATCATGCCTGCTTCAGACAGTTGGGTTGTGCAGCAACTCAACAACAACAGCTTGCTCCCCCTGGCCTTCACATGTTGGCAGGCATCACAAACGGGTGTGTGTTCAAACAAACCAGCCGCTCACATCCGCAAAGGTTGCCCGCAGCCGAGCAAAGTCGTCAGCCACCATCCAAAAGCTGTGGTTGCCTGCATCAGGCACATGCAAAGCATCATACAGCATTTATCAGTCTGCTTCAGTTGCAGTCATGCGTTGCCCCACTCTGCTTGTGTCAACTCGTGGCACCTGCTGGATGTGCTGCTGCCACACACTGGATACTGGCAATCCCACAGTAGCCAACACATACTTGGGTGTGTAAGAGCATGTGGGCAGCCCACCTGTCACACCCGCCGCACTCACACAGAGAACAGGTATGGCCTTGCCAGTGAAGTCCAGGAGGGACCAGTTTTGTATCGCTCACCTGTTGTCACGGCAGTAAAGAAAGCCCTGCTGCGTGTGCAGAAGCTGATGGCGTCCATGGTGGGGCTTTCCCATGCTGCCCCCAGCACTGCTGATGCGTCACCCGCTGTGAAGTTCAACGTCCAATTCTGCAACACCTCATGCAGCTGACCGTAGCCAACAGTCCTGCAAACATATAACAGGTTATGCAGCCCGATGGATGGCAGCAAGTCTGGCTATGTTATGGGGGCATCAAGTATGCAGGAGTGCCAGCAATTGAATGGCTACATCTGCTTGCACGGCATGAGGGACCAGTAGCCGCTTACATAAGCATGTGCTGGAGTGATGGACCCCACAGCAGCAGATGACATGCACAACCTGATAGCCCACCTGTTGAATTGTTCGTATAGTACCCCTCGCAAGCCAGGGGAGAGGCCCCTGATGGAGCCACCAAAGCAAGACTGGGCTGCAGCGCTGCCACTGCTGCTGCTTTGGTCGTAGTGTTGCTCGCAGCGGTGGCATTGCTCGTGTCGTTGGAAGCAGCAGTCAGCAGGCTGCTGGCACTGCATGCCATTGCAGCTGTCTGGGCAGCGCTGGGCTGTGGCTGCGTCCTGCAACTGATGCTTGTGAAAGTGCTCGCCACAACCTGGCACGGCACGCCCCCGACCGTCAAGCGTGTGATTGCATTGTTGCCAGGCAAGCTGGATCGCGGGAAGCCCCTGCCGGCAATCGTGACAGTTGTGCCGCCTGCTGTTGAGCCAATCGCTGGCCTCACAGATTCCACCACAGGGTAGACTTGGAACTGACGCGGCGCCTTGCCAGGGGCAGCTAGGAAGGAGGCGCGGCGGGGAGCAGCAAGGCCGCCTGCGATGCGGCCCTCGAACGAAAGTGACACGTTTGTGTTGCCTGCCACGCCAACTCCCACTTGCGGATCGCCCTGTGCAGCAGCGTGCAGAAAACGAGCAGTGGCATGGGGTGTTGGGCAGAGCATTGTGTCTGCGGTGTGTCCGTGTCTGCACCCCTTGCCAGTCCTCTGCCTCCCCAAGCACTTGCCAGGCAACGACACCTTGCCACGGCTGCACACTTGCGTTCGTCTGCATCCTCCTATCCTGCACACCTGCACTCCTGCTGTGCAGCAGCAGCGCACTGCCTCTGTACTTACCGCGCTTGGGTTTGGAAGGCTGCAGTTCAGTCTGAACATGGAGTCCCCGTTGAAGCGTGCATAGCTGGACCTCGCCCATGAGCCAGGGCCAGCAGCAGTGCACAGCCAGCCATTGAACATGATGGTGCCGATGCAGCTGGGTGGCGCGCCTTCTGCAAACTCCAGTGAGCTGGAGCAGTCCTGGTCCAGCAACCAAGTGCTGAAGCCGTACAGTGATGCTGTGCTGCCAGCTGGGCCTGCCATGGGCCACAGAGTTTGCAGGACTGCAAACATGCCACACCAACCGAGTAAGAGTGTTCAAGGTACTGACAGCAACACCGGCCAGAGGATTGGAATGGTATGGTAAGATGCAGGCATACAATGTGCCGTGCTGATGATGCGTTGTGTATCATGCATGTAGCCTGCTGCTTGCTGACGCTGCTGCATTGGCGCCAATGGCAGCAGGCTTAGCAAACACACTCAGCACTTGCTGGCAGCAACAAGTGCTGTGTGTCTGGCGATGCGGCTGGCGTAACAAGTTGCTTACCTGATGTGAAATCTGCAGTGTAGGTATAGCAGCAGCTGCTGGCTGTCGCAGCGCCATCCACAACAATTGTGACAGCTACTGGCCCAGCTGCCACTGCTGCACTTGTGACGCAAGTAATCTGCATGGGTTGAAAGCAGACATTGAGCGTCACAGCTGCATTCAAGCGGTGCCAAAGCAGCAGCTGCTGCGGGACATTGCTTGTAAACAGAATGTCATGTATCTCCAGGCCTGCACAACACAAGTAAGAAACTCTCTTATGTGGAACTGGCTGTGTACATATAGAATAACCAACTAACGATACAAATAGTTGTGCTCTGGTGTAGCGTCTGTAGCTGGTCTGTGTTTACCAAGGTGTCAGAAGTTCTGTGATTCAGGACTGTGCAGACGCTCTTGCCAAATAGACAGTGTTACCGCCCGCAAAGCGGTCCCTGCTGAAGCCAGACCCCTGATCGCCACCCTGAAAGACAATAGGTTGGATTCAGATGCGTGTATGCTGTGAATGGACCATATTATGCCCTGTGTTGCCAACACCCGCCTTTCCCCCCTCGTGAAGTAACAATTGCTGCTTTGCTGTATTGTACCTTGTCCCTCCAGCGATGCTCCCTGTTGAAGGGCTGATGTTACTGATCGCTACATCCTGAGCTGTTGCTGCGGTCGGGAACAGCACAAGTAGAACCAGGGCAGCCCAGGACATGTTGATGGGCTGGGCTTCTTCGTCAGACATTCATCTGTTGAGGCGATCTCAACACCCAGCCATACATATAAGATTTAACTTACTTTACAGCTGGTTTTGATGGTTGGATGAACATGGTGTCCTGTCTTTGCTTCGTGTCGAAACCCTCAGCGTGGTTTGACTGAATGCTCCGATCGGCACCGCGCTTCACGAAGGTGGTTCAGTCTAATCGCATTTCAAATGGTGGCTGACGCAAATTGTTGCTTTGGCTGGGCCAGCAAACAAAGCATATGCTCATACAATGCTGCTGCTCACAGCAACAGTAACCCGCTTAGTGCCACTTGCCTTGGCGTTGTTACTTGTGAACCATTACGTTTCAGCATGTCAGACAATGGTATACACTGCGCACGACATACCTGTGGTGGATGTGCAGAGCTGCAGGGGCAGCAGCAGCAGCTAAAGCCTGGGAATAGCCGTTGGCCAAGTTACCAAGGACCTGATACAAGAGAGGTTAAAATGTGCATTCTTGTTCGAGCTACCCATCAGCACCTTACGGCATGATTTAACAGCTTGTGCAGAGCGTTACCGCTGGAGGCCTCCTGTGTCTTGTAAAGATGCAGCCTACAAATGCAGTGGACACAACCCGTGCCAACTGCGTCACATGCAATGCACACCACAGTTGCATGCAGCAGCATGAAGTGCAGACATTGAGCACCAGGTTCAGTCACCAGGCTCTGGAGGTGCGTCACAAACGGCTTCTCTGCACCGTGCTGCTGCGTACTTCCTCTGCTTGCAGCCAGCAGGGGCCTGCAGGAGTGCATAGCCTTTGCCGCGACAGCACACGGGCAGCAAGCACTGAAGGCCATGCTGCAGCTGCATGCGGCACACTACCCTGAGTATGTACAAGAGCTCAGGGGGCTGGCAGATGGTGCTGGCCTGCCTTTTGAGCAGGTGGGCCACGCCAGCAGCAGCAATGAACCACAGCTCGGATGGCAGCTCCACTTTTGATACGTGTAGCAGCTATGCAGCTGCACATGCACGCGAGCAATGCCATGCACTTGCAGAAACAGGGCAAGATGAGTGCACCTAGAAGCACAGGATCACCTCAAGTGAGCAGTGAGGTCCTCCGCGCCTCTGGCTGACGGCAGCGGCGCTCACCATGCCGAGTGGCTGCTGCGGCGGCGGCGGCTGCTGCTGCTGCTGCTGCTGCTGCTGCTGCTGCTGCTGCTGCTGCTGCTGCTGCTGCTCATCGCCGCGTGTCTCATGGCCAACATGCGCCAAGAGCTGCTGGCATTGGCAAAGTCGCACCAGTAGCAGCAAGGGGACTCCTGCACCGACGTGCTGCTATCCCTGCCTGCAGCACACAGCCCGGCGATGCAGCAGGGGCACAGCAAAGGCATGCAGCCGCACACCACCACGCTGCTCGGGCACAACAAAGACATGACCAGGGACACCATGGGCCGCATCTACTTTGTCCGCTACGCTGCCGACATTGGCATGTTGTCAGCAGGCACCAGCGCCACCACACGCAGCAGCAGCAGCAGCAGCAGGAGGCGCTTGATGAGGCACCAGGCACCCCGCCAGCAGCTGGCCAGCAGGAAGCGGCGCCAGCAGAAGTTTACATCTCCACACCCGCACCAGGAGATAGCTAGTAGCACATACCAAGCATCGTGGACTTCTGCAGCAGTGTCTGCAGCCAGCCACGAGCGCGCAAGCAGCAACAGCAGCAACCTGTCCTGGCTGGGTTTTGTGTATGCTGGGGAGCTCGCGAGTTCAGGTTTCGGCGCCAACAGCGCGGGCATAGGGTTCAGCCTGAACGCGGTGTTCCCTGCAGTGCCACTCATGCCTGGCATCTCCCGCAACTTTGTTTTGCGGCACCTGCTGCAGGCACGCAGCATCAAGGAAGCACTGGCCATCATTGCCAGGCCAGGCCAGGTGCGGTTGGTGTTGTGGGCTGTACATCACTTGCCAGCGCACACAGCGATGAAGCAGAATTGCAACAAGTTGATGTGCAACAGCAGTGCGGCACCCAGCTGTTGCCGTTGCAAGAATGCCTGTGCTGCGCTACCTGTCATGTAAGTGACTGGTGTGTACGCCCATGCTCTTATGCAAACCGAATGACGCTTGCGACTGTTACCACCCTGACAGAGGGTGTGGAAGTGACACTTAACGGTGAACGCATTATGAACCAGTGTTCCACATACTCCTGTACCGCAGGCCGTGGGGCACAGCTACAACTTGTTTGACCTGCACAGCAGACGGCTGCTCAACGTGGAGGTGGGGCCTGGGGGCCACAAGGTGTTGGAGGTGGCGCGGGGCTCCTTCTACTCTCATGCCAACATGTTCGAGCACCTGGTGGCGCAGCAGCGCGTCGACAACAGCAGCTTCCACAGGGAAGCACGTGCACTGCAGCTGCAGGTAGGCACGGTTTGCGCTGTACTTGCGCCGCTTGACAGGAGGGGGCTTCAAGCCCATGTGACGGTCCACCTGCACCACAGCAGCGGGGCTTGAGTGCAGCGGGCGCAGGCCAACGATCAGCACCTGCTGCTGCCAGACCATACTCAACTGCTAGCACCTGCTCCTTCGTTGCGGGAGGCGTGACCAAGGTATCACCAGAGCCCTGGTCACCAGCTGTAAGCACGCTGCCAGTGCTGTTGCTGCTGCTGCTGCGTCTACTGCCGCTGCGACCTTGGTTGCAGGCTCCCAGGGATGCAGGCGAGTTGCTGGGCATGCTTGGGGACACCGCCGACCCTATCTTCAGGCACGGCAATAGCACAGCAGACAGTGCGGTCGTGACTCTGTGCACTGCGCTGTTTGACCTGGAGGCTGGCACCCTGCGCGTGTGGAGTGGCAACCCTGGCCAAGCCCGCAGCAGGCGGCTGCAGCTGCAGGTTGACCTCCATACCTTGCAGCTTGTAGGGGAGTCACAGGGATAACACTCCTGCATGCGTGGCCCAGGTGTTCCATCACATCGACGCATGTTGCATGCTGTGTACTTGACATGAACCCAGATTTCTGGCCAACTTGATTGGAAGCTTAAGAGCCCACAGTGCATACTTAATCTCCCATTGTTATCCTAGCCTGGGACGGGTAAAAACACAGCCATGGGCACAGCCAGCATCGTTCACAGATGCCAGTGCAGCTTTGCATGAGGGAGGCCGGGCGACTCTGCTTCGCTTTCCGACTGGGCTAGTGTGTAACAGGATGTTGTAGATAAACATGCCGCTGTGCCACACAGTGTGAGCATCATACAACTCTGGCGCATGCACAGGCATGCGCACTGCTTGGCGAAACATGCAGCCACATCCAGCATGCCATGCTGTGCACGGCAGTCAAACAGCAGAAACAATGCCTGCGCCACACAGTTACATGACTACCTCCCTTCTAAGATTGCTGCTGGAAACACAACAATGGTTGCTAGTGCCAAGTCAGCAGCTGCCTATGCATGGGCACACATATGTGTGGCTGCCAGGCACTGCCACGTCATGTCATCATGTGCTGCAGCAACAGATTGTAAGACCCAACATTGTGGCACTGGCGCTGCCACTTGGCAAGTGGCACGGCCTGTTCTGAGAACTTGGTAAGCTCAAGGTCAGACACTTTCATCATACATGCTAGACGAGAGGATTGCTGTACACAGCAATGCACAAGGATTGCCTGCACTTGCAAGCACGCTACAGACTATAGAACAGCATGAGATGCTCCTCTGCAGCGGCAACTCTGCAGCAAACACACCACCGCTAGCTGGAAGCCCTGAGCACGTCATCATGCGGCATTGCGTGTATTGCTATGGCTTGAATGGATGATATGATGATAATGCGCCATTAAGTTAAGCACCTCCTGTGGCGGCAGCCAGTCATACACCGCTGCAATGATCGCGCATACCACTCCTAGCACAGATACAGCAAAACCATGCAGCTGCTCACAGCACGTAGCGCGACAGGTCTTGGTGCTTGAGCAGCTCCTTCATGCACGCCTCGACCATCTGCTCGGTCACCTCATACGCAACACACAGCTCACCAGCGCTGCTGCTGGCACTGCTGGCGTTGCTCGTCGCCGGTGTGCTGCTGGAAGCAGCGCTGGGAGCTGCTGTTGTTGCTGCTGTTGCTGCATCCTGCTGCGGTTGCTTTTCAGCACCCTTGCCGCTGCTGGTCGTGGGCACCTCAGCTGCTGCTGCATCCTTGCTGCTGCCGCTGCTCGCCTTGGCCTCCGCCACAAGCTTGTCAGCACTGAAGCTGACCTCAGCCAGCACCCGCTCCAGCACAGTGTGCAACCGCCGCGCCCCGATGTTATCCAGCATCCGATTCGCATCTTCCGCTGCCTTTGAAATTGCACGCACAGCACCGTCTGTGAACTGCAGGTCGACGCCCTCGGTTGCCATCAGCACTGCCTGCTGCCGCAGCATGTTATGTTGGGGCTCCGTGAGGATGCGGTAGAACTCTTCAGCGGTCAGCTCGGCCAGCTCAACGCGCACAGGCAGGCGGCCCTGCAGGCAAGGCGGCAGCGAGGCGCCGCACGGGAGGCACAGGGCCAGGGTGTGGCAGCTTGCAGCGGTGTATGGGTGCTTGTTCAGAGCTGTGGTGCACACATCTAAGGCAGAGGAAGCAGCGGGCTCTGCATGACCAAGCGCAAGTGCAGACAGCTGCCTTGAACTGTTGCTGGAAAGGGTGGTCTGGTAACCAAGGTGATAAGTGCACCCGCGCGGGCAGCAGGCGGATCTGCGAGAGGTGCTAGCAAATAGTCCACGTGGACCAAGTCCACCACCTGTGGTCCCCAAGGGTGATGCTCACAGCACAGCTCCAGCCTTGTCGGTAGACAATGTACACATCATCAATGCGCACACGGGGAGGCGGGTGCTGGCGCTGAAGCTCACATGAAGCCAGGCAAACACCTTGAGTGAAGCCAGGCAAGCACCTGCACGCGGCACTGCCTCTCACCTGCAGCTCTGCCAGCATGTCGCCCGGCTTGGAGCGGTGGAAGGCGCCACTGGCTATGAACAGCACATGGTCGGTCGACACGTTGCCATACTTGGTCGCCACGGTGCTGCCCTCCAGGATGGGCAGCAGGTCGCGCTGCACGCCTTCGCTGCTCACGTTGCTGCCTGCAGGGGAGGGGGGCAGGACGGCATCGTAGGACACGTGCACACGTAATCAGCCATACGGGTGATGAAGCAACGTCGCTTGCCCACTTTGACAACAGACAGCAGCAGCTGTGATGTGCCTGGCACAGTCTTGGTGTCCCTTGCAATGGTGCTTCCTCACTCATGAATGACAGTTCCTGATCTACCAGGTGGCTGCACAACCTGCAAGCAGCAGATACACGGTGTAGCCATCGCTTGCTCAAAACCTTGTGATGCACAGTGTGGCAGGCTATGGGGATCTCTCGCCCGCTGCCTACGCGACCCGCTGCACCTCCAGCCTAGCTGCCAACCAGAGTGTGCAAAGCACGCACCAAACACCGGGTGGGCGGCAACTCACTGGTCGAGCCTGCTGCGCCCTTGCTGGTGTCCACGATCTTGTCGATCTCGTCGATGAACACGATGCCGTCCTCCTGCGCTGCACGCAGCGCCTCCCGCACCACGCGGTCACTCGACAGCGCCCGCTCCACCTCGGCGTCAAGCAGCAGCCGGCGCGCCTCAGACACCTGCAGCACATGCGCAGCGGCCAAGATGGAAAAGTCAGAAGCAGGAGAACTGTCGGTACGTGGTCTTCAAGCGGCAGAACAAAAATGATTGAAGTAGTTGTCAAATGTGCAGTCGCACCCAAGCCGAGCGGTGACACCATTTAACTGACCTGACCACATGGCCATGCTAGCAATGGACACCGGCATTCACAAAGCTTTGAAGTTCAAAAACAAACCAGTGTTACAAAGTTCGTTCATGCGGCTAAACCGCAACTGGCGCTTGGCCCAAGAGAAGCTGCAAACAGCAAGCTATGCAGCAAGGAAACTGGTGTTACAAAGTGTGTGTATGGCTGCTACAGGCCTTTGGGAGTAGAAAGGGGTTGCACGGTGTGTGAAGTACGAGAGGTGTCACACGGTGTGTGCACACAGCTGCGCCGCAACGAAGCCTGGGAAGAAGAAGAGCGGTTATGCGGTGTGCGCACGCGGCTACGCAGCAACAAACAGCTGAAGTACCGGCTGCAAAGAGCTCAGCACAAACTGCCACTTAAGGAGGCTCAACCCCCAAGGAAAGCCCCTGTGTGCACTGAGCTAGGTATGAAGCATGAGTGTGGCATGAAGGGGAAGAAGGGGGGATATAATGTGTTTGGCCATAATAAGAAGGAATCAACGGTGACAGCACAGGGGCTACACAGCATGTGCACGCCATTGCGCCAAGAAGAAGAAGGGGGTCAGAAGAGAGAAAAGAGGTTGCATGATGTGTGCACGCGGCTGCGCCATGTTGGGAAAGAGATTGGGCGTGATTACATGGGTGTGCCCATTTGGAACAGAACACACTCGAAGACTGCAGCGCGCAGGGCAGGGATAAAACCAGAAAAAAGCCTCTGAGAAGCATTGTTGCAGCTTCCTCACCCTCAATAACACAAAGTCTGCAAAAAGCTCATCTGATGAAAGGGAAGAAGAAGGGGTTACACAGTGTGAGTGCACGCGGCTAAGACGCAACGAACACCCCAAGCAACAGATAGCTGCAAGCAGCTCAGCACACACTGTCAATTGATATGCAGGTGTTTGGAGACAACGCGGAGCACTGCTCAAGCAGATGGGGCACCTCAAGATGGCCAACTGCAGTAGAGGCAAGAAAGCACGCATGAAGAGGGCCTTCAAGGTGCCATGTCACCGCAAGCACGCCAAGCGGCGGAAGCAGTGACACATCCCATCTTGTGGGGCTGACTGAGGCCGTCTACCTCAGCCAGTTGAAACCTCCCCAGTGGTCGGGCGACCACATGGTGGAGGGGTAGGGGGTGTGGTGCCGGAGACGGCAGGCCTGCCCTCGTTCCTTAAGTTACGCGAGCATCTGCATCCTTGGACACCGAGGATGCACCGCAGCCGTAACGCTGCAGCTATGCGTAGTCTCTCTCTCTCTCTCTCTCTCTCTCTGCAGGTGTTTGTTGTGGCGCAGCGGCGTGCTCGCACCTCCTTGCAAGGAGGCTGCCACCCCAAGAACAGACCTGTGAAGAGGGGTTGCATGGTGCGAGCACGCCGCTGTGCCACAACAAACACCTGCATATCAGAGATGCGAACAGCTGATCCGGTGAAAGAGAAGGAGACGGGTGTACACAGTGTGTACATGCGGGTACGCCGCAACAAACACCTATAACAGCAGATAGCTGCAAACGGCTTGGCTCTTATTTTCATTCACAGAGGCTCAACCCCAACAGCGCCCCTGTGTGTGAGGCATGACATAGGCTTTGCAAGCAAATACATCGTCCCCAGCACACGCAGTTCCATATGTCGTAAGTACCAGATCAGCACCAACTTGTTAGTCTCGGCAGTGTCAATGACAGCAATTTAAACATCTGGCAGTACAGGGGAAGGCTGAACTCACATCTGATTTGAGGGTGGTTACAGGGGAGCTCAGCTCAGATGAAGAAGAGGGGTTGCACAATGGGTGCATGCGGCTACGCCGCAACAAACACCTGAAATAACAGATACCTGCGGTCAGCGTAGCTCAGGCTGTCACTCCAGGCTCAACCCCCCAAAAAGCTTTCAGCTTAAGCCCCTGTCTGTGCGGCGTGCGACATGCTTTTTTATTGACATGGAGCTACACGTAGGCCGTTCGCCATCTGGGATGGCATGCACTGCACAGGTTTAAAGCATGATCGAACCAACTTGAGCCAAAGTGAGCCGTACTCTCTGACGTGATTGCACCATTTCATGTTTGCTCCACACTTTTGGGGAGTCGCACACACACTGAGCCAGTGCTCTGGCCTCCTGAACGCCGCAGACTGCAGGTGCCAGGTAGGGTCCCATACCATGCCCATCAAGCATGTGCACTTGTATTGAGGGGTTACACGGTGTGTTCATGTGGCTACGCCACGACGACACCTAACAAAATAGGTAGCTGGGAGAAGCTCAAACAGAGTGTCACTTGAAGGAGGCTCAGCCCCCAGGAAAGCCCTTGTGTCTGAGGCAAGACTTTGGCCGAGCAAGCACAAACCGTCGTCCTCATCACGCAAACTTTTGTTGAAGTGTCTGAGCTTGAAAGCTTTTTTTTTCACACGCAAACTACAAGAGTAGTTTAAGCAGTGTCAGTGACAGCAGTCTATACATGTTGCAGTACAGCTGGCGGCTGAGCTCATGAGTATGAAGCTGACTCAGTAAGCCTTTCGTTGGCTCCTGATTGGGGTTCCCACTCTTTTGTTGGGTGGAGCATGTAAAGTAAAGGAAAAAAAGGCACATCAGACTCGAGGCAGCAATTGAAAAAGAAATGGAAGAGGGCTGGTCAGTTGCTGAGGGGTTGTCATGGCTGCATATCTCAACAGGCATGCAGTGATCCCCAAATATGCAGTGACCCCCAGATGACTGCTATTCTCGTGGCCTGGAGCAGATCCGTGCCGCACTGCGGTGACACGGGGTTCCCTAGGGTGATACGGGTTTAGCCAGGGTGATACGGGATATGTCAGGCCAGGTAGAGACCATGTAACAAGGTGATACGGCGAAAGGCCCGAGATATGTGCATTTAGCGCCATCCCTGCGAAATCTTCGACCACATCCCGGTTAGAAGAAGAAGAAGAGGGGTTACATGGTGTGCACAGGCGACTACGTCGCAATGAACACCCGAAAACAAGAAGAAGAGGGGTTACATGGTGTGCACAGGCAACTACGTCGCAACGAACACCCGAAAACAAAGAGAGCACATCCCGGTTCGAACCCGCGACCTCATGGGCATGCCACACACCACACCAGGTGCCCCAGCTGAGCAATGGCAGCACCAGCGCTCGTAGTCTAGTGGTATGATAGGTCCCTGCCACGGACCAGGCCCGGGTTCGATTCCCGGCGAGCGCAGCAATATTTCAGTAGCAACGCCACATGCATCAAGGGTTCTTGCATCCTCAGCAAGGGAGGGGAAGGACTGTAAGATTGTTTTGCTGGCGTCCTTCACATTGCCTGCATGGGCCTCCCCACCTGCAGTGCAAAGACACTCAGACCCTAACACTCAGTTTCAACAACCCTTTGCCCCCCCTCCCCCCAACAAAACACACCGTTCTCAGGCACTTGTTGAACCCCGGCCCCAAAAACCCCGACTCATCCCAGCCCCATCCCACCACCTCACCTTCATCCGCCGCTTGCCCCTGCCGCGCATGCTGCCAGGCGCGCCAGCGCCATGCCTGCCCATCGCCTCCATGATGGTGCTCGCCAAGTTGCCCAGGGCAGCATGGCCGGCACCTCCAGCGCCGCCAGCCCCACTGCTGCTGCTGCTGCTGCTCGCCTCGGGCTCGCCAAGGCCCCCCATGCTGGCTGGGCCTGCTGCTGCCGCCGCCGAGCTGATGTCATGCAACGCATCCAGGTCGAGCTCCACCACGCTGTCATCGAGGTCACCGCTGCGGTACATGGGCCTGCACGGGTGACGCCGCGTGCAGCACAGTAGCTGAGTAAGTACTCAAGTGCTGTGCGGCTGTGCATGCGCAGCACATGCGCACACCATGCAGTTGCCGGATGTCAGCTGCGAGTCGAGCCACTGCTGTGCCAGATGACGGACAGCAGGCGCGCGCAGCCTTGCTGCAGGGCAGCCGGCGGCAACAGCCACTCACACCCGGCAACACCTCCCGCCTCCACACATGCCACACATCCCAACCCCACCACACCACATGGTGCCGCGGATGCTGCCACTGTTCCACTCGGCGGTGCCGCAGCAACACCCACTCGGTCAAACACATGGACGCATGCCGCATCCACAGCAGCACATGCAACAAGGCGCACAACGACCAAAGGCCTGGTCGCAACGACGTCAACAAGCAGGGCGGGCGGTGCAGCTGCGCCTCAACGCAACGCATGCACCACCAGGGTGCCCCGTCAGCGTCGCACGTCTCGTGCCGTGTGGCGCCGGCAACACCCCACCTGAAGGCCTCATACGTCGCTTCCTCCGACCCGCCCAGCAGCGCCCGCAGCAGCAGCTGCTCCACGACGCCGCCGGCGGCAGCGCGCAGCCCCGCGCCCAGGCGCTGCTTGGTGAGCGCCAGCGAGGCCTCCATCAGGTCCTTCACGATCTCGTCGACGTCGCGCCCCACAAAGCCCAGCTCTGTGAACTTTGTGGCCTCGACCTGGTGCGGGTGTGAGGGGGCCGGGTGGGGGGCGCGGCCGTGACATGGATGTGCGGCAGAGGTGGCAGCGCAGGTGAGGCTTCGTCACCAGATGTGTGGCAGACAGAGTCTGGCCGCAGGCATGGCCACGTGCAATGCTGCTGCTGGCTTCCTGCTGAGTGCTGAAAGCGGTGGCAGCACGCGCACATCATCGACGGTGCAGAGGGCAAGGCGGAGCCCTGTCGTGCACCTCCCCGTGGTAGAGCAGCAGCAGCAGCGGCGGCGGCAGAGGCAGAGGCAGCTGCAGCGGGCCCCACCTTGACGAAGGGTGCCTCCACGAGCTTGGCAAGGCGGCGCGCAATCTCGGTCTTGCCGCAGCCTGTGGGCCCTATCATGAGGATGTTCTTGGGCGTTATCTGGCAACACCAACAGCAGCAGCACGCGCAAAAACAAGGCATAGCGTCAGCTCATCAGCTAGAGATCACCGGTGCTGCCATGCGCAGCCGCAGTGCCGCTGCTGCTGCTCAGCTCTGCGTGCACGACACTGGCTGCTGCTGTCAGCACAGCACCGCAGAGTGGCGGTGCCCTGTCCCTGCCCCTCTGCAACTGTAACACCAGTGCTCCAACTCTGACTGTGCAACTGGGTGCCATCGCCTGCTGCAGGCTAGGCTGCTGAATGCCAGCAGCCTATCTGAAACAACTTCCACTCATGCTGCTGCTGCTGCTGCTGCTGTGCCTGCTGCAGACGCCAGCGCTCTTCTCACCTCCTCTGCTATCTCAGGCGGCAGGCGGTGGCGGCGCCAGCGGTTGCGCAGCGCCACAGCCACAGCACGCTTGGCGGCCTGCAGACACAGCAGCACAGACATGGCAGCACAGCAGCAGAAGAGCATGCCCAACGCTTCAGTTTCTGTAAAGGAAACTGGCAAGTGCTCTGTAGCACTTGCAATGCCAAACAGGGTATGACTGCCCGCAGGGCCCCGCACACACGCAAGGAAGCGTTGGGTGGTAGATGCATGGCGCGGGCTGCGTGCGCTCGCAGGTGCATGCATGGCTGTGGGACCCCTCGCGTCGCATCCTGCAGTGCATTGCTGCGCAGCACACTCGGTGCACGCGCCGCACCCGTCCCAAGCCGTGAAGCTGCTCACCGCCTGTCCGACTATGTGCTTGTCCAGCTGTTGTGTGATGGCTGCAGGTGTGAGCTGCGCCGCTTTGGACGAGCTACCCATGGCAAGCAGCGCAGCAGCAAGAAAGTCTGCAGGGGCAGCTGCAGCAGAGGCACCAGCAGTCCTGCTGCTGCTGCCCCTGCTGTCGCTGCTACTGGATGCAGGGCCTGATGTACTGCTCTTGTCTTTGCTGCTGCCTTTGCTGCTTTCGTCGCTGGTGATGCCTGGGTGCATGCTGTACTGGCTGTGGTTGCTGTGCTGCTGCTGCTGCTGCTGCTGCTGTTGCTGCTGCTGCAGTAACCCCATGCATGTTGATGTCATGCGCATCTGCTGTCCGTCTAATTCAGACCAGAAGGTGTGCTGGTGTTGATTGCTCAGTGTGTAACGCTGCAGCTGAGATACAGCAGGGGCCTGATCAGCTGCTGCTGCTGTTGCTGCTGCTGCAGCATAGCCTGGTGTTTGCGGAACATCTTGCTGCTCGTAGTGGTTGAGTACGGCTTCGCTTAAAACACCGTTGCCCAGGCTGTCCAGTAGCTGGTGCAACTCGGCGGGTGCCACACACGCTTGCCGGGCAGACGAGCGCGCTGCTCGAACAGCAGCCTTGACAGCCATGCGAAAAGCTCAGAGTGTTGTTGAAGAACTAGTTGAACACTTGAGACAAACAACTCGGGTGAACAACTGCCTCAACACGAGCTGCGTATCGTTGCACCTTGTCTAGCAGTGCTGCAGGTTATCAGGGCAACAGGGGCTTGACTGAACAGCAGAACAGCAACAAGATACCTAAATTACATATACTGTAGGCAGCTGATCGCTCAACTGTAATCAGTATCACCACATCACGTCTAGGGCTTGTCACCAGTCATAAAAGGTTGCCAAACCTTGAACCCTACTGACACCGCCCTGCACTCGTGCTGTGCACCAAAACAACAACATCCGGCCCGGTCCTGGCCGCCGATAACCACAAAACAAGCATGTGGTGTAAATAATGTACTTGCAACCCGCTGTCACAGCATCACAGTCGTGTTGCAGGCCGCCTAAAAAACAACTTGGAGCACCTGATCCCAAGCAACACATCCAATCATTTGTGGCATGGCTTCCCTGAACTCCGCCATCTGTTGTTGATACTTGCAAGGCCGCCTGCAAGCTGGAAGGCTGCAATGCTGAGGCAAGGTGATCTGCCACCACAGCACCGAGCTGACAGCAGTACAGGTAGCTGCAGTCATCTGTGTGGAGAATTTGCATCCCATGCTCTCAATATGCTGCACAGCCCAGATCGTCTGCGAAATAAAGCAAAAGTGCAAGCTGCCACAATCATTGGATGTAAGATACAAATTTGAGGCACTGGCCAGCAAGGGGAGGCATCTTGATCTGTTCATAGTCAGGTTCAGGGTTGTCAAATCAGGTCAACTGCGGCAGCCAGAGTCTGGCTGGTAACCTGGCACTGCAGCATCCAAGGCTCACAGGGTTGCGTCAAGCTCACCATCTTAGCGGCTCAAGTATGCGCATCCAGGCACTTGATGGAGCAGCAACCGACCTCGCTGGATGTGCCTCTGATCATTGAGGCAACGAAAGAATTTTACAGACAAGTATATGGCAATAATGATCTTTGTCACTTCTTCAAGGTGGGCGAGGCTGCGGGCTGCACGGCCAATGGGCTTCAGCATAGTTCGCCGGATTGCCAGGCCGCTCACGTTGTGTTGCGCGTCGTTCAGGGCATCAACATGGTCGTTCTGAGGCGGCATGTCAGCAGTTTCATACTGCAGGTAAGGTGTGCAGGCTCAACGGCCGTTTGCTCCGGCAAGACCCAGGCTGACTGTGCCATCTTCTTTTCGCTTCGCAGCTTACAGCGTTCGACACGCCAATGACTGAGCCTCAAGTTGACTATCTACGCAAGGTGCGGCCCGCTTAGAGGCAGACAGCCACAGTAATAGCGCTGCTGCGGAAGGGGCGCTTATGTAGTAGACCCGTTAGTGCATTGCACTTTAACGGCAAAAGTCCAGGCAGCACAAACACACAATCTGACTTACATGAAGCGGCAGGTGGCTGAGGCTGTACTGCTGCCTCTTTAGTAGCACTGACACTTGCGCTGCAACTGCTGCTGCTGTTGCACCTCCTGGCCGGTTGTCAATGCCTCAGGTGCATGGCCCAGTGATAGAAGAGCATGGAGCCACGCAGCGACACTTTGACATGCTGGTGTCGCTGCTCATTTCGTCATTGCGCAGCTGTGGAGCTCAGGTGTGCAAGTCCCACCTGGCTGCAGTCGGCAGGCCGGGTGGCGGGGCTTGTGCCACCTGTCTGGGCCACCCAGTATAGCTGCCCCTTTCATGTGCTGCTTGTTGTCAGTGTGTGGATTAAGCAGCTTTTTAAATCCTGGGGCTCATGCAGCTGACAGCTGTGCAAACAGAAGCTGATCCTCTGGTTCAGCAGTGTTGTGTAGAAACATGTGATTGCCAGCAACCCAGGCAGCGCAGAAAAAGAAGCCTGACGAGTGTTGAGTATAGTACAAGCGACAATTGGTTGCGGCCTGCGACAGTCACATCAGATTTTGATGATAGCCCGACTGCGCAGCTCTGCCGCAGCTGCGACCATCAGCCAGTGCTGTCACCACAAATGCCAGCCATGCCCGACATGGCTCAGACAGCTCAGCAATGCACACTCAGCATTGAACTATTTGAGAAGCTGAGCCAACAAGGCTCCTGTCGCCTTTTCTCAAGGGACTCTTCAGCTGTACATATGCTTGCTCACAAGCTTGCGAATTCACTCCCATGGCGGACCTACACAGGATTGTATCACACAAAGTCTCCGGGCACCACATTGGCAACAGCAACAACAAAAGTGAACTAGAGCCTGGTGCAGTCGACCTACCTCCTGCCTAACGCTGTAGCATATAACGCTGCTGCTGCCTGTGGAGCGCAGGGTACTGCGCTGCTGATGATGCAGTCCAAGCTGCGGCCGCTGCGTGACATCTTCCCAATGCGTGCAGCAGCAGCATGCGGCTCGCAGTCTGGCAGCAGCCTCAGCAGCGTAGACGGCACCATCGTGCTGCAGGAAGGCATCATCAGGGAGCGTCATGCGCACCACGGCAAGCCACAGCGGCAGCAGCAGTGGTGCCCTCAACAGCGTCAGCAGCCACAGCAGCAGCAATCAACGAAGCAGCTGCAGACAGCGAGAGGTGCAACCTCTCAGGTGCCACTCCAGGCGCCAGCACAGCAGCAGGACCAGCAGCGGCAGCAGGCCGGTTCCACGCAGTCGCCGGAGCAAGGGATGTATGCAGCAGTCGCAGCTTTGCCAGGCACCAGGCAGCAGCAGCAGCAGCACTGCTGCCAGCATGACAGTCAGGGCACACCAAAGCAGCAGCAGCTGCAGGCAATATCTGTGCCGTCAGCAATACCAGCCAGACAGCGGCAGCAGCAGCATCTGGCTCTGGAGCAGCAGCTGCAGCAGCTGCCTGCGTACTGTGCAGTGGCAAGCGAAGTTGTGCCTAAGGCTGAGCAGCAGCAAAACCGGCTGCCAACAGCATGCTTGGCACCTGTGCAGCCAAGGCTGGATACTGAACAGCAGCAGCAGCCGAAGGAGGCACAGGGCGCTGTGTCTCAGCAGGTCTGGTGGAAGTGCTTGGTCTTTTGCAGGTGACTGATCGCCATGCAACACAGCTGCATGGCTGCAGAAGGGATTCTTGCGTATGCGCTCTGCAGAGATTTGCCTGCAAGGGCTGTGGGCACGGTGATTGCACTATCGTAGGCCTGTGCAGTGCTGCAGATGGCATCGTTTATCAGCCTGCATAGCTCCCTGGCCAAATCCTCTCTTGATGTGTTGCTGGCTCATTGACTGGTCACTCGAGACAGAATTGAGTACACCAGAGCTAGCTGATCACGTCGTGATACAGTACCCCTGCACCAGTGATGGCTGAGGACGGCCTGCTGCCTTTGCTTGCCTTTGTGTACATTATATTGTAAAGCATCTTGTTTCTTCAAGTTTTCAAGTTTTCAAGTCAGCGACCAATGAAAGGGATGTCGGCTACAATGTGGCTGCGATGCACCCCCGCTGCTTACTGTGCAGGCCACCCCTTTTGAGCTGCTGACTGGCTGCACCTGTTCTGCTCCCTCTATTTGCATGTCATGGTGTGGGTGTATTGCTGCACTGTCCTTTGTGTTTTGACCTTCAACAACAAGGGGCTGCTTGGGTGCATGGCACACCAGAGCAGCGCCAGCACTCTGCAATGACCCTGCGACATATCTTGAATCATGTATGGATGCTGGCGTTGCCTCTGTGGATGCCAGCATAGGGGAGCTTTGGTACAGTGGGAGATCTTAAGGAAGCCCAGTATGACACAGCATGTGGCGGGGCATGTGCCGGGTGTGTGCATGAGGCTGCGCTGCTCCAGAGCTTGGCAGCAATGCATTTACCAACCGCGCAGCTGCTGCTGCGCAGCGTGTTTGCGCAGGCAGTGAGCGCTGCTTGCATACACCATTGCAAACACAACACACAGTTTGGTGTTGACTATGTTAGTGTTGTGTATCTGAGTTGTTGCGAAGAAGTTTCCCTTCGACAGCGTTGCCCCAGCAGCTCGCGTGCCCAAGTGCTGAGGCCTATTTGCGCAGACAACCTGCTGCAGAACCACCAGCAAGGCAGCAATGCGTGAGTGGCGCAACACTGCTTCAATTAGAACTCCTGCTTCCCTATCTTGGATGCAGTTGAGGCGTGTTGTTGTAGGGCAGCTGCTGTGTGTGTTTTGTGGACAATTCACTCTAGACACGCGGGAGGCACTGCTGCCTTGGCACAAACCGTGCTTTAATCAAAGTATGTGCGGCACCTCGCACATCACCCTGTGGAAGAAAATGGCGTGCTGTTGTTGATTGCTGTTGGCGGTGTGAATGAAGCAGTCTATACCCAGCAATGGGGTGAGCTGCGGTATCAGCAGGCATCCTCTGCTTTCCTGTCCATGCTTGTGGCCATGTGCACAGTCACCGAGCACGACATGCAATGCTTGATGGCAGGTGTCGCTGCTGGGCAGGCATTTCACTCACTGAGATGCCTGAAAATAGTGCGTGTGGAAGGGTGTGACACCACAGGGCATGGGTTGCTTGGGGTTGGGCATATGCAGTGGTTTGCAGGCAGCAGCGGCTTGTTTTGACTCTGCACAGTGTAGCACCTGCTGGTTTTGCTGAAGATTGGAGCACCAGCGCTGCTTGTCCTGCTGGACTGCCACCACAGGTTTGGCGTCATGCCTGCCAAGCTTAGTAGCTGTGGCTTGCGGTTGCTGTTGGTGTAAAGAAGTTTGAGGTATACAGTTGTCTGAATCTGGCAGCGTGGTCTGGCTGTGGCAGTTAGGTTCACACGCTCAACTGGGAATTTGGCAGGCAGGGCTTATGGTGGTTGTGATGTCAATGAAAGCATGGCTGCGTACATGCAGGGTGGCTGTCAGTCATAGGTTTGGTTGCCGGTAGTTGGGTTGTGGCCGGGTTGAGGGGTGGGGGGGCGGTGGTTGTGATGTGAATGAAAGCATGGCTGCAAGGGCGGCTGTCTGTCGTGGGGTTGCGTGCCAGTAGTTGGGTTGTGCGGTGTCTATTGTGGCAGTGCAGGCTGTCATGCAAATTGGATGTTTCATGGCTTACTAACTCAACGGCGCGGCAGCTGACAGGGCGGCTTCACAGATGGTGACCACCCTCAGCAGCAGGTTCAACTCAATCAAATCAGCACCATTAGTGCTCACCAGCCAAGCCTGGATGCACTGCTTCAACCGCCAAGGGCGGCGTGCTGCGCTCAAGCATGTGCACAGGGGTTGATGCCTGGCTTTATGTATCTGATTCTGGTTGCACTCTTGGTGGGTCTACATATCCATTTCTCAAACCAAGCTCCTCTGCTGCTGTTTCCAGACTCGCAGCGGCTAGGACCCTTAACCTGCGCCCAGCAGCAAAGCACATTGTGCTATGCATGGCTCACAGGCATATGCTTGAAAGTAAGGCACATTTGCTCATCAGCACGCACATCGTTCAGAGGCCAAGTGTGCTTGGGTGTTCGTCCTTCACAGCGCTCCTGGGTTTTGATGGGCAGAGGCCGAACATGGATGCCACAGGTGCCGTGTCCTTTTCCAGGTAGTACGCGGCTCTGCCTGACCCTGTTTGGTGTGATAACTCAAATCAAATCCATCCACGCATCATGTGCTTGTTCAGGTTGATGTTGAAGCAGTACTTGCGGCAAGTTGCTTGTTGGGCTCATGTCATGCCAGCACATTCGCGGCAGCATTGGGCATTGCTGTGCTGTAGCTGACACAGCAGGCTGTCCGTTTACTATACTATACCATACCGGCCGATGGCGTTGATGCTATCGCTTGAATGGGTAATATGATGATGATATGACTATACCATACATGATGATATGACGATACCATACATGGTAACAAAGATAAGTTATGAAGTTACTGCATGATTGTCATCTTCTGCAATATACCTCTTATGCTGTGGGCGTTGAGTTGTACAGTGCCATCCATCAGCGTGGTGCACCGTGGCAGCATCACCGGCAGTTGTTGCCAACAACTGAGCAGTTGCTCGCGGCTCAGCGTTGCCACCCAACAGGTTGCCTGTTTGTTTCATCTGCAATTTTGTGTGGTGCTGGAAGGCCTGGTCGTCACAGCCTCTTGTTCAGGACCATTATATATGGTGAGTCCTGGCCGCAAGGATCAGCGGCGCTGATTCGAAGGTTTGAGGTTAGTGCTCAGGTAACTGCCACTGGCTTACTACAACGGGCGATGTTGATCATGTGACAACCAGTTTATGACTTGGTGGTCAAGGAGTTGCAGGACTAACTACAAAGTTGGCAGGGCCCCCGTTATCTGTGCCTGGCCCAGACTGCTTCTACTCGCACCATGGCCTTCTCTTCAAATTTTGAATGTATCAAGCCAACTTGCTTGCACCAGATGGCAGAACTGGGTCACTCAAGTCCCGATGCCCTAAATTTCAGTAGTACTATTACTTTCATCCTTTGTTTTGTTGAGGCTGTTGCGGTTGCTGATGGTGAACAGGCACATGCCGGGCCGGCGGGGCAGCTTGCCCCAGCAAGTAGCAGTGTCAGACGTGGTCTCTCTGTTCCTGTATCTTGACTGCGACTAACATGCGTAAGCTCTTTGTTTGGATGTACCGTCGTTTAAAATCAGTCAAACAGCACCCGCCGGTTGGTGTCCTCAAGCTGACGGTGAAAGTTACTGGTGCCAAACGCCACTTACGTTGGTCGTAATGATGATGAAGTTTACTGCATCTTAATCTCTATAAAAGCGCCGCAGATGCATTTGTCACCCGCAACACATGCTGGTACGAGCATGCTCATCAACCTCCTGCTCAAATACGTCAACCCATCTGCCTGTGAGCACGGTTCAGCCTGATACCCCATTCAATACTTCAACAGCAGCTGTCATACCAGCGTAGTAGCGTGCGCACCACAGATTGCCTGCTGTTGGCCAGGCAGCAAAAGTGCTACTGCCACCTGCAACCTCTTGGGTGACATGACAAACCAACACTACAGCTTTCGGATCAGTCCCGCGGCGGTAGAAGATGGTGATGTCAGCAGGCCCCTTGTGGTGAGTGTACTTGGCATGTGACTGCACAATCCCATCCAAGGCTGATGTGGTGCATCAAACTGCTGCTGTGGTCAGCACATCACCTCTTTCCTTGTAGTGCTCGTGCAAAAGAGCAGAGCAGCCACGCACAGACTGAACGTAGCATGCTGGTAGCTTCGCAGTACAGTAACAGCATGTACCTGCCAATGTCAGCGATATCTGTGCACTTCATGGAAGGCATGCTGACTCATGTGCTGTCTGCTGCATGCTCAACAGCGCTCCTGCTGTCCTTGCCATGCTTGACAAGTGTGGCTGCTTCACGTGTGCTTGCTGCCACCAGTGTAAGCATTTGCCTTTAGCATGTCTGTCCTGCGCACCTTGCACGCCAGGTGCTGCTGGGCTGGTATGGAGCAGCAGACAAGCACCTGGCAAAGTACAGCAGACGGCTGGCTGGGCACGGCTACAGCAGCGTGCGCGGCGTCATGTCGGGCACTGCTGTGTTTATGCCGCTGATGTGGCCGCGCGTTAGTTTTGCAAGAGCTCTGTTGGAGTTTCTGTGTGGGGTGGGAGGGCCTGAGCAGCGGTTTGTGTTCTTCGTGTTCTCCAATGGTGAGCAAGCAGCGGCCTTGTACAGTACAGTGCAGTACAGTAGTACAGGACTGAACCTGCCTCAGGCACTAGCCCAGACGGCCTGCTTAAGCCAGATGATCAGGCCTGATGTTGGTCAGCCCTGTGCTGTCCTGCTCAATTGACGCGCCTTGCTGAAGTACATCAGCGCATGGCATCTCTGTTGATCCGCTCGTACTTGCAGTTGTTTGCTTGGCATCTGCTGCGCAGTTCGCTGTCGCTACCTCACCTGGCACTGAAGAATCAAGACACCAAGCCTTGCTAACCAGCATGATGCTTGTTGCAATTGCAACTCTGCCCAGCTGTTGCGCCCAGCTTTCTTTCCACCTTGTGTGAACGCTGCATACAGCTCACCTCGTGCACGTGCCATGGTAATCCCCAATCACAGGTGGGGCCTTCCCCCTCGAGCAGATTGATGTGCTGCTGCAGCAGCAGCGCTTTCAACACCTCCGCAGCCGCATCACAGGCGTCATCTTTGACTCTGCGCCCTGCTACATGCATCCACTCACTGGGGCAGCAGCAATCAGCATTGGCCGCAGCCTGCCTGTGCGGCTGCTGGCAGCGCTGCTGTTCTTTGGGCTGGTGCTGCTGGGGTGCTTTGTGGCACCGCTGCGGCCGTGGCAGTACTGGTGAGTGGCACAGCAGGTCAGCTTGATGGGCTGAACATACAACATGTTGATGTGTGGCTAGGCCCTTCTGGCTCAGCATCTTACATGTGCTGTGTACAGCCATCAGCACAGCACTGAGATCCCATTGCTCATGCCAAGTACTCGAAGCATAAATTGTCGCTTGTGCGCATGTTATCAAGTAGAGTCGCACACAATAAAATACAGTGATGACATGTCCCTGCAGGCGCAGCATGCGGCAGCTCGGCATGGGCGGTGGCCGCTGCCTGTATCTGTATTCGGCTGATGACCCGCTGTGTGATGCAGCCAAGCTGGACGAGCTGGTCGCAGCACGGCAGCGGCAGTACGGCGCAGCAGTAACTGCCAAGAAGTGGCAGCACAGCAAGCACGTGGGGCACCTGCTGTGCCATGCTGAGGAGTACATGGCTGAGGTGCTGCGCTTCCTGTGCAGCTCAGGGCAGCAGGAAGCAGCGAAAGTATAGACTTTCTTAAATCAAGACAATCAATAATCCTATCAATAGACGCAGTGCAGCGTGTTGGCAGGGTGCACGGCAAAGGCTAGGCTGGCTATGCCAAAGCCGGGCATTTCTTGGAGGCGCTGCCCTCAATGCCAACAGAAGCAACTCACTGGACTCTGCCAACATGCTCAACAGTGCATCCAGTGGGTAGAGCCAGTATTGCTTACGGATGCCATTGCAGCTTTGCATGAGGGAGACCGGGTGACTCTGCTTCACTTTTCCGGCTGAGTTGGAGTGCTTCTGCTTGTTGCAGTGCAAAGCACACTGTAGCACACTGTCAATGTTCATGCTGCTGCTGGACTACCCAGCGGGCCTGAGTGTTTGCTTCAGGAAATCAACTTATTGGTATGATCATGATTATCATTGGCCCCAACCACTGTAAACATTGTTTCAAGATTCTCATCATCATGTTACCCATTCAGGCCTTAAAACCATTGCCATCAGCCCAGAATGATGACAAGTTATGACAGCTGTCTGCTGACTCAACAAGGTCACCTATAAATGGCTCAGGGCACACCGTGCTTCTTGAAAATATCTACACACGACAGTACACCTCATGAATCTATGCAGACATGGCTGCCAGTTTGCCTAACAGCAGAGCAACCTGGGTCAAAGCTGGCACGCCGTAGGCAATTAGCCCTGGCATTGATCAATGATGTTGACAACACAGCGTGCGCTAGCATCACCCACAAGATTTGAGCGCTGCTGCAGCCATCAACAAGTTGTCGTACTGCAATGAAAGTTGTGAAAAGGTGTCAGCAACGCTGGTGGAACTGACCTGACTGTGCACATATGATGCCACAGCTGTGATTGGTGCAAATGGTTGCAGCACCACATGTTGACCTGCACATCTCAGTGCAGGCTCTGCAGACAAGGAATGCCTCATTGCATCAGCGAGTGCTTGCCTGCAATCTTTGCAAACACTCCACACTCACCAAATCCAATCATACATTACAGCTGCTGCTGCTGGCAACAACATGCTGTCGCTGTGCCGGCGACCACGAGGGGTGGCAGTGCCGACGCATGCTCGGTGTTGATAGCCCAGCTGCAGACTTCAGGTCGACAACGGTGCTGGCACAGCGCTGTGCTGCGGGTGCCACACAAGCCCTGCACATCTACTATCCTGCTGTGCCAACCACTTCTGCCTGCTCTAACTGATCATCATCCAGGCTGGCTGCTTCAACAGTTGAGCCATGCCAAGCAACAACCGCTGTGCATGTACAGCCATCAAGATCTACATTCTGCTGGATGGCACTTTAAATACCTTGAACTATAGCTGCAACAAAGACATGGCCTTCAGTGATATGTTGTCACCATTGGCTGAAGACCATACAGGAGCCTTCGCAGCTGAAGGGATTGCAGCGGGTGCAGACAGTCTGCACAAGGTTCCAGGGATGCCTATTGATAGATATCTGGTACCACCGGTAGCCCTGCTGCCTTCTGACTGCCCAGGCAGTGGCAGTGCAAGCTGCGGCGCCGCAAGCTACATGGCTCGACTGCTATGGTGTTGAGGTGACGCTAGTCCAACCTTCAGCCGTAGCGCACAGGGCCCCACTCGTCGCTGGTGGATGGGCAGCCGCAGCAGCAGCGGCATGGGCAACAGAGGATAACTGTGAAGCAGTCGCACACATCACGCACGACCTTGAAGGGCAGGCAAAGGACGTCTCTAATGCAACCCATGTTGTGGCTGAGTTTGCAAGCACAAAAGATGGCAAGGACGCGGCAGCAAGCTGTGTCGCACTGAAGAACAGCTACAATTGTAGTGTGTTGAAAGAACTGCTGAGACGGCTGGCAGACTGGGGATACATATAACAGTATCAAGCCTACCCACCTATATACTCGGCAACGCGCAACCAAAAATACATCAAAGTGCATTGGAGCTCGCCCGGAAGCTCGGTCACACCTGGGTTACACTTATCAAACGTGGTGACAGGCCGTAGCATCCCGCCGGCTTTCCCCATCACTGTGTACCTTGAATTGGTACATGTTACAGACGTAGAGCAGAGAACATGTTCTCTGGATCGTGTCGCATGGTGCGACGCGCAGCAGAGTTCGTACATATTGTACAGTTCCCCTGCTACGCTTGAGTGCGTATGTAAAGATCACCTGCAACGTGGCTGTGTTATAAGCGGTCTAAGCTAACACGACAAAAGCGCCGTGGCGACCCAGAACAGCATCGTGCTGTACTTTGTGCACAGCCTGCGGCATCAATCTGTGGTGATTAACAGGTCCATTGCACTGCCAATGATGCCAGAGTATATGTTGCATACACAGATGTGTTGCATACTCAACTGCACTTGAGGCATGCCTCAGCCTCCTCTGCGCAACAATCCCTGCAAGCTTGCAAGCAATTGCCTGAAAGACCATATTTGCCCAGACTCCACATGCATGTTTGAATACATATGTAACCGCCTATGCATAGGCGGAGGCACAATACATATATGCCGTATGAACACATGCCATAGTAATTTGCGCTGTTCCCGCAGTCTGCTAACAAGGGCAAGTTCTGCTATCACTACGCGACATGTGTACACATGCCGGGGCAGTGCATGCTCCAAACAGCCAGCCACCATGTTCTGCCATTATTCAAGTCACATTTGCAGTGACCAAACATAGTGCTGAAAATCATTGCCTTACGCCCTCAAAGGACTGACAATGCAACACAATCAGTAGCCAAACCTCAGTACTGGTACATCACATATGCTTTACTGCATCTTGCATGCCGTGCTGCTGGTAACAAACTTTCACATCCCACAAGCCCCACGCATTATCACCTACATAGCGTGCTTGCTTGTGCAGTTACCTTGACTCACTGTCAAACAATCGAACAAGAAAGTGCAAACGTGGTTGCAAATCAGTGCTGTTGATGCTGCTGTGGAGATGGCGCTGCCAGTTCTGCTGCTGCTGGTCCAGCATCCGCATGCTGCTGGGACAGGTGCAATCCCTGCACACCAGCCTCAGGCTGCTGCTGGTGTTGCTGCTGTGCCTCCAGCTGTTTCAGTGTGCACAGAATGGCTTGGAAGCCTGGCCGCAGCTCAGGCTGCTGCTGCCAGCAGGCCTCGATCAGCTCCCACAGGCCTTCAGAGCAGCGACCAGGCCGCTTCAGGCGCTCCTCCTGCAAGCAGACAGTTCATGTGTACCAAAATAAGCCGCTGTGCAGGCAGGCTGAATGTACGGCAACTTTGCAGCTGCTGATGCAGACTAAGCTGCTTGACGCAAAGTTTCAGCGCACCATCTTCAATCAGTGTTCATGCTCAACGCCACCTACCAGCAATAGCAAACAGCATGCCTGTCAGCACAGCTTCAGCACCGTCAAGCATGCAATGCCTCCAGGGGACAGCATGCTTTGCACAGGCACCTACATGCGCCAATGGCACCGTTACTGCCACCCATCACATTGCATTACATTTCATCACCACCAGCAGTACCCGCAAGCATCCAACACACTGAAGTGACGGTGACGTGTCATCCCTCCCCAGCTTTGTCAAAACAGCAATACCGGCGGCAACCTTCCCCAGTACTGCCTACATACACATGTTACATATGCATGCATGTCAGTTGCCAACATTCAGCTTGTCATGAAATAATGCCTCACCTGCAGTCCCACAGCATAGATGATCTGCATGGGGCTCAGGTCCCGCCATGGCTGCTGCTGCTCGCAGCACTCCCACAGCAGCACAGCGAATGAAAACACGTCCACCTTCTCAGTGGCTGAGCAGCCCTCAAACTGCTCAGGGGCCATGTAGGCTGGCGTGCCGGCCTGCAGGCGGGTGCTGCTGGCTGCGAGGGAGGCGTCCTTCATCTTGCTGATGCCAAAGTCACAGACCTGCAGGGGCAGCAACATGTGCATCAAGCTTATGGTGTGGTTCCGATATGTCGGTCGTCAACCACACGCCCGCGTGCGGACTGACACATGGCGAGGCGTGCAGCTGCCGAATGCAAAATGGAGTGCGCCTGATCATGAGGCAGCCCACTTGGAGACTGCAAGCAGCCTGTATAAAGTGACTGACCACACTGTGCAGCGTCATATGCGCCGTGCAAAACAATGAAGGCGCAGGGGTGTGCAGGCAGCCGTGCTCCTCTGCTGTGGCTCACCTTTGCCCGGCCCTGCAGGTCCAGCAGTACGTTCTGGGGCTTCAGGTCACGGTGCACCACCTGCGGCTGCATGTTGTGCAGGTAGTGCATTGCTGACGCCACATCAACGGCAACACGCAGCACATCAGACATGCTCAGCGGCAGTGCCCGCAGCCTGACGCCGGCACTGCTGCTGCCTAACCTGCCTTGCCGTCTGCTTGGTACTGCTGCCGTTGCTGCTGCCGTCTGCCGGTCTCCTGCCGCTGCTGCCCCTGCGGAGCTGCTGCTTGCTGCAGGCGGTGCTGCTCTGCGGCTGCTGCGGCTGTACAGCCGGCTGTGCAGCGATCCCCCCTCTGCGAGCTCCTCCAGGATGCAGATGTGGGGCGGGGCAAGGCACGCTCCCTTGAACGCCACAATGTTGGGATGGCTCAACTGACTCAGCACCTTGATCTCCATCTTGATCGCGCGCAGCGATGCAGCGCTGAACTGCATGCCCACACCCACCGAGTCTGCAGCAGCTGTCGCAGACGTCGAGGCAGCAGCAGCGCCGGTCGGGCGGGGCGAGGCAGTGCCTGCAAGGCCGGCTGTGCTGTTGGCGTGCTGGTCTGCGCTGACGAGGTGTATGGGCAAGCTGGTGTGGGCCACAAGGGACATGAAGGGGACCAGCTTGGCCGCGATCACCTCATGACGCCAGCAGGCTCGGAACACCTGCAGCAACACGTGCAGAAGTGAGAGGCAGACCGGTTGAGCAGCAGGGTGTTGTGTACATCTGCAGGCACCGTATGTGCCGTACGATGGAACCAGCACATGCAAGCTGTGAGCCGGCAAGACAACCTGCAGCACTTGTGCAAAACAGGCGTACAGAGCAGACCGCCAAAGCATGCATGTCATGAATGCCAACCGGTGTTGGATAGGTGCTGGAACATTGCCTGGTCAGTTGCCTGGCTGCGAATGACACACCAACATGCGCCTCCTCTCTCAAAGTACATACCTGGCCAAAGCCTCCCTCCCCGAGCTTCCTCTCCAGCCTGACCTCCCGGGCAAAGTCAATGTTCAGCCAGCCCTGCAAAGAGCCACAGCAAGGGCAGACGCACCGCACAGCACAGGCACAGGCGCAGGCACGGCACAGCAGGCACAGCCGTCAACCCCACGCATGCAACAGGCCTACGAGGCATGTGCCAGTGTGGCAGCATCAGCTCTGTTGATGCTCTGCATGCGGCAAGTGGTGCTGCGCGGCTGCAGCAGCCTGAGCATTGCACAGCAACGCTCCACAGCAAGCAAGCAAGTGCCCAGAAGAACCCAAACAACAGCCAGCTCAGCCAAACTGACAACGTTGTCAGTTAACAACAACAACAGCAACAACAGCAGCAGACATTCTCTCACCGGCGTGTCCTCCAGCATCTGCCTGTCAGCCATGTGCCATGCAGCAGGGCCCGCAAAGCTGTCGTTGCTGGTGGCGCTGCTGCCATCCTCGAACACTGACAGGATGGGGCTGATGCGCCTGCTGATTGCTGCCATCATCAGATCAGGCCCTGACCCGAAGGATGACATGCCACCTGGCGACTGCAGGCGCGCTGCTGGGCCTGTTGCATGCATCCTTGACAGGTGCAGGCTGGACAGAAGCTGGCCTGCAGGTGCTGCTGCTAGCTGGAGTGCTGGCAAAGGTGCAGTCTCCTGGATCAGCTGCAGGTGCTGCAGCTGGTACTGCTGCTGCTGCTGCTGGCGGGTTTGGTGCAGTTGGTGCTGCTGCTGGTGGTACGACACCAGCTGCACCGGCAACACAGGAACCTGGTGCTGCTGCTGCGTGGTGAGGTGTTGCTGTCGGCTTGAAGCCTGCTGCAGTGAAACGGCAATGGCAGTGCTAGCGTTGCTGCCGTATGAGACGCCTGCTGGTGGCACTGCAGACGCCAGGCTGCTGCCTGGTGAAGCCGCACTGCTCTTGGGCAACTGGTCGCTGCTGTTGTTGCCGAACAATCGGCGCAGGGAGCCCCAGGTGGAACCACCCGTGCTTTGACCTGCCATTGTGCTGTTCCCTGCTGCTCCTGCCCTGGCTGCATCAGCCAAGACGACACTGCTGCTCTGGCTGTTGAAGCTCACTCCACTGGTTCCCCTGTGCAGGCCCTCGCTACCACTGCCACCCGCTGCCGCTACAGTTGATTGGCTGCTGCTGTGCCTGGCCAGGCTTTCAGCTGACCCTGCAGCGGCAGTCGTTACTCTTGGGTAGCTACCTGGTGCCTCTCCGTACTTTGCAGTACTGCTACTCCCTGGCACTGCGTTCAAGGGCAGCGGGGGCGCCTTGCGGCCTATCTCAGCTGCAGATGGGCTTGGCACGCTCGCGGCACTGCCAGGCTTCACGCTGAAGGGGTGCAGGCCTGGCGTTGGAGGGCTCTGACGATGCTGGGTCAGCGCATGAGGCCCACTGACACTTCTGAAAAGCGGCTGCCTGCAAACAGTGGAAACCCACACGGGTCACCAGTGGCGCCAATCCACGCGCTGGCAGCCCGGCTACTGCGGGCAGCCTGCTACATGACACCCACGTGCACAGTGACACAGACACGCTGCATTGCTGACACGCATGCATCTCGGTGTACACAGGTGCCAGGCTCAGGACTTGACACTGGTCGTCCATTTGGCCATAGGCCAGTAATTGATGCAATAATCCAAATTTATGTGTGCTGCATGCACTGCAGCTGAGTTCACGCTGTGAGTCGTACTGTGAACTCACCCTGCTGGCGACTGGATGACTCGTTCAGGGCCCTGCCAGCTGCCAGACCGCCACACGCTGCCACCAGCCACAGCATCGCTGCCGCCAGCTGGCATTGTGAGAGCCGTGTGGTAGGGTGATGTGCGTAGCCGCTGCTGCTGATGCTGCTGCCACTCCCCAGTGCTGCCGCCCTGTGTGGAACCCCTAGCTGCTGCAGGCAACGAGAAGAGCAGACAGGCGGTTGGTGGCCTAATCGCAAAGGTAACTCTCCCAAAAAAACTATACGAAGACGAATTGAACTCGACGGTGTTCAATGTGGCAAAGCAGTGTCACGCAGCAATGCTCTGCTGCCAGCTGCAGTGCAAAATGCTGCAAACCCTGTGCCACAACCTGCAAGGGCACGCAAAGGCTCCAAGCACAGCAGCAACATCACCAACTGGCACATACCTGCTGCTTGTGAGCCACTGGAATCTGTGCTGGCACCTGAGATCGCCCTGACCAATGCTGTTGTGGCCAAGCTCAGTACTGGCTCTGTCTGCTCTGGCTTGAAATGTTGCTGCAGACGATCTTGCCGCTGCTTGTCTTTGCTGCGCCTGTGTCTGACCACCAGCAGGGATGCAATAGCTGCAGCTGCACAAGCTCCTATCACACTGGACAGCACAGCAGCCAGCAGGTTGCTTGCAGTGCTGCTGCTGCTGCCGTTGCTGCTGCTGCTGCTGCTGCCATCACGGCTGCTGCCGCTCTCTGTAGTAAGGGTGACAGGGGCTGGTACCTCAGTAGGCATAGGCAGAACGCTGCTGACATCAACTGCTGCCAGGTTGTCGGCTGCAGCTGCGCTTGGCTTGTCGTCCGCGGCTTGTGGCGTGTCATCGGGCCCTGCTGCTGCTGCCACGGTTGGTGCCTGCAGCACAATTGCCGGCATGCACTGTCTGTGACAGCGCTTTGCGGCAACCGTAAAGCTCCCTGACGGCGGCAGCAGCATAAGCACATTGCCCTTGCACCACAGCACAGCAAGTGCATGTCAAAGGTACTATGGCTGATCAACCAAAGCTGGGGCAGCCGCTGACCTCCCTGGTGTTTGGACGCCACCTCACAACCCACCTGCGGGTCAGGAGTGGCATTGCTGCTCGCGTTGTCTGGTCCAACAAAGGCTGCAATGGACGGCTCCACTGCCGCAGCCGCCATACCTCTGCCGCTGTCGGCTAGTGTCCCACTGCTGTTGGGCGTCACCTGCAGCCCACAGCAGTAGTGAGCGCTGCAAGACAGCCAGTTCAATGCTGCCTCTAGCGCTGCGTCAGTCGCATTGCTGCTGGTACCGCTGTTGTCTTGGCTGCTGTTGCTGGCATCTGGCAGCGGCCCGAACAGCCCGTCGTCCGAGACGGACCAGCGCGTGGCTGTGCAGTCCTGGCTGCCTGGTACTTCTCTGCCTGGACCTTCAGCAGGCAGTAACGGCAGCCTTGTGCATTGTAGACCTGCAACCAAGGAAAGCAATGAAGCGCATGTAGATCAGGTCAGATCACATTCAGATTCCAGCTCGCATCATCCGTCATGGTGGATTATCATCTGTATCAGTAGGCTGCTGGCTGATGCCGTAAGGGCGTGAATGAAACACGTACCAGGGGCCGCCACCACACAAGATAACTCACCATTCAGGAACAGAGAGGCAATGCCAGGACTGATGCGCAGCCGCCTGTTGGGTGTGCTGCTGCTGCTGCTGCTGCTGCTGCTGTCACTGGAGTTTGGCAGCACCATTTGCACCATGAAGTCCACAGTGCCGCCCTGCGCTGCAACCTCGGAGCTCAGCGCTGCATTGATCACGCGCACAACAGGCGCATCCCCGTCTGCACAGCACAACAAGCACACATTTCAGAAGATGTAGGCAAAGTAATGGCTGAGTGAGCTGGTGTTAGCAGCCTGCCACTGGCACCTGCAGCACACGCGACAGTCACAGCAGGCCAGAAGCAACATGCTTCATGGGGAGTGTTGCTGCTGTTCCTCAGAACTGCCTGCAACATTGGTCAATGCATCTGCAGGAAAGTGTATCATGCGTCTGCTCACGAACCTGGGTCGCCTGCAATGACCACTGCACCGTCAGCGCCAGCAGCCAGCAGCCCTCCTGCTGCGCCTGGCTCCCACACCAGCTGCCAGCTGTACAGCGCACTCATCAGGTTGTTCTTGATGCGGAAGGCACTGCACACATCTGCTGAGCCAGGCATGGCAACAGCCAGGTGGCTGATCTCCATGGTACATGTCAGGCCTGATCGCAGGGGCTCTGGTGGCCACAATGGCAGCTGCCGGCGCCCTCCTTGGCTGGCTGGCTGCTCTTCCTGCTGCTGCTGAGGTTCCTGGCTAGGTTTGCCACTCTGCTTGGTCGCATTTATGGTTGTGTTACCTTCAGCGGCACGATGTGACTGCTGCTGCTGCTGCTGCTGCGGCTGCGGCTCCTGCAGAAGCGTCAGCAGCCTGGCTGGGCATGCACCCGATGCTGTTGGTAGCAGAACAGCGGGAGGTGTCGCAGACGCTTCAGCTGGTGAAGGGATCCTGTCTCAGTAGTGGTGCTACTGCTGTCGAAGCTGATAGCTGGCTCTGGTAGTGGGTCTGTGGATGTTATGAAGGGACTTGGTGCTGGACTGCTGCTGCTGCTGCTGCTGCTGCTGCTGCTGCTGCTGCTGCTGCTGCTTGGCGTGGCAGCTGGCCAGTCATGGAGTCCATCATAGGACAGCAACCACAAGCACAAAACCACGTGTACCCGACAAAGCTTTGCGTCAACGGTACAATAGCAGTGCAGCCCAGTCTTGCAATCGCGAGCCACCTGTTTGGTTACATTTCACAAACGACCCTGGCTCGACAGCTGCGCGTGCTGCCAGCTGGCGACGTATCGATGCACAAAGCCTGCAACATTTAAAGAAATCTTCTGTACGCTGTCAAGCTTGCTGCCCACCTGATTCATTTTGCGCCCGACCTTGACATATCGAAAGTAGCACCAGCAGTAGAACACGGGCGTTGCGCAAGGTGCAGACGCGCATGATCGCAGCTAGAAACTACTGCATGATATAGTTTTACGGCTGACGGTGGTGTTTGTGGCTAGTCGTGCTGCTCAGTGTTGGCTGAAAGCAGCTGTGAACGGGACTACCGCATTGGATGGATCTGATCCAGGCCGCCTGGGGCGCAGCAACTCCGTCAATGCTTGTCAGTTGCTGAGAACTCCGCTCATAGTCCTGGTTCAGCAGCTCCCGATATTGCTGGGCGTACTCTTGATTGGTTGAACGTCAGTAAGGCCCCTTGGTACGCGTGCATTAATTTCAGCATTGCTATACAGCTACTTCATGTAGGTGCACAACTCAGGGAGCTGTTACCGAAGCAACTGCAGTGCAATGATTTGTGCACCATCCGAACAAGGACGTTGTTCGACTTGACCATGGCGGTTGTGGAGTCTGCTTTGAAGACACGGCACATGTTATGTAGCTTATCAGTCTATGAATTGTGTATGAATATTTCTAAGTTACGAAATCATCCGGGTTGCGGGCGTGGGTTAGCTTTCTCATTCGTGTGACCGGTTTCAACTTGAGTTCAAATGGACAGGGCCCTGTGCAACTAAGTATGTGCGGCGAACCCTGGAGTATGCAAACCCGCGCATTAAATCTGCTGTTCGAGGCCAGCTGATTGACGCAATGGCAGCGACAGATGAGCGACAACCTGAATCAGCCACCAGTCTTGTTCCGCCGTTTGACATCATCCAAACATATATATTTCCTGCAATAAAGGAAGGCAGGAGGCTGCGGGCTGCAGAGGATGACGAGAGCGAGCCCTACAAGTCGAAGTATGCCTGTTCAGACCTGCTGGCTTCTCTGGAGCAGCAAGCAGCAGCGCTTGCAGCAGCTCACCCAGAAGCAAGCACCATACTCAGCAACTGCATCGCCCACTGCCAGCTCGAGCGCGGTCTTGCTCTGCTGGAGACAGATATGACAGCAGATGGCCAGCGTGCCTTGGAGCATGCGCTCCAATTTGCTTGGCCACCGTGCCTCGAGTCATACGCCGCACAGCAGCAAGCCCACAATGCTCTTGGTGGGCTGTGGTGCAGCAGGGAGGATTTGACGTGTCACTGAAACACCTCCAGACAGCCGCAGAGCTCTACAGCAAGATGAAGGCCATCTTGCAGGACAGCTGTGGCAGCTCAGCACAGCAGCAAGGACAACAGCAGCAGGAGTTCCACCACGAGCAGCATGATAAGCAAGAGCAGCAGGCAGCGTGTTGCAGCATAGCTGAAAGATGGGAGACGGAGCTCGCTGATGTTGCTGCAATTGAGCCGCACTACACTACCACGCTGTACTACCTTGCACAGGTGCACGGGCATGCTGGCGACAAGGTGCTCAGTGCATCATACTGCGCAGCAACTCTCAACCGGCCAGCTCAAAGAAGGTGCGAATTTGTGGTCCAATGCTTAAAAGTAGTACAGCAGTCGTAACATTGTGGTGGCGCAACTGCAGGCTCAGCCAGCACTAATGATGCTATCCACACCTGAGCAATTTGCTGGCAAGTATGTGCAGGACCTGTACTCCTGCGGTTGCAGTTGCTCACTGCATGCATTGCGTGATTTGTCTGAAGTTCTAAGCATGAGCGGCACCCTTGGCGTATGCTTAAGCACCATACTGTGCTGACAGTTGTTCGCTGCCCCCTGGTGTCCTTTGCAGGCAGCTTGAACGTCAACGAGTGGGTGCAAAACTGCCTGCAGCTGTCTGGCTGCTTCCTGGACGGCAATGCCTTTGCACTCTCACAGTACTGCTGTGCAGCAGTGGAGCAGATGCTGCTGCAGTACCACCAAAAGCAGCAGCAGGCAGATGTTGCACAGTGTGCTGCTGGCAACGCCAACAGTGACCAAAAGCAGCCGCCACCGCCGCCGCAGGAGGGCACTGCCGTGCAGCAGCTCAGCGAGCAGTTGGCGGACGCCTCGCTGACCAATGGAAGCAGCACCAGCGTGCCTGCCGAAGAGGCAGCAGTGGCTGAAGCTGCAGCAGCTGACGCAGAGCAAGAGACAGAGCAACGGCAGCAGCAGGAGCCCTCACAGCAGGATGGGCAGCACAAAGACCAAGCACAGAAGCAGCAGCAGCAGCAGCAGCCAGGGACGAAGCCTGGCAATCAGCATTTGCAGCAGCAGCAGCAGCAGCAGCAGCAGCAGCAGGGCCGCCAGCAGCATGCGGGCAGCTCAACGCAGCTGCAGGCCGCACTGCGGTGCTTGGATGAAGACGTTGCAGCCAATGTGTGCCTGGGCCTGGCCAAGCTGAACCTGTACACACTGACAGCCTCGCACGAGCTGCATGTGGAAGGCAAGCAGCTGTCGTACAGCTACGCCAGCCCATCGGATGTGCCTGGTGTCCTGTCATTTGATGCGCTACCTGGCATGCCTGAGCTGGCAGACCTGGCCTGGGGCGATGCAGCGCTTGCTGCCAGCCCTGATGCTGCGCTGGCGCTGCTGAAAGCTGCTCTGCCGTGGTTCAAGGAGGCACTGCAGTACTACAAGCTGGAGGGCTGGGTGACGGAGCACTGCAACATCTTGTTCGAGATGAGCAACCTGTACAGGTGCGGATGTGTGTGTGGTGGTGCAGTTGATGGCAGCATTAACATGGGCAGTTGGTGCTGTGTAGCACGGTGTGCCTGCATGCCTGTCTGCCTGACATGCGCACAGCAGACTTGTGGCCGGACCAAAGCCATCCACCAACGACGACTTGTTAGGCAGCTGTCATAAGCAAGGAGAGACGTGCATACCGCGGCATGTAGCAATGGGCTGACGCAAGTCGCCCCCAGCCCCGCGTCAATCCTCATGCCTGCCTGATGTGCCTGCCGGGCATGCCCGCTCACCTCGGCTGCACAGGTGCCTGGCAGGCTTTGAGGCGGACCCTCACAAGCGCTGCGTGCTGCACCGCAGCCGCGCTAAGCTGCTGCAGCCGCTGGAGGGCCAGCTGTCGCAGCAGCACTACCCTGGGCTGGCGCGCAGCATCAGCCTGGAGCTTGGCAACGTCTTCAGGGAGATAGGCGACATCAAGACAGCAGCAGGTCGCGAGCCAGACAAGGTGCGGTGCGCGGTCAAGCAGCTTTGCAGCAGGGTTGCCGGCGGTACTACAGATGCACACAGCAGCACCCGTACAGCAGCGGAGTCACCCGCGCGGCTGGCTTGTCTTGCCGTGTCCAGCAGCTTTACGGTGTACCCATCAGTCTGAAAATCATCTGACTGTTTTGCTGATGCAGCCATGGTTTAGGTACTGTGCACTGCACAACGCACACCATCGACGCACACCTCTTGCACTGCATGCACCCGACACTGTGCATGTGCCGTGTGGCATGCGTGCTGGTGCGGGCGCAGGTGGCTGCTGCTGCCGTGGCCGCCTCGCGGCACTACCAGCTCTTTCTGGACAGCTTCAGGGGCGATGACGGCCAGCTGCCGCTCAAGGTGGAGGCGGAGATGGAGCAGCACTACCTCAGCGCTGCTTTCTGCATGGCCAGGGTGCTGCAGGCAGGAGCTGTGCAGCGCAAGGAGCCCAGGTAGGCTTCGAACAGCTGCTGCTGCAGCTTACAGGTGCAGGCTATGTGTTTCTGGCAGCAGCCTAGACCACATGTGCAGATGCAAATCTCCAGGCACAGGTGGTTCGCCAGCAGCCAAGGGCGCAGCATACTGGCTTCTGCAAGATGGTGTCCCAACGTCATCTGTGCTTCCTTGGACGTGAATGGGCTGGTGCCCCTGAAGCTCCTTGCTTGTATTTGGTGCTTACTATGTGTCTAATGTGCGCCTCAGCGTCATGCGTCATCTACAGTGGGTGCACACAACAGAGCTTGCATGCGGGAGGGTGGTAGGCTGTGGGGCACTCATTTGCATGCATGCAGTGCTGTTCCTTTACATCATCTTGCTGCACATCTGCTGCAGTGCCTATATCGCCACCTTGGAGCAAGCTGTCTACTGGCTGGACACGCTGGTTGCCTACGTGCAGCACAACAGCGTCACAGCATGGGGCCAGGAGGCTAGCATGGCAGCAGAGATGGCAGCGCTGCTCAAGGAGAAGCTGGAACTGACGAGTCGGCAGCTGGCCATGCAGCAGCGGCTGCGAGCTGCTGCCTGAGCGTCTGTGCAGCTGTCACCTTGAAAGAGCACCACACGGCGTTTCCAGTGTTGGGCCAGCAGGCTAGCTGCAGGACAGCAGACTGCAATGTGGCGCACCCAGTTGCGGGGGTTCCACCTTCACGAATTGTGCGAGGACATGGCACTAGCATGCAGTACCTGATTGTTGATCCTATGGCTGTCTGCATATGCATGTGACTGCATGCCGATTGCTGCTGTTGTGGGTGCAAAAGTTGAGCATGCTCATGCTCAACAAATCCTGTGTTGGCATCACCTTGACTCAGCTCGCGACTCTGCTAGGAGATGTTGTTCCACAGTCACCTTGACGCGTGACCAGGGCGGCAGTCACGCATGGGCACTCTGCTTCCTGCTTCTTCACACAATGTTTCCAGCATCATGTTGTGAGTGTAGGAGTGCAGTGCAATATGTGCAGCATGCAGCTGCAGAGAGCAACAGCACATGTAAAAGGACACGGCACTAGCATGCAGAATACTGTATGTCATGTATGCCAGGAGGACCGTAACGGCTGTCTGCGACCGCTGTTGTGCAGAGTCAGGCAGTGCAGGTTGGTCGCGTGTTGCACCTTGTATTGGTGTTTTCGCAAGCAAGTGCTGTGTCCTCATACAAGCTGAAGTTGTTGGTGGCAAGTCCAAGAACACCCAGGGGTGCGAAGGCCCTCGCCTGCTTGTGTTTACAGTGAATTGACGATCAGTCAAGCAGTTCAGACGGCAAGTCGATGTTAGCTGGCGCTTTTAAGCCTACTTCGGAGGACATGCCCATGAGGGCGGTTATTTCTTCATGTCCGTGCATTGAACGCCACCGTTTTAAACAATTGATGATGTTTTTACACTACATTACCATCGACAAGAAAGCCGTGGGCTGCTCTGCTATGGTATTTGGCCGCCAAACCCTGGCGCACGGATGGGGCTTGGATGGCACGGATGTGCGACTTGCCACCGGATCCAACAGATCTGCAGATCTGAATGTACCACGGTGTAACCGCGCTGTTTTTTTTTGGTCTTGGATGGTCCTGAATGCAGCTTTTTGCTTCAAGACAGACCAGCAGCACCTTGGAAGGGGCCTGCAGGATGGCATGTTCAGAAGCACATCTGCAGCGTCCGTCTGAATTTGAAAGTATTAAACACGACCTGGAAAAAGACTTTGACGAGGCAACAGCATGTCTAACTACTTGGGTTCAGGTAAGTGGAATGGGTGCCTCGGGTACCACGGTTTGCTGGAAGCAGGCAGGACAACTGACACATCATCAACTTTTAATAACAGAAAAATGCCTTGAGCAGCTGATGGCTCATGTCAAAGCCAGAGCAGGGCCAAATGTGCCACCAGCAGGCTAACTGTACCAGGACTTGGCTGCTCAGCAAGTGCAAGTTGCAGCCCTGTAAAAGCTCGCAGTGAGTGCTGCTGCAGCTGTTGCAGCTGTTGCAGCATGTTATGAACTTAGAAGATAGCCATCAACATTGCACATGCCTACTGCTTGCTGTTCTCTGCAGAATGGGGACTGCGACCGCGTACTGCTGGGCGATGATCCACTGGACTTTGGCAGCGCTGCTGCTAGCAGCAGCACTGAGCCTACAGCAGACGTCCTTGCCAAGAACAGCGCAGCAATTGTCCTGCAAGAGGGTGATGACCCACAGGGACGGGGCATGGCTTCCTTTGATGATGTCAGCTATAGCACGCAGGGCCCTGGCACAAGCAGCTGGCTTAATGTTCCAGGCACAGCACACCCGACAGGCACTTGCCCGCAGACAGCTGGCGATGTGCAGCTGGCAAATCAACAGGACAGTGCACTGAGTGGGTACGGCCACCAGACACTGCAGCCAGCAGTGAGCAGCAGCAGCACATCGCTGCTGCTGGTTCCGGCAGTTGGCACAGGGCCAGACACAGCTGCAGCTCACCTGTATGGGGAGGAGCCACGCCTGCTACGCTTGTCAGGGCGTCTGGGCTCCAGCATGATGCCGATGCAGCCGTGGCACTGCTGCCTGAGCACTCAGGCGGGCATTCACGGCTCCTGCGGGCTGCTGCAGCCAGGCATAATGCCTGGCAATTGGCCTGTGCTGACTGCAGAAGGCCTGCCGTCATTTGCACCCACAATGCCGGGCTATTATCGAAGCATGCTCCTACCTCAGCCCGGCAGCAGCAGCAGCAGCAGCAGCCTATTGGCGCAGCCAGGGCTTGTCAGTATGGTACCTGCAGAATCAGTTCAGCCTGTACAGGGCGTGTTTGTTGACCTGAGTGTCAGTGCAGCAGGCACAGCAGCAGCAGCAGCAGGAGCAGCAGCAGCAGGTCCAGGGCTGCGGCCGCAGCTGCTGGCAAGGTCTGGTAGTTCTGACAGCAGCAGCACCAGCTTTTCTGACAACCAGCGTCTCAGCACAGTGTGCAGTGTGTGTGCTGCTGTGCAGCAACAGGCAGCCTTGTGTGTAGCCAAGCTGCAGCAGCTTGCTGAGCATCCAGACAAAACAGCAGATGCGGCAGCCAAGGAGGAGATATCACTTACACTGGGGCGCGCGATGGGCTGCTGTGAGGCTGTAGCGCACGGCAGGAAGCCCTGCTGCTTCTCAGAGCAGCTGCCAGCTGAGCTGCAGCAGGGTCAGTGCTGCATCACCCGACCAAGGGCGCGCTCGGCACAGAGGGGCCGGCAGCGTGCAGGGGCGGGCACTGGGACTCCGCGCAACTTCAACTTTGGCAGCAACACGCCGATCCCGCTGGAGAACAGCAGCCAGGTGCAGCAGCTGCTGCAGGGTAATGTAGCAGACAGCCCAGAGCTGTACTCCATCAGGTCGACCCACACCGCGTCAGGCCAGCAGCTGCTGGGATTTGCTGTGGCAAGGCAGAGCCAGCCGGCAGTCGGCGGTCCTCAGGAGGATGATCTGTGGGACCGCGCAGCCGCTGTGTGCAAGAAGCGCGTGTTGAAAGACAGGCAGCTGGACCTGCTCAATGCGGCGTTCATATGCTGCATCCGTAAGCAGGCAGGTGCTGGCTGCAAGAGGAAGGAGCAGCCGACTGAGTGTTAGCAGGATCAGGAGCAACGGCCGCTGCACGCAGGAAAGCAGCAGCAGCTGCTGTGGCCGTAGCTATGCTCAGGTGTATCATACTTGCTATCAATCCAGCAGCGGTGTGCACTGTGTTGTTGCCAGGGATGATGAGTTGGTGTACACCAGAGTGACCAGTGTGTAGGTGTGCTTGTTAATCTTTGGTTGGAATGTGAAATGTTGGTTTCAGTTGTTGTTAGGGTGTACACAGGCTCAACCATGGTGTACTGGTGGTCAATTCAACCCATGTATGTTTACGTTTGCAACTGTAAGCTGAGCATCTGTAGGCTGAGCAAAGTGGTGGTCACAGCAGCTTGCAGCACCACTGGCAGCATATGTCTTGCAGCTCCTCAACCCAAACATTGATGTACTGCATGCACCGTGTGCACCTGCTGTACCACGGCCTTGCAGCCCATCATATGATAGAGGCCCCTCCAGCATGTCACCTATCCGCTGTCAGGTGAATGGTTTTTGTACGTAGTCTGCTGCTTGTTGCTGTCACGTTGAGTCGTGCACTTGTTGCTAACACAATGCGGTTGCGCGTGCAATGCTCGTGTGGCAGCCACCTGAACGTACCGTGTGGGTGCCCAGCCTGGCAGCATGTCCTACAAGGCGGTCCGCTTCCTGTTGTTGTGTGTGTCATATCACAACATCAGTGAATGATAAACTGTGCAGTTGGGCTGACCAACATCATCTGGCCAGCATCGCTGAAGAGGTCACCTGCAAGGGCAGCACCAGCATGGTTTTACCGAATGCCCAACTTCATTTGGTTGCAGTGTGCCGCACAGACGGTGCTGCAGCACAGCCACATATTTTGCTGATGCCTGCATCAACATGGTCGTGCACATGCCCTGCCCACAGCCTTCAGCACAGCCTTCGGCAGAACTGCTGTGCTAGCGCTGAACACCAGCACTGCACAGTGTTGTCATGGACGCATATGGGTGCCAGGCGCAGCCTAGAATGACCTGGGCATGACCATCATGGGCTTGGCACCCCTTACAGCTGCAGCACAGCTGTCCATATGGTGTGCATACATATGGACATCTGCACTGCCTGAAGGGTTCTATCATGAACTGCATGTGTACATGAGAGAACCTTCCAGGCTGTGCAGATCTCCACTTGCAGTTTCAGCACCAGCGTTCAGTGGAGCTGCAACTTTCGTTGGTCAATGCACAAAACAACCATGTACATGCACCAGCACACACGTGTACCAATCCACATGCTGTTGGTTTTGGTGAGCACCATGATGTTGGCGCTGCACTGTCAGCAGCCAACCTGGTGGTGCTGTGCGTGCTGAGCCACAAGCCAGGCGCCTGCTGCTGATCAGCCCGGCCATGACCGTGGCCATGTGACGTGTGCAGCAGCCTGCAGAGCACCTCCGGGGTGCTGAGGCGCGGTTCAATGCAGAGCCGCCGAGTTGGGTACACGTATGAGAAATGTGGATCGGCTTACCCTTTGTCCCCTTCGTGTGCACTGCATACGATGCATGCCGATGACAAGGCATCACCTGCAGCTCCTGCTGCCAGGCAGTGCGTATGGCCTGCTTGTGCAGATAAACGAAGTCACTCACCAGCTTTAAGAAGTGCTCTGCAGCTGGTACTTTAGACTTGTGCTTGTAGGAATCTTGTACATGAAGCTTTGAACACATGCACCATGTGGCCGCCTGCTTTTAGCCTAAAGTGCAGGCTGCAGAGCACTGCTCCATTGGCTGGTGTCACTTCTCTAACTGTGACAGGCACAGCTTGCACAGGGCATGATGCATGGTGGTCCTGAAGTAGTTGTTATGACAGCAGAGTGGCGTGTTGCATCTTAAACGATTGCTGTGGTGAGCAGCTAGATCTGGCACTGACTGCTAATGCAAGCAGCCCCCATCGCCATTTAGCTGCATGTGCTGGGGCGGCACACACGCATGTGCCTGTAATCTTCCTACTGGCAGCGCATATGCTGTGCATGGTTTTTGGTTTCACGTTGGTTGTATATTGCCGTATTCACAATGGATGGTTATATGGCTTCTCTCGGCAATTTCTTTTGAAGAGTTTTGATGCAAGGGAGGTTGTACAGCAGTGAGCATGCTCAGGACGCTGTTCTCGTCGTTACAAGGCAGTTGTTGGTGGTCACTTAGTTAGGGACAGGGACAGGTGACTGGGTCACTGTGGAAAGACTCAGCAGCACACATGTGTGCACCACTGTTTGATCGAGAGTTGCCACACAACAGTAGCATCCTGTTTATGATCATATGTACCCGTTAGTATGGGAGTGGCAGCTTGATTTCCGGTACAGTGTCGCATGTGGACACTTGTGTCTGGCTCATACCACTTGTACTGGCAGTGCTCACATTGTTTTGCCTGGCAGTGTGCTCATTGCAAGCATCCACAGAAGCAGTTACAACACGCTACGCTACGTTGCCAGCTGACAGCAAGGTTGAAGGTTTTTGTGTAGTAGTGTGAATAACATCTGCTGCTCTTGCATATGATAGCTTAGGTTTTCACGAATTGTCACCAGGTCCATACCAGATCTGGTCACAGCGGCTGATGCCCCTGGTGAATAAGACCCCATGGGGTGATGGCCATTGGTTGTCGCAATGGATGGCCTTGGCTCCCTGGCACAGTGTGCCAGCGGCGTTGAGGCCACACTGCTCATTCGTTTGATAAGGTGTCATGAAAGCCTTTTGGGTGAGGCCAACTAGCCTCCTATAGGACAGGCTGATCAGCTGCGGCTGGTAGCGTGTGAGGCGTTTATGCGCTCCTGCCTCTGCACTGCCGTGCAAGTCTGTTGCGGGGCCAACAGTCAGGTCTGCCAGTTGGACGCTGTTGTGGCAGACCCATCTGACCAGGTGGCTTTCACAGCAGCGTCCCACACCACTGGCAGCATATGCCTTCAGCCGAGGAGCAACTCCTCATCTCAGCATCTATGTGCTACATGCACGCGCTATGCAGCAGCCTTGCAGGTTGTTACACATTAGCAATAGCTCCAGCATGTTAGCGGCCGCTGTCAGTTATATGGTTGGCTTCATACAGCCTGCCTCCAGTTGCTGTATCGTTGAGGTGTACAGGTGTGTTGTATTTTGATGACGTCAGCTATAGTGTCAGCCTTCCAGCTTTGTCTGATGCCGCTGGTCAGAAGTCATTGAGCCTACCGGAGTAAGCATAAGGCTGCCTGCCCCTGAATTTGGGTGTTGTGTTTGCTCTGTTGTGTTTGCTGTGTGCGGTTATGTTACCGCTGCACTTAAAGCTGGGTGGTGCTGTGTGTGTGCTGAGCCAGGAGCCAGGTGCCTGCTGCCGACCGTGGCCATGTGACTTGTGCAACAGCCTGCAGAGCACCTTCAGAGTGATGAGGCGCGGTTCAATGCCTATAGTGTATGTGGCATAGGCACCCTTGACGTGCAGTGCCACCGCACAATGCGTAAACACGACACCATGCCACTTACATTCCATGTCCAACAGGTTATGGCAGCAAATGATGGCCATGGCCGCCAGAGCACACCCTATGACGGCGTCCTCTTGCCAGCAGCGGCTTGCAAGTCAATTGATGCATCATGTAAATAAGGGCCCATTGATGAGTTGCTGGTACTGCATGGGCTGTGCCGTATTGTCTCTGACGATCTGTCCTGGAGGGACAGCAACTGCTGCTGTTGAAGCTGGTAAGCAATGTACTGATGACTCACCCTGTCCGGACCAGTCTGTTCTGCTGTAGTTCTGTTGGTGAAGGAGGAACCCCAGTTGCTGCAGTGATAGCTTGGCGATGGTGATGACATCTGTGTGCCTGGCCTGGTGCGCATGCCAGCAGTGCAGCCTGCCAGCGCTGGGTTGTTGTGATGGAACGTTTGGCAGGCTGGTGACCTGCGCGTACACATGCGTTCATAACATTGCTGCGTCTGAAATGTAGGTTACTAGGTGTGAGTTGCAAAAGCGGCACCCCGCAAGGGCTCCTGCCATGCTTGTCTGCTGCAGTGCAACAAGCTTGGACCTGCTTGTGGCACTCGCTTAAGGCTGCCAGGTTCGAGTCTGTTAGGTGCTTCCTAAGGTAAGGTAAGGTGAGTAGGTGCTTCCTACTAGTGGCTCTCCTACCAGTGAGTCTCCTACTTGTGACAAACAGAACTCGATGACATGTATGAGAGACATGTCTAGCAGCTTCAACAGGTTATTGGCTTTACTGGCACCACATCGGTGATTGTTGCTGGCACTGCTGTGAACAGTGAACACCTGTTTGCTGCTGCTTCAGAGTGCTGCTTTCTTCACACCTGTACAGTGCTGCTCCTGGTCACAGTGTACAGGTTACCCCTGGCATGGCGCGCACCACGTGGCTGTGCAGCACTGCCTCGATGCAACGCACTGAAGTGCACCGTGCAAACAACAGGTCGTGGACTTTGAATAGGACCGCAATCATTGCACATAATGGCAAAGTTCTGGTTTTCCTGATAAGATACTGCAACAGGCTGGCGCAACAGGCAGCAACAGGCTAGCGCTCTCTTTGCAGGACAACTTCAGCAAAACACAAAGGTTGATGCGGCTTGTTACCAGATAAACCACCACAGTGCCTGATCAGCAACTTTGCAGGATGATTGCAACTCAGTGACCGCCCTGTTGCTGCAGCAAGAACAAAACAACACAGAAAGTATGGCACAAGCGGCGTGCAAGCAGGGCGCTGCGGCGGCAGTACCACAATAGCCGGCATGCAAGCAGGATCGTGCAGTGACGGCCGAAGGCCAAGACAGGCACATGCACCATGCAAGCATGCCTGGCAGGCCCGTGTCCGCAGTGAATGCGCACACAACAGCGTCACTCAACCAGTCCCAAAGGAACATAACAGATGCTGTCATTTTGCATGCTGACAAAAGGTAGCACTTGATTTGCAAGGCATGCATTTGCCTAGTGGGAAATTACTCATGACAATGCAGCCTGTACAGATAACATGTGCAAGCATACCAGCAAAGTTGCAGCACCGAACACGACCGCAGGATAGCAGCGCGCCAAGGAGTGTCATATACTCAACTCTGCACCATGGTGCTGCCAGCAGTTTCAACTCCGTTCAGAAATGGCTGCTGAAATTGTTTGATTGCAGCTTCAGGTGCAGCTTGCACTGGCTGCCACAACTGCCCCAGCGCTGCTGCTAGGCATCACTGCCCTGGACATCCTTCAGCTGCCCCTGTAGGTGCTGTACCCGTATGGGTTGAGCAGCAGTGGGATGTGGAAGTGCTGTGTGCTCATGTCTGGAGTGATGGTGAAGTCGACCACGGCCTCAGGGTAGAAGGGCACGTGCCTGAACACATCAGGGTGCTTGTCCCTGCAGGAAGGGAGGTACATGCACAACATGAGGAAGGCATCAATGCAATCAGAATACACAGGTGCAGCAACAACACAACTGGCTGACTCTGCCACGACCATGTGGAGAGCTGGACTCGTGACATCTTGCACAGAATACGATCGCAGGTCGACCGCTGTGTGCGGCTGCCAAAAGCTTGAGCAGGCTGCAGATTTGCCGCCAGTCAAGGTCTAGTGTTGTGCAGTTGACGGCGCATACACATGCTGCTAACCTTGATACCAATCGCCGTTCAAATACTGCGGCGGTGCACTGCCCCCTGCCCCAGCCACATGCGCTCGTCAGACACCTGCCCAAGCACCACGTGCACAGCCGCTGCAGTCGGCCCACCTGCAGGCCCTGAGGTACGCGCCAGTGTTAAATCGCATGCGGTAGTTGCCAGGCGCCACCCATGCACTCGCCGGCAGCAAGTTGCCGATGCGCCCGTCAGCATCTGTCGCTCCAGCAGCCAGGCAGTCGTACACAGCAGCAGAGCCATCCATCATGCGCAGCAGCGAGATGGGGAGGGCTGCTGCAGGCATACCCAGTGCTGTATCCAGCACGTGTGTGGTGATGGGTGACCGCAGGGGGCCGCCCTGGCCGCCTGTTGCTGCTGCTGCTGCTGCTCCAGGCATCAGATGCCCTACTAGCTGCCCTGTGCGCACATGCGCGCGCTCTGCAGGACTGCTGCTGCCATTGCTGCTGCTGCTGCTGCTGCTGCTGCTGCTGCTGTTTCCTGCAAGCAACTTCTCGAGTCTTAGCTGTGTGATCTTCATCTGCTCACGCGCAGCTGCACCCAGCTCTGCATATGGCGAGTTGCTGATGCGGGACTTGATGGCCTCAAGCATCTCTGGCGCTGACTTGCCGCTAGCACAGATGATAAAGATGAAGCCATGCTTCGCCTTGTACGCCTTATTTAAAGCAGCTAGTTCTTCAAATAGTTGGGTGTTTGCGCTGGCTAATGCTGCTGCCTGCTCTCCTTGGCTGAGCTGGCGGAAAGCCTGCTGCTGGCCCTGCGCTGCAAACTTGTCCTTCAAGGCAGCTGCACAGGGCAACACGGACAGTTGTTATTGTGCGTGAGTGATGTACAAGGTCCTGGACACAAGATGTGTTGTGTTGGTTTGCTGCTTTCATGATTGCAGGGTGTGCAGCATGTAAGCCATCCCAGGCCCAGTGGTTCCAGCGCAACTGCAGGCAAGAGGGGGTTTTGGTGGTGTCCGAGGTTTGGCCACAGCCTGGTTTGCTCCTGCTGACATACCTAACAGCGAGTTGAACAAAAAGCCATTGTGAATCAGAGGTTGTCAAAGACCCCCACCTGCATCCCCAATCTCAGGATGTGCAGCAAATGCTTCTAGCCAGCCCTGCACGCTTACTTCGTTCCACCAAATACGCTGAGCTGCTGCAACGCATGCCTCAATTGACGGATAGGGCCCTGTTGCAACGAGCTTTTCTGCGAACTGTTTGCTGGAACACGCTGTGTGTGCGATGTCCCATGGAACATTCACCGCCATCTGATCAAACAAAAAGATTTCTTCCAGGATAGATTTAGGTGCAACCACGATCGAGAGCAAGCAATTCACCGAGCACTGAACTCACACTCCGAACACGTGCAACTCAACGCAAGAACGCAGGACGTATCGAAAGGCGGTGCAAATGCGGGTTTTCAAAGCCATACTGCGATCGCATTGCCTTGTGCCTCGTTCAACAACCGCGAGTTCCAACAGGTTCTAACAGGTTCTAACAGTCTGCCTTTTCAGCTGCATGTAACGCAGCTGGTGGGCTGGGAGGGGGGAATGGTGCGGCGTGCATGCCAGCTGGTCCTTTGTTGAACTACTGCATTGATCCATGCTTGTAGTCTAAGCTTGCTCTCCTGCAGCGAGCACACAAGTAGACAAGCCACACATTCAAGACTAGTCACATTCACAGGCTGTGCCCAGCCACCCCACTGCTACTTGCATGTTCTGCGCTGTTCATGTCATTCAAGCTGTAGCCCTGTCCAAATGCTACTGGCCTTCAGACACCAACAGCAGCAGCTGCAGCGCCAGTGTGTTGCATGCCTCTCAGCTGTGACCAACCCCAAGAAGCCCCCCATCAGCCAGAAGGTCAGGTTCATTGACCAGCTGCGGGTGGCTGCCAAAGGAGGCCGCGGCGGGGGTGGCTCCAGTGCACTGTTTGGACGCACGGGTGAGTGCCCAGAGCTGCAGTGTAGCCCGCATAGTAGGGGTAGCAGCAGTCTTGGACGGCTGTTCCTGTGCGCTTGCTGCAGCCAGCTGCAGCGATTGTGTCCCTCAAGCCCATTAGCAGCATGTGGCAGCAATAGCGGCTGCAGCGCCACAAGTGCAAAGTCCTGCAAGAACCAGCATACATGGCGCCATGTCGTGGGCCTACATCTTGCCACCAGCAGCGCCTTGGACAGCACCCCAGCGGCAGCAGCCACCCTGGACAGCAGCACCTCCTTCTGACCTGGTTGGTCTCTCCTGACAGCGTCTCATGATGACCCCGCGGTTCTGCTGTGTGCTGCTGCTGGGACTAGGCCACCATCCCCGTGCTGCTGGCGGCAATGGTGCCCCAGGCGGCGCTGTCATCCTGCGGGCCAGCCAGCAGCTGACAGGCCTGGGCAGCATCCCGTTGCACGTTGAGGCCACCAGGGGCGGCAGTGGCGGCAAGCAGTGGATGGAGGGCAGGAGGGGCGGCGACAGAATGGTGGGTGTGCCGCTGGGGACGCTGGTGTGGCAGCTTGTGGAGATGCGGCAGGCTCCAGGCGGCACAGCATTGCCACATGGGGTGACGCCGCTGCCGCGCACTGTGGCAGCAGCACCAGCAGCAGCTGGGGATGCAGCTGCAGCTTGGAGGCACGTCCAGCGGCAGCCCGTGCAGCAGCAGACGCATGCAGGCGCTGAGGATGTTTTGGACAGCAGTGCTCAACTAGCAAGCAGCAGCGGTGGTTCAACACGAAGCCCAGGCAGGCTGAGACTGTTTCCAGACATAAGCCAGCAGCAGCAGCAGCAGCAGCAGCATGGCCCGCCACCTGCAGCAGCACCAGCAGCGAGCACAGAGGGCTGTAGTTCTGACGAAGCAGAGGCTGATGGGCATACAGATGCCCTGTACAACGAGCTGCTCAGCTGCAGGCGGCTGCTGACTAACGCAGAGAAGCTGTGGCTGCTGCACAATGGCAGCCTGCCCACCCCTCAGCAACTGCTGCGCCAGAATGCAGCTCTACTTGGGCCAGCAGCAGCGGCCGACTATGCAGACAGTGACAGCGACGAAGAGGGTGGTGCATGCGAGACCAGTGACAGTGACAATGAGCAGCAGTCGGATGATGAAGATGAGTGGGTGGTGCTGCCACCAGAGGAAGAAGATGCAGCAGCAGCAGCTGCCGGTGCGGGTGGCTGGCTGGACAATGTTGAGCGGCAGTTCACCAAGCAGCAGGTGCGGCTGGGGTGTTCAGGGCAAGGTTGGCTGGCACTGCATGATGTTGTACAATGCTTGAATCCTCTGCCTTCACCAGCTTAGCGTTTTGCTTGGTGGTAGAGCATGGCAAGCGGTTGCAGCAACCTCTGCTGTCAGACAGCGCTTACAGCTACTGTGCAGTGCGCACGTGTGAAACCTCAACTGCAGCCATCAGCTGCACAGAAGGCAGCATGCGTGATGTTGCATGCCTGGCAGCTCAATGCTTCTGTGGCTGCTGTTGCTGCTGCTCGTGCAGGTGTGGTCGATCTTAGAGTCTCAGGCAGTGCTGCTGGGTGAGCTCACCAAAGACGGCCAGAGCCTGCGCGTAGCAGTAGGGGGCAGGGGCGGGCGTGGCAATGCTGTCAGCCCCAGCAAGCCCTATGGCCCTGCCAGCAGAGCACGCAGCGACGGCCAGCCAGGACAAGAGGTGAGGGCGCTGCTGCTGCTCCTGCTTCTGTGGTGCTCGCTGCAGTGCTGCGCGGGGACAACACCACGCCACCAGCTGCAATGTGCACCTGCTGCATGGTGTGTGTGTGTGTGTGCTATAGCAAGCATGTATGGCGGCGTGTATATGTGGTGTCATGCTTGTACTTTTTTTGCAAGACGAAGTATCTGTAGCCTCTGCTCAGGAGACAACGAGGTGAATTTGATTATCCGCTGTGCTATGTGCTGCAGGTGCTCCTGATGTTGAAGCTGCGGCTGCTTGCCGACGTGGTGCTGGTGGGGCTGCCAAATGTTGGCAAGAGCTCGCTCATTGCTGCACTCACGCATGCACGAGCACAGGTGAGCAGGGCAGCGAGCACCAAACCTGCCTTGTGCGGGTGATGCTGCCAGATGAGATTTATATCATGCGAATACAGCCCCCAAGACAGGGGTGTTGGGGAGCAGACATGCAGCAAGTGGTGTCCAGCACACTTGCATGCACCTTGTTGGTAAGTGTGGGTTTGCATGTCCAACCTTCAAAAACAATTGCAACATGGATGCTGGTTCACCACTGTTTCCGCCCTGCCGTCTGCTGCCCCTGCGCCATAGGTTGGCTCATACGCCTTCACCACACTGCGACCACAGCTGGGCACCATCACAGACGATGCAGCACCAGACAGCAGCACTGATGCAAGCAACCATGATGGTGGGAGTGTGGACACCACCCATGCGACCACCTCAGCAGCACCAGCTGCGCAGCTGGACCCAATGGCAGCAGCAGAAGCAGCCGCAGCAGCAGCAGGTGGCAGCGCTCGCCATGGGCTTGATGCGCCATCACCGTCTGCTGCCCCTGATGCTGCAGCTGGTGGTGCTGCCACTGGGGACAACCCTCGGCGGCTGGTTGTTGCCGACCTGCCTGGGCTTGTGCCTGGGGCACACATCGGCAAGGGCAGGGGCACCGCCTTCCTTGCACACCTGCAGCGTGCCCGCTGCCTTGCCCTGGTGCTGGACATGACTGGCGGCGCTGACCAGCAGGGGCAGCAGGGGGCGCAGGCTACTGCAGGGCAAGGCAGTAGCTTGGCGGATGGCAGAGCGGCTGGTGATGGAGCTGCTGGGAGCAGCGCTGTCGCGTGTGCGCCAGGGGCTGCAGGAGTAGAGGCAGCAGGTGGTGATGACTGGGGTGTGCTGGTGCCCCACACGCCACAAGAGCAGTTGGCAATCCTGCAGGTGCGAGCAGCTGCTGAAGTTGTAGGCCTTGCGCGCTGTTGTTATGCCAGCCAAGCATGTTTTGTTCTGGCTGAGGACAAAGGTGGGCACTTGCAGGATACATGTGTATTGGTATGCTGCGCAAGCTGAGTATTGCGTCGTTCCTGCAACAGCCCCAAGCACCTCACACGATAACTCTACTTGTTGCTTGCAGGAGGAGCTGGGCAGGTTTGATGCCAACGTGCTGCAGCTGCCTATGGTGGTGGTTGCTAATAAGCTGGATGCACTGGCGCCTGCAGCAGCTGCTGCAGCAATACAGGAGTTGAAGACTGCCACCACCCTGCCCATCATGCCCGTGTCAGCAAAGGAGGGGCTGGGCTTGCAGCGGCTCAAGTCTGCACTGCAGCTGTTGGTTGCTGGGCGTGGCAGCAGTGAGCCCTCACACCTCCAGCAGTGGAAGCAACAGATGAGGTGGGTGGTGTGGTACTACACTAGTGGTGAGGGGTTGGGGTTAAGTAAGGTTGTGGGTTTGAATTCTCGGGCATGCTGAAGATGACGCGCTTATTCAGCTGCAAGTGCTGTCCATGGACGTTCAGCAACAAGAGAATTGCCTGTGGAAAATGTGCACGTGCGTCGACAAGTTAGTGCGCGCCTTTTGGCCGGTGCCTGCTCGCCGCGAACTTGAGCCTTCATCGGAAGTACAAACATCACACATTGTCGACATGAACAACTATGCTGCCACGGTCCACATGGTCGATGCACGTGAGCTTTGCTGCTGTTGTGCTGATGTTGCTGCTGCTGTTGCTGCTGTGATGCTCCATGCAGCTTCTGTGCACTGTGCATGCACTGCATGCTTCAACCCACTTCGCTCCTGCAGATTTGTTGGCATGCCTCTGCTGCCGCATCCTCATCCTGCCGTCTTACAGGCCCTTGCCAAGGTGTTCATAAGCTGCATCAAACACCCACTTCCACTTACTTCCACTTTCACCTTCAACTGGCCCCCACCCGGCCTGTTTGATGACCGGCAACCCATCACCATCCAGCAGGACATCATCGAGCTGCCCCTCACCAGGCAGCTGGCAGCATATGTCCCTGCTCTGGACCCCGGCAAACGCACAAAGCCACATCACCACATGAAGCTTGCGAAGCCTCGCAGGATAACTGCCAGCGAGGTGTGCGAGTGCCTGCAGATGTGGGGCATCCAGCCACCTGCTGTGCTGCAGGACCCCTGCAATGCAGACAAGCAGGTCATCTATGTGCCTCATCAGCCGCAGCAGCAGCATGCTGAAGACTTTGAGGCAGGCCAGCAAGAGTTGGGGCATGAGCAGCATCGCCCTGCCAGCAGGGACCCCTGCGGCAAAATCGCAGACCAGGCATACAAGGCAGCTGTGCAAGCAGCCAGGGCAGCAGCAAGGGTACAAGCTATGGCAGATGTTGTTGCACTGGATGAGAACTGCACTTCAGCAGACAGGGAAGAGGCGCAGCAGCTAGCCAAGCTGGCATGTGCAGCAGCGCGACAGGCAGCGCGTGGTGCCACGAGCATAGTGAAGGCTTGCCACACGCCCACCAACTGCGGCGTGGAGTTCTGCAGAGAGGAGCTGCCAGCCAGCAGCCACACAGCAGCAGTGGCTGCCTACCGCACGCAGGCCATGCACATCTTGCAGGAAGCCACTGCAGCCACCAGCCAGCAGCAGCAGCAGCAGCAGCACACGCCTGAACGGCCTGAGGTCAGCAAGCACAAGGCATGTGAGGAGGCACTGGAGAAGCGCAGACAGGGCAGCTGCTTGCCGGCAGCACTGCAGCGGCAGTACAAGGATAGGAGGTGATGATGGCGCTGGAGTGGGCGCTGCTCAAGCAGCAGCACAGCGAGCACGTGGGCGTGCCGGGTCTTCTGAAGCTGCTGCGAAGCAAGCAGCAGCCGGGCATCACCCGCTGGAGGCTGGTGGCCATGGCAGTCACCAAGCTGCCCCTACTCCGGGCCAGCAAGGACAGCAGCATCCAAGGGGCGGCTGAGCTGCTCGAACAGCTCAAGAAGGAGGCGAGGGAGGAGCAGGCATTGGCGCGAGTGAGCAGCAGCGTTGAGGCGCAGCTGATGCAGAAGGACAAGTTGAAGGAGGGCAGGCAGCTGTTGGTAGAGTGCCAGGTGTGGTCTGCGATGGCCGCACCTTCTCAGCAGTACCTGCAGTTGATGCGCAGTGCACGCCGCTGGCCCCCTGGGCTAAGGCAGCTGGGCTGTGCAGCAGCAGACACCTACAGCAAGATGCAGCATGACAAGGAAGCTGAAGAGGAGCTGCAGCAACAGCAGCAGCTCTTACAGCAGGGGGCTGCAGTCCCAGCAGCAGATGCTGCAGCAGGCGGCGCCTTTAATGCGTCAGCGGGTGCAGGGATGTGGTCAGCTTCTTCAGGATCGGGGACAACATGGCACAGCAGCAGCAGGGCTAGCACACCGGAACGCAACATCAGTGCTGTGTTTGGGCGCAGCCTTAGCCCTGGCACTGTGCGGTCAGCTGCCAGCGTCACACAGGAACATCGCTGGGGACCAGCAGCTGCAGCAGCTGTGGCTGCTCGTGCACCAGCATAGCAGCAGACAGTGGTGCAATGCAGGGCAACACCGTGGGGTCTGCATTGGCATCTCTGCGCAGGTTCGTCACCGCTAGCACAGATGGCAGCAGCGTGCTGTCTTCACCCTCAGCAGCAAACCCAGCTGCAGCAAGCAGCGGAAACAGGTGTACAGCACGCCTGCCAGCTTCCAGGCCAGCAAGTAGGCTGGGGCTGGCCAGCAGAGCAGCGAGTGTGTCAGCGCTGGCAGCCCAACAGGAACAGGCAGCTGCGGCTGCGCTGCTGCAGCAACAGCCGCCGCCGCACAAACCGGTTGCTAGCGGGCTGTTTGAGCGCCTGCGCCGTGCAGTGTCATGCCGAGGCACTGTTGGAAGCACCAAGAGTGGCGGCAGTAGTGACATCTGCTCTCCTGTCGGCAGCACGGGCCCCTGCAGCATCCTGCCTCTTGCAGTGGATGCAGCTCCCGTGGGTGGGCTGTGCAGCGGGTCAGTCCTGCCACACATCTCACACCGCAAGTCTGCTGCAGGCAGGGAGGCGGTGATGCATGGTGCTGAGCCTGTGCGGCCTTTCGGTGAGCCCGAACAGCTGCCTGCAGCAGTGCAGGGCTGCTCATCGCCAGAGCTTGTACATACAACAGGCTCAGCACCTTCTGCTGCTGCAGCAGCAGCAGCAGCCCAGCAGCGTGGTGGCCTTGCTGCGCGTGGGGCGGGTCAATCTGGTGGTGCTGCTTTGCCAGCACCTGTCTTGCCAAGTACAGAAGGCCCAGGAGCGGGGGCAGCGCGCAAAGGACTGACAGCTTCCTGTCCTGCAAGCGAGGAGCAGGCAACAGAAGGCACACAGGAGTTCCAAGCCATGTGGCAGAGCATTGCAGCTCACCACGGGCTTGACCCACACCCCAGCTTGGCACACGAGCAGCAGCTGGCAGAGCTGACTGGTGGTAGTTCAGCGCGTGGCAGAAACAGGATTGTCAGATATGCTTGAGCCTTCACAACAGCGGCAGCAGGAGTACAGGAGGCCTGGTTGCCTTTCCAGGAAGTTCCTGCAGGAGGCGCACGTCCGCGCCATGTTCACGCCACCTTTTGCAATGGTGCACTGAGAGCAGCTGGCAGCACATATGTGTCTGCACTGGCCTGCCTGGTTGACACATGGGTTTAGAGTGCATACACTGCAGACCAATTATGTTGGCTGTACAAATTGCGTGCCTGTGTTGTTTGGTTGATGCCTGAACCATGCATGTGCGCTGTTCGGCAGTCGTCATGATGCGCCAAGCGTGGTGACAACTGTGCGATTGCAGCCGGTTGTGAGAAGCGGCGCAGCAGAACATTGCTGCAGCAATGTACTGCCCAGCTGTTCATCTAGATCTGCACATGTATTGTTGCGGCATGTTCGTTACTGTCTCTCCTGCATTGCTTGGTGCCATGCCTGCGGTCGCTATGTAATTCTGAGTTATTCAGCTGATGCATCGCTGCGCCGTTGCCAGGTGCATCTGGGGTCTGCCCCTGGTCTGGGCAGCTGTTCAATCAGGGACAAAATTATTTCCGGTGGTGTCCAGGCAAGGTTGCGTTTCGCGTGCCTCCCCGCATTGCGCATGCCTGGCTGCGTGTAACAAATCCTCTTCTGCACTTGCGTCATGTTACAGGGGCCTGTATTCGTCAGGCGTGTGCTATGAGGATTTTCTTATTGTGGATCTGGTCATCATCAGCTGTTCAGACAAAACCAACCAGAGGGCACTGCAGTGATGGCTCCGCCAGGGTGTGCCAGAGAAGAATGCACATGCAGCCGATTGGCCCACATCCAGGCGGTCAGGTTTTGAACCCACAAGGCCGCACAAGTGCTGCGTTGCGCTGCCAACTGTGGCAGCATATGGAGCATTCCACCGCTCATCAACAGCATACTGTCGATCTGTCCTGTGCTTCAGTTACCGTTGTGACACTTCTCAAAACCTCACTGTAACGTTTTTGTGCTCATCACAGCCTGGAGGTGCGGGAATTTGGCAACATGAGATGCAAACCAATTTTTGACTTAAAAAGCTTCAGCGTGCATTTGCGAAGAGGGGGTTATGCCCACGTCTTCGTTTGGCAGCGATGGCGGGGTGGCGGGAAGATCGGAGAAACAGTGCAGTGCTTGCTGCAGCTCACAGCAAACTTTTTGGGTAAGCGCTCAGATGACACGCGATGCAGCCTGAGGCCCTGTAAGTGCTGCACGGCTGAGCAGCAGGGCGCTCATCAGCTACTGTAGCAACAGCTACATCGTGTAGGGCATGATGCTGCTGCATTTTGGTGACGTCACCAAATGCTAATGGATCCGCAAGCATACATGATACCATAGTGCTGCATGCATGGGCTCAACTTCTCTGCTGCAGGCTGTGGCAGGAGGGTGTGTCCACCAGCAGCAGCAGTCCACAGACGCAGCATCAACAGCAGACCAGGAGCAAGAGCATGCAGAGGGAGCACATGCTGATGATACCTGCTCTGTTATCAGCCATTTCAGTGATGACAGCCATCAGTGGATCACCAACTTTGACACCAAGCAGGCCCCTGTCTTTGACCTGCACATTGATGAGCAGCTGCGTGCTCAGCTGCCTCACAATGATGCAAAGTACAGCACCAGCTTCATACACGATCTAATGCTGGACAAAGGCATCCGACCACCAGCTGAACTGCATGACAATTGTGGAAAGCGCGTCAAGTACCTACTCAGCACCAAGTCGGTGGCGCTGCCAATGGCCGCGCAGGACAGCCAGCAGCTGCGCCCCAGCAACATCCTCGCTAGTGTCAAGGACCCTCCACGGCTGCCACAAGACATGCGCACGCTGTCGCAGGTGGCAGCGCATGCAAAAGCCTTGGTGCAGGTGTCTACAGCAGCGGCAGTTGCTGCCAAGGCAGAGGCTGCACTGGCAGCACAGCTGGGCTGCGAAGCGGCGGCTGGCGCAGCACGGGGGAGGGCAGCTGAAGCAGTGGCAGTAGCAGACAGGGCATGCAAGGATGCAGCGATGGCTGCAGGCGCTTTGCACAAGCACACTGCGCTGTTGCGTGTGCTGGATGAGGAGCATAAACTGCGGATTGCGTGGCAAGGGTACACCTGCACGCAAGCGGCAGCGGCAGGGGCGGACCTGGCCCGCAAGGAGGATGCGTGCCAAGTGGTGGAAGAAAGGTGGGGCAGCATGGGCATGTTCACCTTGATGGCTGCTGATGAGCCAACTGCTAGAAAGGAAAATGTTACAACACAGCACAAGGGCGTGCCAAAGCATTTAGAGTGCATTGTATCTCATTCTCTTGCAGGTCGCGCTGTAATGTTGCAGCTGGCCTCCTGACATGCAGCTGTGCTGTGCTGCATGGATCTGCTGTCCTCGCTCCTGCAGCAACAAGAACCACAGAATGAGCATCGTCAAGTCAGTGCAAGCAGCCATTGACACGGCCATCGAGAGTGCTGCCACCACAGACCAAGAAAACAGAACACAGCAGCGAGAAGAGGAAAGGGCTATGCACAAGCAAGCCTTGCAGGACAGCAGCATAACTGCAGAGTTCTACCTGCAGGGCACCCTGCACCTCATCAGCGTTGGAGATGGGCAGCGGCAGCAGCAGGAGCAGAAGGCAGGCAGGCACACCAACAAGTCACCTGCTGCAAAGCCAGCATCTGCATCTGCAGACCCTGCTACTACAGTAGAAGAGCTGGATGAGTGGCGGCAGCTGCAGCACACAGAGACCCCCCTGGCACGTGTGGCCAGGTTGAAAGACATGATACGCAGCGGCGTGATGCCGTTTGGCCTGCCAGAAGCAACCAAGCGTGACGTGGCTGTAGCAGTGCTGCAGGGCATGCCTTGGCTGCGCCGCACCAGGCAGCAGCTGCTGTGCTGGGAGCAGCAGGGCCTTGCAGGAAGGGTGCAGGCGCAGATGGAGGGCCCGCAGCCCAACCGCACCGCGGCGCTGCGGCAGCTGCTGGCGCATGCGGTGCGGCACGTGCTGGTGGCGCCCGGGCGCCACTGCGAGCTGAAGCGCAAGGCGCTGCGGCTGAAGCTGGCAGCCGGCAGCTCCTCTCTGCACCACGCCATGAGCCAGCAGTGGCTGGAGCAGCGCAGCTGCGCTGGTGGACGTTCGCGGTCACTGCTGCACAGGGCGCTGATGCGAGCGCTGCAGGCTGGTGAAGCAGGGGCAGAGGAGCAGCAGCTGAGGCAGGTGATGCATGACGACCGCAGCGAGCGGAGGTACCAGTGTGAGCTGCGCGGCTACGGCGCACAGCATACCCAGGCTTGCAGGACGTGCTGCAGGAGCAGCTGCAGCAGGGCAGGGCTGCTGCAGAGCAGCGCAGGGCATGGCTCAAGCCTGCCCGGCCAGCAGCTGGCACGGCAAGAGCAGCAGCAGGCAGGCCAGCGAGCGCAACGACTGCTACAGGTGCTGTTGGTAATGGCAGCAGCTGCTCTCGGGAGCAGCTCATTGCGCCAGACAGCAGCGCCGCGCATGCAATGGCGTGGGCTTGCACATCCCCTGCGTTGGCGGATGGTGGGCCTGGCAGCTGCTTTAGCAGGCGCAGGGCAGCAGTGAAGCAGTCTGTGTGCGCTGCAGGCAATGTTCAGTGGGTGTTTGATGACGTTGTAATGATGGAACGGCGGGTGGCCGCCAGATGACGCAGGTGCAGTTCGAGTGACGTGCCATGGGCGTGTGCACAACATGTGCCTTGCATGCCGTCCTCAGTCAGTAACAGCCTGTTTCTCATTGTATGCTGCGCAGCGAATGCACATTGTCAACTGTTGAATTGTTTGTTGACATGTCTGTTCAAAGACGTTTGGAACATTGGTGTCATGCTTTGACGACCCTGTTCCATGGGGTCAATGGTGCACGGCTGTGCCTGCTACCAACGAATGTGAGACAGAACCATGCGAGGAAGATCGGAATTATCAGCAAGATCAAGGCAATGCCAAGTTGAGTGCTACATTGGAACGTTACACGAACAGATGCCATCTGTACACAAAGTCATATGTGCATATGATGCGTATACGCCAGCAGCATGCTGGCTATCAGCTGAGAGCCTTACAGCCAACTGCGCAGCATGCTAGCTGTTGTGCAGCTGATATCAGCCCAAACGTATGCATGCATTTGACAAGATAAGTGCCAATTGTGCGCGTCAAGACATCAGCCTCTTGCGCGGATCACATGCCACACCCAGGACACCTCCTGCCCAAGCGATAGTTGTATATCACATGGCAGGGTGTTGATCACATCACGGGTGTTGATCACATCACGCTTCTTCTTCTTCTTCACATCACGACACAGCACTACTGTTGATCACATCACGACACAGCCTGCATTGAACTTAGCTGCCGGCAGGCGCCTAGTGCAACTGTCAGCCATGTCGCATCACGCAGGAAACCTGTCTTGCGTGGGCGCATGTTTAAAAAGCGCTGCAAGCAGTACATCGCCTCCCACAGCAAAGCAGCCCACACAATGATGAGCTCAATCACCGATGCTGTGCCAGGGGTTGAAAGCTGTGTTGAACACCTCAAGCTGATTGCAGGTAACATGCTGGCCTCCTTGACCAGCAGAACATACCACATGCCAAGACTGAGGGTCACCAATGTCGGCTAGCATGATGGCAGCTTAGGTTGCTGCCAGTGCATTATGCTGCCAGTAACAGCAACCTGTGGTGTCTCCCATCACGCTGTGCCACTCGAACAGCAGGTAACAGAAGGCAGCACTGTACTGTGCTGGCACATGCAACTGACGCACACAGCTGCGTGTTGGGGCTGTGCTTTGCCGCACGCCTGCAATGCGCTGCGGCAAGGAGAGGCTGCCAAACACCCCGCAGACCAGCATGGCTGAAGTGACAGACTGCTGCTGTTACAAGACCCCAGCCAAGTGGCACCAATCTGCGTATTGCCTGCTGTCAGCAGCGACACACTGCACACGGCGGTGCTTTCTCTACAAACAAATATACAGCGTCAGTTCAGATGCTGCAGAACCCCTACCTACTTGCAGGACACACTGCATGGCCCCCACCCTAAATCATGTGCAGCACTACAGTTCGCTCTAACACCCAGCCAATGCCAAACACAAACACTCCCAGCAGCAGCATTTGGATGATGTTGCGCGCCAAACAGCGGTTGTTGTCGTGCGGTACTATCCTGTCCTTCAGCTCGTTTGTGAGGTGGAACAAGCGATGCGAAATGAAGACGTACACTGCAGGCAGCAGCAAGAGCACGCAGCGGCAGCAGCAGCAACAGCAGACGTAGTCAGGTGCAAGCAGAGCTCATACTGAAGCCCATTACCAAGCTGCCGAAGCTGAGATGCACACGAATCCAGCGAGGTTTGCCTTCCAAGGTCAAGCTGCAGCCTGTTGCCCTTTCAGGTCCTTGGTCCTCCACATGTGGGCAGTACACAGCCGCGGCAGCACTCACGTCCAGTCACAAGCGCAAAGTTGAGCATGGGGTACCCAGGCAGCAGGCTGAGCAGGTACTTGGGCTGGCCGTCTGCGATGTCGCTGTGCAGCCAGATGTGGAACTGGCACAGGTACGTCTCCAGCGTGATGCAGCCCAGCCAGCCGTACAGCCGCATGCTGTAGGTGCGCAGCTTGGGTGTGATGTTGCGCACAACGCACCACAGCGTCAGGGGGATCCAGGAGGTGTACGGGTGCACCTGAGGAGGGGCAGCGCAGCAGGAGAGGGTGCAGCAAACATACGCAGAGGTGACCAGGCTTGCAGCACAGTGGAGCAGTGTATTTGCAGCCAACTCAGGCATTTGTGCGGACACAATGCATGCTTCTTACGGCACGAGGTCCCATGCTCATGACTGGCAAAATAAGCCACGCTCAACAGGGACAGTGCTGCGGTGGTGCACCACTATCCCAATGCAGATGCATTGCACCGAAAATCACCTGCTCAGCCCTGTGCAAGACACGGCATGCCAGGCAGCTGCTCACCTCATTGTACTCCAGCTTGGGCAATGAGTAGATGTGCACATAGTACACCCAGCCCAGCAGCGCAGTCACGCTCAGCACCAGCGCCCGCACAGTCAGCTGCCTGAAAGCTGGCAGCTCCTCGATTGCGTTCAGCAGCTTCATGCAGTGCGGGTGGATGTACGCGCACACCATGCCCCAGATCCAGATGTACCTGTCCAGGCCCGACCTGAAGTACCACTCTGCAGCAGCACGTCCGGGACAGGGAAGCAGCAGCGACATATGAGAGAGAGACATGCAGGAATGGGTCAATTCAAGCAGCTTGTAGCTGGACCCTGCCATCAACACTCGCAGACAAACACAACTGCTACTGCGTGAGTGCGCAGCAGTGCTGTTTGGTGCCCTGAACTGCATGAGCCAGCTGCTGCTGCCACCAAGGCGTGCCGCACTTTGCACTCGCACGCTAGCGTCTCTGCTGTGGTTTCCTTTGTGGGCGGCTCACCATGCAGCCTGTCGCCTCCTTGCTTGCGCGGGTCCGTGTAGCCCACCAGCCAGTCAAAGGGCGCCCACAGCGTGTAGAAGACTGGCTTCATGTCCCACAGCACAAAGATGGCGGCAAAGGACAGCCCGATCCTGCAGGGGACGGTGCACAGCAGCAAGAGGCACCCGGGCGGACACCAAGTCAGAGAGCGGCGTCTGCATCGGCAGGTGTGCAGCACATGAGTGCAGCACTGGCAAAGCTTGACAAGGCACAGCAGACTGGGCGCACCGTATCAACAGCAGATTGAAACAGGGCTTGCAGGACACCTCACATGCTGGGCAAGACTTTGCACAGCGCACTCGGTGCGTGCTGCCCACTCACTTGGTCCACATCCACACTGGCGACTTGTTCAGCTGTGGTGCAATGCCCAGGCAGGCATACACAAACACCGTGAAGATGGTATGCATGGGGCAGATGTAGTACAGCATGTAGCTGTTCTGCAGCACTATGCAGCAGAAGATGACCAGGAAGTTCAAGCGCCACATCATCTGGCAGAACCTGCAGCACAGCAAAACACAAGGTCAAGAAGCACCACAGGCAACCTGCAGGATGTGTGTGCAAGCATCCAACAAACAGATGCTACTAGCAGCTGCTGCAGGTGCAGGTGCCACAGCACTCTTATTGGCCACACGTGCTAGGCCACACAGTGTCGGCTGCCAGCCTTATGTTGCGTCATAATCTCATTAACACTGCTGCTGCGGCTGATGCTGCCTTAACTGTGCTAGTCCACACCTGCCAATGCTGAAGTCCCCTGTCCTGTAATAGTAGCTGAAGTTGCCAAAGCCCGTCAGCCAGACATAGCCTGCAATGAAGATGCGGATGGCGTTGTACAGCTCCCGCGCCTCAAAGTAGTGATACAGCAGGAACAGCACCTGCATCCAGCCCTTCCACTCCTCTGTCTGCGGCCGGTTCAGCAGCAGCGGCGTGCGCACCGGCTGCAGCGAGCTGCCAAGCGCCACCAGCGTAAGCACAGAAACAGGAACCAGAACAAGTCCCTGTTGTACCACTGCAGCAGCAGCAGGAGCAGCAGCAGCAGCAGCAAGCAGGCAGGCAAGCAACACATAGCATGTTAGCACATCATGCAAGCTTGCATAGATATATCATATGGAGACCCGTGCCGGCTTCGCAGTGCTGGTCCAAGGCGGCTGGCGCGCCACTGGCTGACAGCAGGTGCGCCTGTGCCCGCTGTGCTGCCCTGGCAAGTGGAAGTGCTTGCCAGCTTTTGGCAGCATGCAGCTGGCGTGCTGCAGCTGTTTCCTCACCTTTTCCGACTGCCAGAACATGTCTGTCCTGTCACACATGAAGAACCACACGAGTATGCTGCCAAACTCGACCCTGCAGACAGTTGCCAGCAGCACACGCATGTCAGCATTACTCCAGCCAACTTGACACGGCCCAAACAGAGCTGCTGAGCACAGACAGCTGCAGGAGCTGAGGCAAACCCTTCACAACACGCTTGTTCCTTGTCTTGTCTTGTCATGTGCGCTGCCAGTGCAACAGTAAGCAGTCTGGCATTGCTCAATGTTCTGTGCAGAGCCACTGCTTGTGGCTGTGTGCTGTGCAGTGGAAGCACCTCTGCTACTGTGACAGCTGCTGTTTCTGAGCTGAGGGGCCTGAACGGAGCTGCTGCTGTAGCTTCTGCTATGTTGCTGGCTAAGCTTGCAGCTTACATATGCAGCAGCGTGTCGCTACATTCCATGATAGCTTGCTGGTCCATGAGCATGCACCTGCAACCAGCACAACAGGCAAGCCATGGTCAGCATGCATGCACCGCTGGCAGGCTCTTGCAGGAGGAGCCCCAACTGAGGCACGGTACGCACTGCACAGTACGCACTGCAACACATTCGCAGCTCCTAAGCACCTTAATACATACTGCTCATCACATGTATTCCCACGGCCGGAATGGTGCCATCATGTTGGCAAGTCACGCTGTTGCAGCTGTCTCACCTGACCAGCGGGGTGGTCCAGAAGTCCTGCAGGACGCCTGTTACCCTGCTGCCACCGTTGCTGCCTTTTTCACCATTGATCAGTGCTGTTGCTTCTAGTTCCTGATGTGATTTACTCTCAATGTCTGGGTTTGACAGGTGTGCTTTGGACAGCAGCGATGGCGATCGGTTGCGTCTGTGCAGTACCAGTGAGTATATGTACAGCCCAATCGCCCAAATGTAGGCAACAATGAAGCTGACCTGTAGATACAGTAGCAGCATAGAAAACGTGTACAGTTCAAGTGCCACAACCCGGCACATGATTGATGTCAGCCGACCAGGGCAGCAGTTGACACTGATGAAGCGGGTGCCCGTCGCCAGACACTCGGTTCATGGCCTTTGTAGAAGGTTAAATGACCAATGAAATAATACAAATGCGACGGTCTCTCACCTGGCCCACTGACAACAGCACAAAGCTGCCTCCACCAGGTGCTACCCCGTCTGGCGCTGCTTCTGTTGCAGTCGGCATCGTGAGCCGTGCTACTGATCCGTGACTTTCACTGGTATTTCAATTTGACACTATTTTCAACAAGCTGGTGTCTGGTAAGCACTTGTTTTTGAACAACCACCTTTGCCAGCAGGATGCCGTCAGCATACGATCATGTTCCAGTTTCCTCATCAACATTACATAAGCATAGATGCAGTAGGAGCATATATAATTTTCCCTTGCTGAGCTGAAGTCACAAGCAGCGAGTGACATATGACACTGAGCAATCCAGGCGCTGTTGAGAAATGAAAGCACCAATCTTGCTTGTGAAACGTCTTAGATATATTTTGGTAGTTGCTCTGCGCAGGCAAGCTCACACTTGTCTGTGGGTGGTAGAACCTGACTCTGATCGCTGGTTGCACAGATGCATGCCCTCAGGAAGCAACATGCCGCTTCAGGACGTGCTTTTGGGGGTGAATCACGGCTATCAGCTTGCCCCTCTCACCGGGCGTGCAGCTACAGCACCAAGCAGCGCCATGTGCAGTGCAGCATCAGCAGGCGTGATGGTCTGGCATCTATAGCACTGGCTCCTGTGCTGTTGTCAGCTGGAGAAGCAGCGGCGGAGCCAGTGGCTGGTCAGGCAGTGCAGTATGTGGACCAAACAGATGCCTTCAAGCTGAGCGTCCCAGCTGACTGGCAGCAGTATGAAGGCATGATTGACGGCAACACGAGCTTCCAGGGCTCAAGTGGAGCCAGGCGCACCATTGCATGGTACCCAACAGGTTCGTGCATGTTGTGTGCAGGGCAGCTGCTGCAGTGCAGACATCGAGTCAGGGCGTGGTCAAGACGGAAGTCTGCACTCACTGTCAGCCACAAGCCACAGCAGTGCATGCATGGGATCACACTCCCCATGTTCCTGCAAGAGCATGCAGGTGTGCTTCTAGTGTACAAGTGCTTAGGAAACCACAGTACACATGCATCGGGGAGCGCATGGAGTGGTGGTCAGCGCTGCCGCGATCAGCTCTGTAAGGCTCCCTGCAGCCTCTCACAGCTGCTGGCGGTTGGGATGTGTGCCTGTCTGCCGCAGACGGCCGTGCAGATGAAACCAACGTGTCGCTCACCATTACCAACACCAGCGCAGAATTCACCGGGTTGGGCAGGTGCGTGGTGTCAGGGGTGCCAATTGTTGCTGCTCCTGCTGCTGTTATTGGTGGCCGCCGGGTGCCTCTGCAGCAGCTTGCAGCACAGCCCGTGCTTTGCAGTAGCGCTGTGCATGCAGCCAGAGCACTGTTTGTTCTAGTGGCTTACAATGCTGCAAACACTGCTAGCACAGCTGCGTCTAGTGCAGCATCCTGTGCCGTATTTGTGGAAGCAGGCCTCCCATCTTGCGTTGCTCCGTACCCTGCACAGACAACCAGCTGTGTACCAAGTTCACTTCCTCATCTCCATACTCTGCTTTCACTTCTGAAACGCGCTCATTCGCTCCTCTCTTGCGCAGCTTTGGGAATGTGTTTGCGTTTGGCACCAATTTGGTCAACAGCATGGACCGCAGCTTCCTGCTGCGCGTGCGTGGGCGCAAAAACCTGGACGAACCCATCCAGATGCCAAGCTGCTGGATGCAGCAGACACACGCGGCATGTACTATGTGGAGTACACCGTTGAGAAGCAGCCGGCCCCAAGCGTCACCTGTACACCATGGTCGCGCTCAGCTACAACGGGCGTTACAACAGGCTGTACACGCTGACCGCGCAGTGCCTGGAGAGCCAGGTGGCAGAGACAGAGCCTATGCTGAAGCAGGTGCTCAAGTCATTCCAGCCACCAGAACGCGTGGCATAGATCGTGCCGCTGAGACTGTGAGCAACACGCTGAACGACCCGAACATTTTTTTCTGAGCATGAGTGCAAGGAGCATGGAAGAAGTGTTTATCTGAAACAAGGTGTTTAGTTGACGAACACAACGGTAGCTGCCGATGGCACCATCACGTGCCTTCAAGTGCTGCTATGGTGTGCTTATGATTTTCTCAGGCTGGTGGCACCCGCGAGGTGGAGTGGTTGCTTGTGGTGTTGTAGCAGTCTGCGTAGTTGCTACATTTTCTGCGCATGCAGCCTGGTGTTATAAAGCACAGCATTACAGCACAGCTTGCAGTGATTGCACACACATCCTATGCTGACAGACCAGTCTTCAGATTTGGTAACATCACAAGTTTGAAGTTTTGCAGCCCTAAGTTCTGTCGCCTGACAATGCCGTGTTTAAAGCGCTGCCTTTGTATCGACGTGTTGTTGCCATGGGAGTGCTGTTGTTTGTGGCATTGCGTGTTAGGTGTGCATCCACCGGAAAGGCTGAGCTGTTTGTTGCTTTAATTGCTATGCCAGCACCAACATGATAGCAGGTATGCGGGTGGCGGCTTCAGCCCAGCTCCAGCGGCAGTGTTCCGCCAAGGCACAGTGCGGCATATTTGGCCGCCTGCGTGGGCTGGCATACAATACGCATGCTCTGGGACAGCCTGCTGCATGTCAGAGACATTTGTATCCCTGCCAACTGCATGTCATGTGTTGCCTGGTGTGGTACATGGTGGATTGTCGCGTGCTGCCTGAAACTTTGCCGCAACTGTTTAATTGAAGGGCGCAGCATCTGTCTCAGTATGGTTGCAGACAACGTGAGGTGCCCTGTGGCACTGTTGTGCATACAGGTTTGAAAGCAGCCTTATGGCATGCATGCCATCATGTGAAGTCTCTTGACGCTCACGAGGCTTGTTTGTGGTTGTCCTCGTACACCCTGAACGTCACGGGGAAGTTTGCACACACCCTGGAGCGGTGCGTTTTGTCCTGCTTGTTCACGGTTGAGGACATGCAATGCATGCATGCAATGGAGTTGATACGAAGAACAGACCGGAAGTAGATGGCTCCTCTCAATGTGTGGGATATGTAAAGGGTTAAGAAACAACAGCCTGCTGACGGTATGACAGGTACCATCTCAACAACAGCGCCTAACAGAGGCAGTGCTTCTCAACCTGCTGCATACACAGTCTCCTCCTGCTTTGCGTGCATGCAGTGCTGTGTCCTATTGCACGGTACAGTGCGGCGAATTCTTCATACAAACTTTCTGGACTGCATCATCATGCAAGCCTTCAACCAAAGATGCCTGGCAGGCCACCCTTCTCCAGGAACGTCAGGCCAAACACAACAATGGCTGCAGCAGCGTTGGTGGCAGTAGCATTGGAAAGCACAACACCAGGGTCAGGGGCAGGTTGATGTCTATACATTCCATGTCATCAAGAGATGCTATGGCTTGCTTAATCACCATGACAATGTTTGGTTGATGGCATACATTGAAGTACAGGGCTGATGCAGATACATGCGCATGACCAACACAACATCTGTGCTTTTCACAAGACAGCAACGCTATACCTAAGGCTGACGAGAAAACCTGAGCGCACCAGTCCCCCCTTGGCAAGCATCGGCAGACTGCCACGTCATCCAGTTGCTGCTACAGGTCTGTTCTGGGTAAAATTAGTAGCAGCAACCACCACCAGTGGTTGCAGCTACCAGCTTAGGCTACTGCAGGTGCTTGCTTGTGCCACCCTCCAAGCTAGTCGCTGCTTGTGATTCTGCCTCTGCTTCCGATACTGCTGTTGTAATGGGTGCTGCTGCTGCTGGTTCTGCTGCCTGCCTCACCTCCCAGCAGCGATAGGTAGCTGAAGCCCTCCACTGCTCCTAGCAGCCCGCTGGGGCCAGCAGGCAGGCCACTGCCTGTGCGCACCTTGGTGGCGATGGACCAGCCAATGATGCCCAGCACCTGAGCGCATGACCAAACACGCATGATGCAACAGTTCATGCAGGTTTGGTACCCTGGTTCCTGATCTTGTCAGCATATGGAAAGCAGCTGTTGCGAGCTGCTCACAGCACCATTCCTGCCTGTTGCAATCCCATCACCGCCTACAGCTGTCTTACCACTCGCTGTTGCTCCTCGTCCGCTAGCTTGCCCACAGGAGTCCACACATGCTGCTGCATCCTTGGCTCCAGCAACAGCCAATAGCCCTTACTCCAGGCTGCCCACGGCATGGTGCACACTGGCAGGCATTGGCACCGACACTGACACCAGCCGGCAAGGTGCTGTTGTGCTGATGGCTGCAGGCGTCAGCGTCTCACCACTAGGTAGCTGACACCCTCCAAGGCACCATACAGGCCGCCAGGTCCAGGTGGGATGCCCTCGCCTGTGGTCTTCAGGGTGTACTCTGAAAACAGCATGACTGGGTTGGCTACGAGCCCTGCTGCAACTGCTGCAAGGCCGGCTGCACCCACATCTGCAGCAGGGGAAAGAAAGCGGAAAAGAAAGATTTGATGCTGTGTGTTGCCGCACATTGCACTGCGAGGCCTGCTGCGCTGTTTACTTGCAGGACAAGTGTGCTACCAATTGGCGCAGGCAGACCTGCAACCCGGGTCTTGCAGAGAATGGAGCGCATGTATGGATTCCAACGCGACATCAAGTGCTGCTTGAGGCCTGCTGTTTCTGACCAGCCATGTTGCTGTGTACCATCGGCTACTGCATACCTGCGCCACTGCTGGCAGCATCTGTCTTTTTGGCACACACCCGCACTGCAGCACGCCTGCTGATGGCAACAGTTGCAGTTGCTGGCTTGAAGGCTGCACACAGTTGCAGGATAAGAGCGCGACGTAGCACACAGAGTGAAGTGAGGTTGGGTGACCATGGAAACCACAGCAGAAGCATCTGTATGATTGACGGCACGTGAGGCCGTGAGAAGCGTCGCAAACTGATAAATCGGCGTTCTACATAAGATACTGCTCACCAGCGCCGCGAAGGGCAGCATATTTCCGAAGCGCGGTCTGCATCGTTGTGCTGGGTAGGTTGCGCGCAGAGCCCGTGTAGCTGACTCGAATGCAGAGGAGCTGGATCTTTGGTCCGTCCAATCGATAGACGATTTCCACCTGAACCGGTATAAACCTACAACAGCAACAGTCATTTGAGTTACTAACACTGTCAGGCAGGGCCTGCCTTGTTGTGCTTGCTGCTTGATCAAGTATGGTCTGCTGTTGGCTGCATTGCTGGTGTGTCATCTTGCCTTGCACATCTGAGTTCAAGCTGCGGGGAGATGTGGCTGCATGCTGCTGCATGGTGCCTTCTCATTGATGTTGTGTATGTCAGCTCTCTGTACGTGTGGCGGCATACACCAGCTTCAAGGCAGCACCCCAAGACCGTGAAATGGCGCATGGTGTCTGTAGTGGCCACGTCCTGCATTGCTTGGGTTCCTGTTTGGCTGATGCGGCACAGGTGCGCTGTGCTACAGCTTTCAGTGTGCGGCTGAAGTTGACTTTGCGAGAGAGAAACTTCAATTGTAGCACTGCCAGTGCAAGCAGCCGTGCGGCAAGTAGGCAGCACTCATAGGTCGCAATCTGTTGCATCACAGCTCTGCAGCAGCACTGATGCAACATGGCTGATCACTGATTGCTTTTTGCTGCTCTGGTCATCTGAGTAACCCCAGGCTATTTGTAACAGCAGCAGTAGCAGCAGCAGGACCAGCAGCAGCAGTACAGCACGCAGCATGCCAAGCTTGTTGCAGCTGCTGGGACTGCAGCTGGACGCCGAGCTGCTGCCTGCAGTGATGCACTGTCTGCTGATGGTGTTGACGCTGTTTAGCGGCCCACTGGCATACCAGCTTCACTTCCAGTGCCAGCAGCAGCAACAACCGCAGCAGCAGCAGCAGCAGCAGCGATGCATTCGCTTCAGAAGGCCCAGCATACATAGCGTGCGGGACTGCATTGTGGCCCCTGTCACTGAGGAGTGGTGCTTCAGGGCCTGCATGGTGCCACTACTGTGGATGGAGGTGAGAGAGCGGTGACAGGGATGGTGCTACGGCTGTGGATGATGGGGAAATATTGAAGGTGATATGCAGCAGTGCTGCATACTCTGCCTGTCGAGTTGAGCTCCGCTGCAGCCAGCATAAGGCACTGAAAGTGCATAACCATCCTGCAGGGGTCTGCAAGCTTGTGCACCGGGCAAAGTGGCTGAGCAACACGCATTGGCAGCTGCGTGGTGCTTTGCTGTAGCATCAGGCTCTGGCACTTGTCGTGATGGGGAGTGTCAATCTTTATGTTCTGGCTCAGTTTGGGTCTTCTGTTTTTTGCTTGTACGGCACACCAGTTGGGTACTGTGGCATCTTCAATGCCTGCAGAAGTAGATTATTTGTTGTTGCAACTTGTGCCATTGCAGGGTGCACAGCTGTCTACAATCATACTGGTGGCCCCTCTGTTCTTTGGCGTCGGTCATTTCCACCATGTCCACTTCCTTGTCAAGCAAGGCTGGAGTGTGCGGCAGGCTCTGCAGATGGTGAGACTTTACAATTCAGATCCTGGCCCGCTGATACTGCGAATGTCAGGCTGCTTGGCTTGTGCTTGCTGCACACAGAACAAGAAGTGGTTGATTACTAGAAAAGATGTGGATTACTAGAACAGAAGTGGTTGATTTCATAACAGGCAGACGATTGATGAGCCAAGGCGTTGCTGATATGATCCTCTGCTGTACTCCCTTGCTGCTCCATATGCACAGGTGTGTTTTCAGTTGTTGTATACCACAGCGTTCGGCTGGTATGCCACCTGGGTATTCTGCTGGACAGGCAAGCTACTACCCGCCATAGCAGTGCATGCCTTCAGTAACCTGATGGGGGTGCCGCCATTCGGAGATATGGCTGCTGGACGGGGGGGAGCGGCTTGGATGGTGCTAACGGTTGCTGGCATAGCAGCATTCGCATGGCTGATGCGGGCTGGCATAGCAGGCTGGCAGCAGTACACATCTGTGTACAGTCACCAAGCTGTTCACGCAGGCTGAGCGTTTTGAATGGTAACCAGCAATCAACGCACAGTTCAAGAATGATTTGCGAATGGTGAGAGGTGACAACTAATGTCGCAACCTCCGCTACTGAACCTGGCCGGTTGGAGGAGCTTTGCCAACAGACTTGTGGCGTGGGCTGCGGCCAACTCTCAGCTGCATTCAAGGCACATGTTGAATCTTGTTGCTCCTTCGCGCGTCGACACTTTCACACTGAACAAGGGTTGTGAGGCGAAATCAAGTCCCGTAAGACCAGCGTTGCGCAGTGCAGGCAGTGCTGTTCCTATAAGTTGAATGGGGCTGTTAGCGCGCCTGCTTGGAGGAGCTTGCGTGTTTGGGGCGTCAGTGCAGACAAAGCAGCACGGGGAGCAGGTGAGTGCAGGACACAGCAACAACAGGCGCCGAAGGCAAGAGCGCTGTACTTTAACTGCTTTCCGCATGTGGTGCACCTGCAGGAGCATACTTCTTTCACAGCAGCAACAGCAGCAGGCAAATCTGCCGCACGGGACAGCAGCAGTGCTGCCAAGGACTTTGCTGCAGAAGTGCTGCTCAAAAGTGAGTCAGCGCAGCAGCAGCTGGCACCCAACCCGCAGGTGCCTGGATTGCATGCACTGTACACTCTGTCATGCGTTTGCTGGTAACTGGTTGAACTGCACAACACTGCGACCATGCTGCGTGCGGCTGGCTACTCAATGGCAACACGGCTGTAACTGGCTGGTGTTGATGGCTGCTAGCATGTGCTCCTACAGCAAGCTCTGTGGTGAAAGCAGGCAAAGCTTCATCAACATGCTGCGTTGGTTTATGCTGGTGTGTACACAGGCGCTGGAGGATCAGCGGCTGCATGTGAAGCCGCAGGCACAGCAGCAGACAGTGCATCGCTAAGCAGCGGCATCCCTGCAGCGTACCACTCCACCTCCAGCAGCAAGCATGCTGCAGACAGCCGCCGGCGCAGCACAGATGCTGCTTCAACGTCATACCCTACTACCAGCTATGGCGACGACTGGGATGCAATGGGCGCGTGCATGACAACAGCAATGGAAATGGAGGCGAGCGTGGATGCAGTGGTGAGCGCAACAGCCGCTGCTGCTGCGGCAGGATCAGGCTGAATCAGTACAGAGCACAGTTCGATGCAGTTTGATGCTCAACCTCATACATGCACAGCAGCCATGCTGTCCATCTCAAGGCGCCCTGCAGCCAGTGCATGATGCAGCACATACGGCATGCCCCTGCTGCCAGCAGCTGGTGGTGCGGTGTCGCAGCTGTTACCAGGTGTGATGAGCACTATTACAATACCAATCACACATAGAAGCAACCGAGTCTGGTGTCACACCACCAGCAGCAGCAGCAGCAGCCTGCTGCTACCCTGCGCACCCTGCCGCTGCTTCCTGCCCCGTGATGCCATGGGTGATTTTCACGTGCGCTGCAGCTCGAAGGCAGCATCAAGTCGGCCCAGCACCTGTTCAGCCGCTACGACATGGACCTGGACAGGCGGCTGTGCCCGCAGGACTTCTACGACCTCATGCTGGAGCTCAACCTGGCGCTGCCCTACCCAGACTACCAGCGCTTTGTGGACGCCAGCTTCGCACATGCAGGTGCGCGCAGTGCTCCTCATTTGCTGCCACACCGGTTGTGGTGTGCGGCACACATGGGACAGAACACAAGCGAGCATTTGCAGTAGCGTATGGGAATCTTGCTGCTGGTTATTCTGTTGCTTGATGGCCGAAGTGACTTGCCAGACCTACTCAAGTGCTTGGCGTGTGGCGTTTGGTGGCATTCGTGCTGCAGACGCTGACCGGGACGGCGGCTGTCCATCGAGGACTTCATCCCACTGTACAAGTCCATAGCAGCGGTGCGGCGGGCCTTTCGGCGGGAAGATCACCATTTGAACGGGCAGATTGACAGGTGTGCGTGCAGCTGCTGTGCTGCCAAGCACTATGTACGTGCTCTGCCTGGGTGCTTGGCTGCAAGGGCGACCGCATGCCATGCCATGCCGCTAGCTGTTTGTGGCATCGTTAATGTGCACAGCCCTGACGCATGTGATGACTGTCTTTCTTCAACTAGCTGTGCTCCTGGTGTGCATGCACAGGAGTTGGGTGAGCTCGACGTGCCTCATGTCGCTGTTTGGTGCGGTGGCAGAGGCTGAGGCTGACACGTCAAACTGCTGTGTCACAACCTCTGGAGCTGCAGGTACGATTTTTACCAGGTGCTGCGTGAGTTGGAGCTGCAGGGCGCTGAGCAGGGGCTGCAGGCGATGGCAGACGCAGCCTTCAGGTGGGCGCTGACGCAGAAGCAGAGGTGCAGTGTTCACCCAGCTGTGCCACTGCCTACACAATGCTTTGCTCCGCTGTTTACCAGTGCATGCAGCAGGAATAATTTGGGTTGTTCTGCTCATAAGGTTCTCAGAACAGCAGTGCATTCTTGGGGGTTGACGTCGGGTCTATGCGACATGTGTGTAAGACTGTGCTGGTCTGCGCGTAATGGTGTCGTGCTTTTGCAGTGAGGCCGACGCTCAAGGGCGGGGCATTGTCAACTTTGGGCAGGTGCTGGTCTGGTACAGCGTCTACATGCTGGGAAGCAGCCGGGAGCCTGGCTCTGCGCAGCAGCAGCAGCAGCAGCAGCAGCAACAGCAGCAATGAATCCAGCTGACGAGCATTTGCAGGCATAGTTGTCTTGCAGCGCCAATGTTGTGGCCTGCTGCAGCCATGTCAGCAGCAGGAATGCCTGCGCATCCGGGGTGTGTGCCTTGGGTGTCTTCAGCTTGTCCTGCACCTCCAACTGCTGCACAGCGTATTTGGAGCGGCTCAACACTTGAACATCCTGAAGAATGGATCCATCACTTAGCAAAAAGATGTTGAGCTATGGAATGGCCCGGCTGCACTGAGTCGTTGCAGGCAGTGTGTGTGGGTGCCAGCCTGTTGCATGATACAGCAGGTTGTGCAGTTGGAGCTGATAGTACGCCGTCACTGAGTTTGTATGAATGGTTGTGGCTCTTTTGGGTCAAGTGTGGTTGCTGGGCGCCAAGCAACCAGCCACAGCATTGCACATACATGTTTGACATTTCTGACAACAGTGACATGGTTGTGCTGTGCTGGGTGGCTGATGATCAGCCTGAGCCACCCAGCACCGCACAACCACAGCACCGTGACTGGCGTCTGATGGTGTTGGCTCACCTGCCTGATTCACTGTTTAGAGACACTGCGTCCAATTTTTCCTTTGTGAGCGGGAAGCTAGCTGAGACCAGTCTTCTTAGCAGGCCTTGACACCGTGACCGATGACGTAGTGGGGTTGGCTGGATTAAGTGGTGTACTATATACTGTGGTGTGGGGGCCGACCTTTGCAGTGAAGCCGGCGATCCATTGCGTGGATGGCAGTGTCGTCACTGCCATGAGTGATGACAGGCCGGGTTGGCAGCAATAAGAAAAGATTGGAGAAAAGAAAGTATGTTGCGGCGCTGTCTAAGCGTTCGGTGTGGTCGTCCAATGCCACAAGGTAACAAATCCAGTGCTACATGTACTATATACTGTGGTGTGGGGGCCGACCTTTGCAGTGAAGCCGGCGATCCATTGTGTGGATGGCAGTGTCGTCACTGCCATGATGTCATGTGCCGTCTATGTAACAGGAAGCAGCACGTATTGCAATCTTCAATTGATGCATGAAACTCATCCTAGCAACGAACAAATGCTGGAAAAGCAGAGCCCCCCTCTTGCTGCTCAAAACTCTCGCCGTGCAGGCTTCATCAGGGCTGTGCAACAGTTGCAGAAGGTGTAGATGGGTGCTTGGTGGCGTTCGGTTCCACGTGGACGCGCAGAGCACGCACATGGCTCTGCCAGGATGACGGGTGGCAAGGTTCCTCCCAGCATTGCAACAGCACTCCAGCAGCTCAGCAACCAGGCTGGCGTTGACTGCGTGCGCAACGACATCTTCGGGTCGGAATTTTGGCACTGAAGGCCACTTTGTATTACGGAATTTGGAGATGCGCTTTGCAGGCTTCAACTGGTTGGTCGAAATGTCGGCGCCTAAACCTAACCTGTTTCGACCAAATTTCCCGCCAAAAGGCACCTGCCGCTCCAGAACAGACCCACTGAGGGCCAGCTGGTCGATAATGGCCAAAAATTAGACTGAATGGTCGAAATCCCCAACCAAACATTGCGAGCCCTGGGCTTTTGTGCGCCTCGCAGCCGCATGCTGTTGTAAATGCAGCCTGCAAATTGCAGCTATACCCTGATGCAAGCACTGTGCAAGCTTGTACCTGCTAGGTGTGCAGCAGGAGGCGTGGCAGTTTTTACCAGCTCAGTGCTTTCACAGTACGTTGAACTCAGGCCAGTAGTCTGCCTGTGGCAGAATGCGGCTGACATGCAGAGCACTCTGAGTATACTGCAACCAACGCCCACCGCCCTACCATATGGGCACACAGAACACGGCAATGTTTGTGCACAGCTGTGGTGTTATCCCTCGGCAGCTGATGTACAGCGTGGCATGATTGCAATTGGCAGAATGCCGACACCTGCCTGAACGTTGAGGTGAGGAACTTGAAAGTTGGTAAAGAAAAGTCATGCACAATTGGATGTTACACGACGGGAACATTCAATGGCTGCTGACCTGGCACCCCAGTTGTAAAGCACTACTATGAGAGCGCACTCTAGCCATGGCTGCAAGAACATCACCGCTCACCTCTCCCACTCAGGCAGCATTTGTCAATGGCTTGCCAGATGTGCCCAGCAGTCGATGCATAACATTACATAACATGCTCTTCCAGTTATTGTGTGTCTGCCAAGCATACCTTGGACAGCACGGCACCAGTCCGCCAGACATACACAACATGCAACATGCATGTGCCGCCAACGAAGGCCATTGTAACAATCATGAGGCGAGCTAACCAGCTGCCAGTTGTCAGCACATCCAAGCCGCACGCTCGCTTGAACCATGGCATGCCCAGGTCAAGGCTTGCGCACTTTGGGTGCCTGGAATGCTGGCTTCACCAGCAGGCTGGCTGGGATGACGTCCATGCTGGTGCCACCGCCAGCAGCAGGCAGCAGCTTGCGCTTGCGGCCGCCAGGCTTGCCAGCGATGCTGCAGCAGCAACACACAAGGCAGCGGGACAGGTGCAGTGTTGAAAGAGCATGGGCTCGATCTTACGTACCACAACATCACGTAACAAACAGCGCAACAGAGTACATTGTAGGTTTGGACACCATTGGGGGATTGCGGTCGTCATGCCAGGAGGGCAGCATAGCTACTGTGGTGACCGCACCTTTGTGGCAGGCCTGCTGACAGCTTCTTGAGCATGTCTGTGGCGGACACGCGCGCCTGTGCAGCGGCCATCACCCTGCATGCCAGGCAGCACCAGCAGCGTCGCCTAAGCGAGAGAACTGCTGTGTGCATGAATAGTTGACCGCAGCGGGACACTGACCTTTCAAATCCTGCCATGGTTGCAATACGCCATGGCACACTGCGGCAAGTTCAGGCAATGCGATGCTGCAAACACATGGGAAGACCCGCCAATTGTTGCTCACCCTGGCTTCTGCAGCGCAGCTGTGGGTGCAACTGTAGACTGCGGCACAAAAGTCAGCGGAGGTGGCCCAGCAGGTGCAGCCGCCGCAGCAGGCCTGCTGACCCCTGCTATGCTTGATGGCTGTGCTGCAGCTGCAGCAGCAGCGGCCGCAGCCGGCTTGGCAGTACCAGCAGCTGGCTGCTCTTGTGCTGGCTGCTGGTTGCGATACAGCTGCTGCAGCACTGGATCACTGCAGTGGCAACATACCACACAGCAGAAGGAGCATCAAGGCACTGGTGCAGCAGCAACACCAAAAATTAAACAGTACAGGCTGTCCCACCGCTTTCACCAGCAGAGAGATGCAAGCAATGTTCAGATGTGGTAGCCCCTCGCAATTACCACCCACCTCTCCTTGTGCTGCTGCGCTGGCACCTTGGCATCGGCCATCCCCTCGGCAGCAGGTGCAGCTGCTTTCTTGGGCCGTCCCATGCGGGCAGCGGCAGGTAGCTGGCTGGGCTCCTCCAGCTGGCTGTCGCCCTCGTCACTGCTGTCCGGCTCATCAGGCCCTTCACTCTCGCCCTCAGCAGCAGCGGCAATGGCAGCAGCAGCCTTGGCCTGTGCCTTGCGTGGTTTAGCGGCAGCACCAGCGCTGCGCGGCCTGCTTCTGGCTGCTGCAGCCTGACCACCACCCTTGGCAGCTGCAGCACCAGCAGCAGGCCCTGCTGCTGCTGCTGCTGGGTGCGGCTCCTCCTCTTGCTCTACCAGTCCCTGCATGATGCTGCCCACTGCCTGCACAGCAGCATGTGTGTCTCGCTCCTGCTGCTTCTCCAGCTCAAGCTCCAGGGCAGCAGCACGCTGAGACTGCTGCATTGCCTGCTGCTGCGCTGCAGACAGCTGGGACTGCAGGGTGGTCAGCTGCAGGACAACAGCAGGATGTGGCGTGCCACATCATAGCAGTGATGATCGTTGCGCGGCCAAACAATGCAGGCGCATTGTTTACCCAAGGCGGCAGTGACCACTCTGTAAGGAAACCGCTAAGCAGATGTAATACCACAAAATACAGCACCTGGCCCAGGTCAAGTGCGGCACACAGAACAGCAGTGACCCACCTGCTGAGTGTGTTGATTCAGCTGCGCCTCCAGGCTCTTGGTCCTAGCAGCTGCAGCTGCACCAGCAGCGCCAATGTCTGCATCAGCAGCAGCCCTGCAGGAGCAACATGCAATCACGGCATAAAGATGGGCTCGCCTGTGTGCCAAGCACAGAGGCGGGTGTGGACAACATGCACGCAATGTCAACATGTCGCGTCGGTCAAGTGTCGCAACGTTCTGACAATGCATGGAGTCGCATCTGCACGCGGCGGTGCCAGCAGCGCTCGCCCCGCTTGGTGTCACACCTGGCAGCCTTCTCCTGCGCCAGCTGCTGCCGCAGTGCTGCCAGCTCATCCAGCAGCCTCGTCTCACGCAAGCCCATCTTGTCCTGCAGCCACAAGTGCAACTGCTTGTCAGACAGCTTGTTGTAGTGTGCCACTGCATCAACAGCATGTGTGCATGCACCACCAGCACACAACATGCTGCTGCTGCTGCTGCTGCTGCTGATGGTGATGATGATAATGACTGAATTTTGGCCGCTGCTGCCGAGTGCACACCTGGGAGAGCTGCAGCTGCTGGGATGCCGTCTCTTTGCTGGCCTGTGCCAGCTGTCGCCATTCCGCCAGCTGCTGCTCCTTGACTGTCAAGGCATCTGCGGCAGCTACCACCTTGGCTGCAGCCGTCACTGCAGCAGCCTCCGCTGCTGCTGTGGCCTTTTCTGTGCAGCCAAGCGCTCCTCACACCTGCAGCAGCAGCATGGTGCAATGACAACAGACTAGACCATGCTGCGGGTGCAAATACACGGCAGCATGCTGTCATGGATGTGCACATCCTGCACACGTTTGGCATGCACAGCTTGCCCAGCATGGCGAAGCTGGACAATTCGTGGGATCATCATATCCTTGTGAACAGCCTGCTGTCCATGGCCTACCTCCGCATTTCGCCCTGCAGCGCTTGCAGCGACTGCTGCAGCTGCTCTGCCTGTGCAGCCGTCTGCGCCTCACGTGCCTCACACTCAGCCAGCTGCCTCTGCAGGCTGGCGTTGTCTGAGAGCGCCGCTGCCAACTGCTGCTGCACATCTGTGCTGTGTGCTGTTGCGCTGCTGCAGTGGCCGGTCAGCAGCTTTAGCTCCTCACTCAGTCTTGTCAGCTGCATATCTGCCTGCAGTGCCTGGCTCTGCACACGTTGAAGCACAATCGGCATAGACAGCAAGTCGGAAGATGTCAGCATGAGCTGGCTGGGTAGGTTGCAGCATCACACTGTGGCATGCCCTTGGACTGTCATGCTGACTGTGCACACTGCTGCTGGCCTGTGCCCACTGAACAACGCTGCTTTGCTAACCTCCTTGTGTACTGCCATTTCACAGGCCAGCTAGCAGAACCAAACCATAATGTACGGGCCCACACCTGGAACTGCGCCGACTCTGCCTGCGCCTGTGCCTTAGCAGCTGTCACGTCTGTCAGCTGCTGCGCGGCACATGCCAGTTGGCCTCTCAGGCTGGCTGCATCGCTGCTCAAGCGCTGCTCGCGCTGGCTCAGCAAGTCCAGGTTGCTCTCGTGCAGCTGGACCTTCTCCCTGGCGCTTGCCAGCTTCAGGCGCATGAGCGAGCACTGCTTGCGCCAGCGCAGCACCTCCAGCTTCAGCTGCTCATTCTGCAGGTTGTTGGAGCACAGCTCCAGCTGCAGTGTGCGCAGTTTCTGCGTGTGCATGGCAGAGCAGGGATTGCATGCAATAACAACGTGTGGTTCTTTGCTGCAGCAGAGGCAGAGCTGGCCTGGGTGCTGATGCCGTGGCTGATGTGCAGGTGTGCAGGTGGCCGTCACACATGTGCACAGTTGGCAGCAGGGCTACGAAGCATGGATTGGCGCTGATGTAGCGGCACTTGCAAACCTCATCAGACGCTTTTTCCCTATAATCTTCCTCGTGCTGCGCGGCCTCCTCCAGGGCAGCCAGCTGCTCCCTTGCTATACTTTGCTGTGCCTTGTGTGCAGCAAGCTGCTGTGTATGTAAGCTGACCTCCGCCATAGGTCGTGCTGTTTGCCTGATAATGTAAACTACATTATCTATGATGAGCGGGTTGTGACAGATAGTCGGCCTCTTAGTTCGAAATGCGTGAACGTTGTTGTGGCAAGCACCAGTATCAACCAGGCTGCTGAAGTAGCAATACAGCAGACGATCAAGCATCACAAAATGGAAGGAGTGTCATTACTCGTTGAGCTGTGACCAGGGCTCAGCTGTCAAATCTGAACGTGAAGTGACTGTTACTGATATGGGGAAACGAAAACTACAGTAATAAATGCTATATATTGCCATTGACCATCCACCAAGCTAACTTCATCATCTAGTGTGTGACCATGAGGGGAAAGTGATCATGATGCAGGCCCACCAACTCAGCAGCAGACTGGCTGCTGTCACCGCGGCACAGCCAGAAGCCACACTGCAGGCCAGAAGCCATCTGGTTAAAGCAATCTGCAGTGAGTCCGAAACAACTGCCGATGCAACGATTTCTAACGTGTTTGATGTGTGTGAAGCCCTTTTAGCCTCGGGCGGCACCCAGGACATCAATGAAGCGGTGACCGCAGCAGCGGCAGCGTTGGTGTTCCTAGCACGTGGTCAGCCGAGCAGGCCAGTACTGCGTCAGTATGTGCAGCAGGTGTTCCTGCCTTTGGCAGCAGCTACAGCAAACAAACCAGCCAGCAGCCAGCTGCTGCTTGAACTGGCAGGTCTGCTGTCACAGCACAAGGCGTGGGATGTCATGCTGGAGATGCTGCAGTGTGCTCAAGCTGCACTTGCAACTGCCTTGGACATTACCAGCAGAAGCAGCAACGGTGATACAACCAGCATGGCACAGCCGCAGCGCTTGCAGCAGCAGATATCTAGCACTGGCAGCAGCCTGGAGCGCTGGCAGATAACCTTCCAGCTGCCACCTACTACAGCCTGTGTTGCAGTAGTGGAGCTGGCAGCAGTAGCTGTTGCTGAGCAGCAGCAGCACCAGCGGCAGCCGTCTGAATCTGCAGTGGCATCCATGCTGCAGCTGCTGTGCGGGCCCCTGTTTAGTGCTGCCTGCTCGCTGCTAGCCTGCAGCAACGCAGCACTACGGCAAGCCACTTTTCAGCAGCTGCTGCCTGCACTCTTGGCAGCGGCTGCAGCGGCTGCCCCAGCCGCTGAGCAGCAGTGCATGCAGCAGCTCTGGCAGCAGTGCCTCGACATGGTTGCACAGCCTGCGCTGCCCAGGCGCATGGGCCTGGCTGTACTGCTGCAGTACCATACAGCCTGGGGCCTTCAACCACCGCAGCAGCAGACCAGGTTGACACCAGAGCACAACCAACAGCAGCAGCAGCAGCAGCAACCGCAGCAGCAGTCGCACATGCAGTGACAGACAGTGACAGCACTGATCACTTTTGGGTGCTGCTGCGTGACTGCCTGGTTGATGGCGAGGCTCTGAACCGCAAGCGCGCGTTCCGCCTGCTGCAGCTGCTGCTGCCTGAGCAGCAGCTGGCTGCGCAGCCTGTGTGGGTGGTGTTCCTTGCGCTGTACGAGCTGCTTGACGAGTTCAGCCCACATCTGGTCAAGGCAGCGTGGCCGCAGGTGAGGCAGGGCAGTAGCTGATGCCCACCCCGATGCGTGCTTCCGTGACCTGTGACGTTTCCCCCGCGACGCAGCAGCTTGCCCTCGCCTGCAGCGGTGCGGTGTGTAGTACTGCTGCTGGTGTTGGCTGTTGCAGCACTGGCATAGCTGACGCTGGTGCCGCTGCTGCTCTTGCAGATCAGCCAGCTGCACCCACCAGCACCCAAGTTTGCTCAGGAAGATGCAGCACGGATGTGGCGCACAGCAGCAAGATGAACCAGCTGATCGTGCCAAGGATGGCAGGCACCACAGCAGGACAGCCAGCGGCTGCAGGCTGACCAGGGCGAGGCACTCCCAATGGCATTCTGTTGGACCAGTGTGATATGGATTCTGGCTCTGCGCACAAAAACTTGCAGGTGGGGAGACCTGCTGCAACTGACACAGGCAGCCAAGGCCCAAGCACCTGTTGGCTGGACCCCGTAGCTCCACTGCCCTAAACCCGGATTTCAGCATGCAGGCTGGCCAGTGTCTAAATCACTCACAAACCCGCCTGGTTCAATCCTTGTTTAAGTAGTGCCATCAATGCCATCGTTGCAGAACAGCCTGCTGCTTGTGGTGCGCGCAGGTGCAGCGCATGGCTCTGAAGACCCTGCTCAAGCGCAACTGGCCTCCGGCCGTGTTGGCTCAGCTGCCACTCAGCTTCTTCACCGGCACGCTGCTGCCAGCGCTCCTGAGCCCCGTCCACCACAAGGTGCCATCAGCAGCGGGCCTCTCAGCAACCGGCAGCGCAGTAGGCGGAGCAGACACCCAGCAGCAGCAGCAACATGCCATCGCCACAGCAACAGGCCTGCTGATGCTGATGCAGCGGGCAGCAGCTTCCACGTCATCAGCCAGGCAGCTGAGCTGCTGCGCATGTACGTGGCTGCTGCAGGGCCTGCTGCAGCTCGCCAGCTGCTGCTGAGCGGGCTGGCGGTGGCGGCCCAGCCCGGCCAGGACTTGCCCAGGTCGGGTCTGCTGGCAGTGATGAGGGCGCTGGCAGCAGCAGCGGATGCGGCAGCAGCGCGCGGCTCCGTGCTGCTTGACATGGATGAGCGCGATGCAGGTGTGCGGGTGCGATGCTGTCACCGTGGCGGGGCTTGAGGCATGCAGGGCGGGGCAGGGCCGCGCCAAAGATGAGCAGAGTGAGCGCATGTGCAGCAGCAGTCCCTGCTACTCGTCTCCTGCTTGCAATCCCTTCCTGCAGCGCGGTGTGCCCTGTCATGTGCACACCTACAATACATACGGCTGGCCCGCTCTGACAACGTCCGTGCTTTTTGCTGCGGCTTGTTTGGCTGTTCCTGCCGTCAGCTGCATATGTCGAGGAGGCCTTTGCCAGGCTGCACAGCCTGCTGGTACGACTGCTGATCTATTCCGGCCAGGCCTTCCGCGTCACATGCTTCAACCTGCTGCTGGCGATAGCAGCAGCTGTGGCGCCAGCTGGATCCTGCAGCGTTGCAGCTGCTGCGCGGCTGTGCAGCGCCTGCCACGTCACATGCAAGGCCCGGGAGGGCAGCTGCACGCAGCACTCAGGAACTGGCTGCTGGGCAGCAGCAGCGGCAGTAGCGCAGGGGATGCAGGCAGCAGCGATGCATGGCTGGAAGCAGGTGTAGAAAGCAGCCACGCATGGCTGGAAGCAGGTGCAGACAGCTTGTGGAAGCAGTATCACAGCAGCAGCAGCAGCAGAAGCAGGGGGCAGGAGGTGGCGGTCGACGCCGCTTCCAGCCAGCAGCAGCAGCAGTGGCATGCGAGGCCGCAGGACTACCTGTCATGGCGAACCAGTTGCGACTCCTGGCTGCGTGTGCTGCTGTGTTGCAGGTATGAGCTGCCAGACCAGCTGATGGCAGCAGTGTCGAGCCTGGAAACCATGGTTGAGCAGCTCACAAGCAGATCGTACCTGGCAGCAGGTGCCGCAGAGCGCACGTTTGTGATGCTGCAGGTGCTACTAGAAGGAGCTGAGGAGGCAGGCAGGGTAGCAGTTGAAGCAGGGCAGCCGCTCCCTATGCTGACCATGTGTGCAGCAGAGATGGCGGCGCACGTTGCTGGACGGTTAGGCCGGTGCGTGGAGCTGTATAGCAGCTGCTATCAGTCGAGCCCGGCGGTCTTGGCTTGGGGAGAAGGCAGCAGCAGCAGCAGCAGAGAGGTAGCAGCTGGGGCTGCAGGTGCTGGTGTGTTTGGGCTCTGTCCTGCTGCGTGGGCAGCAGCAGCACGGGCAGAAGCAGCAGCGCAGGCTGCCGCAGCAGCTGCTGTGCTGCTGGCCAGGTGTGCAGGCGGCTGCTGGGCAACATGTGGTGCACTGGATAGCCAGGAAGTGACAGGTACTGCAGCAGCAGCAGCAGCAGCAGCAGCAGGAGTAGTGCCGGGAAGCAAACGCAGCTTGCCTGCGCTGCTGAAGCTGCGGGCATGATGGCGCAGGTTGGACAGCAGTTGGCCAGCAAGCCCCTGCCCGGCCTGCAGCCGCCAGCAGCCGGCGCAGATGCTGCAACCATGGAGGCAGGACTGCAGCAGGCGGCCTCTGCAGAGCAGTCCAGGGCATCTGGCCTCAAGGTGATGCGGGCCAGGTTGCTTGCCTGCAAGCCAAAGTTGCCTTGCGTTGGGCCCCACACCAGTTCCAGGTTTCAGGTCAATGCAGAGCCTGGTCATTGCAGAGCCTGCAGCGCACCGTCCCTGACGCGTGCCTTGTTGCAAGCTGCCATCTGTCGTTCCCTCCGAGCCCCCTAGCAAGGCATGCTGGCGTACGCTGTGCAGGTGCTGGGCCACCTCGCGACCGGCCTGTCCCGCTGCCTCATCTGCTGCCCTGAGCTGCGCAGCCAGCAGCAGCTGCCCTGCAGCCCCACCAGCTGGCTGCTGGCAGTGCTGCGCGAGGTTGAGGCGGCGCGGGCTGCGCACACGCAGTGGCAGGCTGCTGCGGCCTCTGCTGGCAGCGCACGCAGCGGGGACCCCATGAGGGGTGGCTGGAAGGCGTCGACTGGCGCTGCATGGCGGGCGTCATGACCCTCGTAGCTGCCGCCTCTCCTGCTGACGCCGCAGTGGGTGCGCCAGTAGAGCGTGGCACAAGCACACTCGCAGCACCTGCGGCTGCAGCAGCGGGCAGCCTCGGCTGTTACGTGCCTGCTGGGCTGCTTCCTGCGAGCGCCGTGTGTGCTGTGCTGCGCCACGCGCTGGACGCGCTGCAGTGGACCGTGAGCGAGGCTGGGTCTGAGCTGCTGCAGCTGCTGCGCTGCCTGAGGCGCGCCTGGGTGCTGCTGGTGGAGGACGCACAGCTGCAGGTGAGAGGCAGTGCACCTGATGGCAATCGTATGCTTATGGACAGCAACATGCGGCTTGCAGGATGCGTTGTGCAGCTGCCAGGAGAGGTGCAGACGATTGAAGAAGCAAGCGGCATCACATGACGCGCTTCTTGCAGGACACATGGACGATGACCTGCTGCATGGTGGCACACCCCAACTAGGCTGGTGGTTAGTTTTGTGCATGCATGGGCTCGTGTCTGCTTGATGATCCAGTCATTGAACGATAGCTTTGATGGTGTGCGGATAGTCAATGACTGCTTTGAATATGCGCAGGCAATCAATGCCTGCTTTGAGCTCAGTAAAGTTGAGAGGCAGCGCGTCAACTGACGATCAGCCTGCTGAGCACTGCATGCTGTGCGCTGCTGCGTCACCTGCTCAACTGACTGCTGCCGTGCTGCTTGCAGGCGGCAGCTGTGCAGGAGCTGATGTCATCCAGCACGCTGCCCGACAGTGCTGCTGACAGTGCTTGCCTGCTGGTGCCCCTGGCGGGTGTCATGTCCAGCAGCTTGCTGGACCTGATGCGAGGTGACAGCAATGGCAGATGGCGGGCACAGCACATGGTCGCTAGTTGAGAGCAGCAGATCGCCACATGGCATGCCTTGCAGCGTGCTGTGTGCTGTGCTTACGGTTGAGCTGTCTTGTGCGCGGATGTGTGCACAGCCACCACAGCTGACCGCACACTCGAGGTGTCGGCTTTGCCAGTAGTGCTGCCTGTTGATGATCACAGTGCCGGGCAGGGCCCTGGCTGGACAGAGTCGTGCACCACTTCTGCTGCCTCCTGCTCCCCGCAGGCAGCAAGAAGAGGCCCCAGCTGATGTACAGCCTGGCAGTCAACGCGCTGCTGCTGCCACAGCTCTGTGTGGTTGACCAGCACCAGCAGCAGCAGCTGGCGCCGCTGCATGAGGGCACCCAGGCCCCCCTGCGCTGCTTCATACGGGGCTTGCTGCAGCAGGGCCAGAAGGGCAGCCCGCGCCTGATGCTGGCGCTGGGGCTGCAGCTGGGCTGCTACGTGGCGTGCTGCCCGCAGCTGCTGGTGTGGTATGCTGACGAGCTGCGCCAGCTGCTGCTGTTTGGTGTGACCACGACGCTGGCTGCAGGACAGGATGCGGAGGTGCAGGTGCGCGGCCCCCATGCAGCTGGCTTGTGCAGAATGGCTCCTCGTGGGCACTTGGGGGGAGGCCTGCTGCTGTGCGCTGTGCTCCATCAGCCCAGGTGCATGTACTGGTTTATGTGTGCGCTTGTATGTGCACGTTGCCATGCATGCTGATGATTGTGACGCGTGCTTCCTGGGCCATCCTCGCATGCATGTGCCGTCACCGCTGCTGCCGCTGCAGGGCCTGCCCAGCCTGGAGGAGGGGCAGGAGCGCAGCATGCTGGCTGAACCCCTGGACCCTGAGCTGCAGCAGGCATACAGCCTCACCGACATCGGCCCGCGCGTAGCGCTGCTGACTGGGCTGTACCAGCTGGCAGCAGCGGCTGGGCTGGCAGGCCACGAAACTGGCAGCAGCAGCAGCCGTGAAATTGATACGGGTGCGGCTTCCGATGAGGCCTGGGTGTTGGCTGTGGAGGCGGCTGGTGTGGGGCTCTGGGACAACTGGCTGCAGGTGAGAATACAACTCTGTTGGTAACATATGCGCTCGTCGCACACCATCTTTTGTGTACAGCAGTTGATCAGCACAGGGTGGCAGCTTGCCGCACCTTGAAGCGCAGGCAGCCATGCAACCCCTGGCGGAGGCCTGCATCGCTTTCACTGCTGCTGCTGCTGCTGCTGCTGCTGCTGCTGCTGCAGGCGCTGGTGTGCGACCCTGTGCTGTCTGGTGACCGCTTCAAGGTGGGCAGTGACGTGCACCGCGCCAAGGTGCGCGCCTGGCAGGGCCTCACAGCAGCAGCAAACTTCCTCGGCAGCAGCAGGCAGCGTGCAACCGCAGCGGCAGCCGTCAAGGGTGAGCGCAATGGGCATGAGCCGCCTGGCGTTGTGCTGGCCGTCTACTCCATGTTCTTTGTGGAATGCATGCATATGCTTTGTTTATTTGGTTAAGCCCTCCATGTGCATGTTGTATGAATCTGTTTGTGCGCCCCCTGTACACCAAGCAGCCCAGTCACCCCCTGTAAGCATTTTGTTATTCGGGATGCGTTCGCTGTTGCACCTTGTACACATCCGTTTGCCAGGAGGCATTCCTTCTTGCACCACGCAGACATCCTTTTGTCAAAAGGCATTCGCTCTTACGAAGCCGCACCGGCCTATGCTCCCCGTTGCTCCCCTGCAATGTTGCTGCCTGCAACGCCTGCAGAGCTCCTGGCACAGCTGTCCGTCAACCAGCCCCCCTCCATCAAGCAGTACCAGGAGGCCATCGTGGCACACCTAGCCCTGCGACACCCCGCGCTCCTGCAGGAGCTGCTGCTGCCGCAGATCGCCAGCGTCGAAAAGGGTGGTGCCGCCACAGGCAGCCACATCCTGATCGCGGTGCAGGTGGCGCTGCATTCCCCGCCAGAGCAGCAGCTGGGGGCGCTGCCGCAGCTGCTGAGGCTGCTGCTGCCGTGGACCAACCACCACTCGCATCACATCCGCACCTTTGCACAGCTGGGCTTCTGTGCGTTGCTGGTGAGCTGCGTGTCCAGCGCGCAGTACTGCTGATTGTTTTGAGGGTAGCAGCCCAGAAGTCATGCTGCTGCTGGCATGCTAGACACCAAACATGGGTGAACAGGCCTGCAAGTATGTGTGCCCGCTCCATGCGTCTGGCCTGCTGGCTGTTGTATGTGACACGTCGTAAGCACTCACTGTTCACCTGCCCACACACCCACACCCAATGCTTACCTCCATCCAGCCACACCACACACCACATCGCTGCCCATGCAGGATGCGAAGCCGCTGGCTGAGTGGCCCGGCTGGGAGTCCGCGCTGGGCCCTGGGGGCGTGGCTGTTGCGGGCGAGGTGGCGCGCTTCATGCAGACCAACAGCGACTTCCAGCGCTTCCGGCGCTCCATGGGCAGCGGCATCCTGGGCTGGTCGCCGCGTGGCATCACCGCACCCCGTCGCATCTTCAGCTGCTGCCTGTACCTGGCAGGTGGGAGGGGGGGGTGCGCAGGCTGCAGCCGAGACTGCTGCTGATACGTTGCTCACAGCCAGGCCTTCTTGCCTGCAGCATTGCTGGCTGTTGACGCAGCAGACCAGCAGACAGGTACACCTGCCACAGCAGTCATTGGACAGGGGCGGGCTGTTGCCATGCAGGGCAAAGTTTTCAACTGTTCTGTAACAGCCTCACAGTTTACTTGTGGAGGAGCAGGCTGTCTGATGCATCATGCCCCTATGGTTGCAGCTCAGTGGCACAACTACTGAACATGCGGGCTGCTGCTGTTGGGCATGCTTGATGCATGTGCAGGTGCTGAGGACACCCCTGTCACGTTTGAGGGCGTCCCGGAGGCCCTCATGGACAGGATCATCAACTTCCTGACGGCTGAGCGAGCCAAACTCCGTGAGGCAGCGGTTTACAGGGTGGCAGGGTACGAAGGAGGACCCAGCACAGCAGCAGCAGCAGCAGCGGCGGGTGAAGGACACGGCACTGGTGCAGGGGCCGGCAGTGGCGGCCCTTCTGCTGCTGCTGCTGCTGCCGCTGCCGCTGCTGTTGCTGTTGGTGACTACCAGCGCAAGGTGTCGCCGAGCGAGCGGGCAGTGCTGATGGCTGATGTGCTTGATGAGCTGGAGCAGCACCAGCAAGGTGAGGCGGTTGCTGGACCGCATACGAGCAACAGACATCAAGTACTTGCACTTGTTGACTGCGAATGCACCAGGAGCAGGCGCGTGAACGGCTATGGCTCACTGCGCCAGCATCGCCGAGCTGCTTGCGTCGGGCGGCTGCACCAGCGCAGCCCTGCTGCAGTCGCCGCCACCTCCCCCAGCGCAAGCGACTGCCGCCGAAGTCTCCAGCGCAACAACGAGTGCCAGCGCACCGCCCACGCCACCCGCTTGCGCACGCAGGCGCCCAGGCTGGCCCTGCAGGGACGCGCCGCGGCGGCCTGGTGGTGGTGGCCTCGCTCATCTCCAAGCTGCCCAACCTGGCGGGCCTGGCGCGCACGGCGGAGGTGCTGGGCGCTGGCGCGCTGGTGCTGGCTGACAGGCGCGTCGCGGCAGACGCGGCCTTCACCAGGTCGGCACTCCCCGGCATGGCATGACGGTTGCGTGCATGCGCAGAACTGCAGGCGGCACTGGCTGTGTATGTGTCGATCAGCTGCTCGCCCGCTTCCTGAAGGCACTTGATCAAGTTGGCGGGCTGCCCCGTATGTGTGGAGTTGGTTGCAGTGAAGCATGGCGCAGCAGGCGTTGTGCCAGGCGACAATCATCAGACGTGTGCCATCTACGGTCCAGTGGCTGCGCATTGTCACTCGTGTGTGTTGCTTCTCTGCGCTGCCCTGTGGCTGCTGTCGCGCCTGCAGCATCAGCGTGACTGCTGAGCGCTGGGTGCCCATAGAGGAAGTGAAGGAGGCGGCCCTGCTGTCATGGCTGGCAACCAAGCAGGCGCAAGGGTGCGTGCTGCAGCAGCAGCAGCGCACTTGTGTGGCACTGGTGCTGTGCATGCCTCTGTGGCTGTCTACTGTGTGTTGTCACGGTGACAGAACTGCTGGGCAGCATCAGCCAGGTTGCGCTGCTGGCCATCGTGTTTGCACTGTGCAAGCCATCATTGGCTGGAAGATGTGACAGGAGAAAGCACAGTGGTCTGCTGTTGTGCCTGCAGGTACGCACTGGTTGGGCTGGAGCAGACTGCTGAGTCAACCTGCCTGCCAGAGTTCAGGTTCCCCAGCAAGACGGTGCGCGCCTCTCCTCGCCCATATCAACTTGGCTCATACAGCACTGAAAACTGATACATAGGGGGGCAAGGGGGGTGAACCTGTGCAGAACGACTACCCCTTGGCCCCCTATGCATCAGTTCTGTGCAACTGCTTTGCGCGCTGTCAGTCATGCGACCGAAGACACGGCGATGGTGCTTGTGCAACAGTTAGTGTGAGCTGCAGTTGCTGGCATCAAAGGCACACGGCTGACCTGCCCAGGTGCACGTGTACACAGCACTGGACAACGGGTTTCAGGGCCATGACAAGCAATTCACCTTGCTGTTCAGCGCATTGCCGTGATGCTGCAGGTGCTGGTGCTTGGCCGTGAGAAGGAAGGCATACCACCTGAGATCATCTCCATGCTGGATGCAACAGTGGAGATCCCTCAGCTGGGTGTCATTCGCAGCTTGAACGTGCACGTGTCAGGTGCTATTGCCATGTACGAGTTCACTAAGCAGCAGCTGGTAGCACGCAACAGCTGACAGGGAGAAGTCCTGCTCGACAGACCGTGATGGTGACAGCTGTGGCTGATCATTGTGTGTGTTATCATGTCATGTAACCCCACAAACCTGAACGTCATTGCTAAACTGCCAACTTTAGAAGGCTTGAGTTGCTCAGGAGTTGTTTACTAAAGCGTCTGATGGTGAATCTGAACTGCGTTGTGCGCTGAAGAGAAGCAATACGTGAAGCCTGACCACGTCGTATGGACGACAAGGAACTGTTGGCAGGTCTAGGACAGGCGATCGGGTTTCTTTCGGACGTACGTGCCATGTTCTGACAGCTCGGGGGAAAGGGGTTCGTACGGCAGTGACACAAGGTGGTGACACGGCAGGTACTGCGTTGCAGGCACGCTGCAGCATAGAGGGCGAGGCAGCCCTGATCACAGTTGTTAACCAGGATCTGACCAAAGTATTGAGGAAGCTTTATCAAAGGTAGGTCAGTGCGCAGTGCCACAGACGTGCAGAGACAGGAGGAGGAGCAGCACCGTTCAATTGCGTTGCTACTGCTGCGCTGCTACCGCTGACAGGGCTACCACCAAGTCACAGAGCCTGCCGCCAGCTGCAGCAGCTGCAAAATCACGCAACAGCTTGCCGCTGCTTACACATCCACTGCACCAGCAGCCCCAGGCCGGTCAAGCAGCAACTCAGCCTGGCAGAGCACACAGCACACAGCAGCAGCAGCAGCAGCAGCAGCAGCGTGCCAGTTCCAGCGGATCCAGGAGGCCGCTCACCAGCAGTGCTTATGGCCAGCATGCTGCACGACCCAGCAGGGCACCTTCCAGCAGCAGCCACAAGGCTGTTGCAGGCATGCAGCAGCGGCTTGCAGCTTCTGCCGCATCTGCAGCAGCATCAGCAACTGCGACGACAGCTGCCGCAGCAGCAGTGGTGCCTGCCAGTCAAGGGGCACACACGCGACTAACTTGTCTACAGCCGCAGAGCAGCAGAAACAGCAGCAGCAACAGCAGCGGCAGCAGCAGGGGCAGCAAGACGATGTAGAGGGCAGCGCTGGTCTTCCAGTGTCCCTCCCAGCGTCCTTCAGGGAGTTGCTGGCACAGTACGCCTGCTTGCAGCAGCAGCTGGATGATGCCCTGCAGGCCCCACAGCCCCTGCAGCAGCAACCAGAGCAGCAACGGCCCAAGGCAGGTGAGCAGGACTTTGAGGGGGCGCGCTGGCCAGCTTCTGGATGCGTGCACTCCAGGCTGTGTGTGTCCTTGTCACTGGGCACTACTGTTGCTGCTTCTTGCTGTGTAAGTATGTGTGCTGCCTCTGTTCTGACACACAGGTCTGACTCAGTCAGCAGCAGCTGGGTTTATGGCAGGCCTGCAGCACGCCTATGGTGCTGCTTCCAATGAACCTGATGCGACATCAGCAACGCATCAGCAGCAGCAGCAGCAGCAGCAGCAGCACAGCAGCAGCAGCAGCAGCAGCAGCGCGCTGTCAAGCAGTTGCCTGTGCTGCAGTTTGCACAGCAGGCTGAGTTTGTGCGGCTTGCATCCACGGCTCTGTCTGCAGTACAGGTGAGGTGACCATGAAGGGCAGCTTGACTGCAGCGCTGCGCAAACAATCACCTGCCGCACCAGCAAGGGCATCATGGCCGGCATGTGTCGCCGCACAGCTGTTACTAGACGACCTTCAAATCAATCTGCTGCAGTCCCCTTCCATGGCTGGCTAACTGTGTGTGTCTACTGATTGGTTGCAAACCAAGTGGGATGCGACTTCCCCCGCAGTGCTTCCATGCAGCTGACAACACTCTGACCACACCCACGAGATCTTCGACCACACATAGTGTAGACTTATGCTGCCATACTTCTCCTTATCTCCCTGCTTTGTTGTGCTGCCAGGTTGCCAACCAGGCAGGTACGGATGATGCCAGCAGAACTTGCCTGCAGACGCTGCTGCCTGCTGTGGTGAAGCAGTGTGAGCAGTGGCTGCAAGCACACAGCACACAGCAGCAGCAGCAGCAGCCCGGCCATGACTTGGTGGATGCAGCAGTACGCTGGAGAAACAGGTGCATGCGCAGCATCTGGCAGCACAGGCCGCAGCAGCAGCGGAAGGGGCCAGTGCATTTGGCACTTCCGCCGGCTGCGGTTCTGGCCAGCTGGCTGTCTGGCTGCCTAAACCGTGCTGGCGTCCGCTGCATGCTTTGCATGCTGCTGGTGCCGATAGAGTCGCTGCTGCTGCAGTCCACAAAGCTGCCCATTGGCGGGTGCAGTCGCCCGCATGGCAGCTGCATCAGCAGACTGCGAATCAGCTGGCTGGCAACATATTTAGTGCAGCTGCTCGGCAGCCAGCAGCAGCAGCAGCAGCAGGACACACAGCTACCAGTAGTGCTGTGCTATGAACAGCTGCAGGAGCTGCAGCAGCACAGCAGGAACATGCAGCTGCTGCAGCAGCTGCTGCTCCAGCTGCATGTGGAACAGCGGCTAGCACCCACCCTAATGGAGTGCCTGCTGAAGGGCTGCCTGCAGCTGCACAAAGCAGCACCAGATTCGCAGCAGCAGGAGCGGCCACGGCAGCACCAGGTGCTGCCACATGGCGGCGGAACAGATTTGCTGCAGGAGCGCTGCCTTGCACTGTATCGGCTGCTGCACTTTTTGGCTGCTGCTGCAGCAAAGCAGCGTGGGTTGACTGCCAGCTTTCATGTTGCAGAGGCTGAGGTGGTGGAAGATGTTGACCTGCTGAGGTATAGCCAGTGGTGATGTGCTTGGCAGCACCAGTGCACTGCATGCTGTGCCATGGGTTGTGCTAGCACAGCAGCATGGTTGCAACGCACGCGTGTGAAAAGGCACAACTGCCGCATGTTTTTACGTGCAGATGAGATTTCAGTCCGCATACGAAAGCCGACGGGTGCGGCACCACAGTGCCAGCGCAGCAGAGTTCGCGCTGCATGTCAGCCCAATGTAGACAAGTTTCACTTGCCCAGTTGCCAGCAGAGGGGCCCGGCCCATGGGCCTTGTATGATGCTGCAGGCTCCTTTCAAGCACAGGCAATTGCACTATGACGTTGGTGGTGTTTCGTGTGATGACGGCGGTAGTAGCTCTGGTGTGCTGCCAATGCATACATCCCTTCACGGCTTGTCCAGGCATCCCAGAAGGATTCAAACGGCTGGGCTGGCATAGGGAGTTCAGTGGATCATTGTAATTGTCGGTATGTACACCAATCAACTTGACTTCAGGTGTTGTAACACCTGATTGTGTACTTGACAGGCTGCCATTAGTCACTGCCTACATGCAATCAATCACACATGTGAGAAAACTGGCCATGCTTGTCACGTTGCCACTGTATGTGCACTGCAGCAATAGGTTACCAACCAGCTGTACACATGTACATACACCAGTGAGCATTCTGCATCATGCCCAGGACAGTGCGGCTCATGCATACTACAGCATCAGACAGCACTGCACGGCTGCTGCAACAGCTGAAGGAAGCGCTGCAACTTGTCGAACGGCCTGTGCCGATGATGTGGGTACTGAGATCAGGCAACCTGACACCAAAGGGCGCACGGAGCAACCTGACATGGCCACATTCGCCATTACAATGCCGACATTTTGTCTGCATGCGGCATTGTGCCTTCTTCTTTGAGGTGGTGCATATCAAAACGAAAGGCAAGCATACCCTACAAAGCCCGATTGCAACCAGCAACAAAAAAAGCCAGGCTAATGTACAGTGGACTCACCCCGTGACAACAGCGGCTGCATCATGCAGTGCAATCAACTGCCGCACTTTGCGAACTGCAAACTGCAATGCAACCCACTGCTACACCCCATGAACGCTCCACACTACGCGTACCCGCTGCTGCTGCAGCCTCATGCCTCCAGCTCCGGCAAGTCCTCATCGTCGCTGTCCTCTGCACCTGCTGCTGCTGCACCGCCCTCGCCATCCGCCCCTGCACCCATCGCGCTGAAGTCCATGCCACCACCGCCCATTCCTCCCATCATGTCAGCCAGTCCATCCATGCCGCCCATTCCCCCATCATACCCCCCATGCCGCCCATGCCGCCCATCATGCCGCCCATGCCACCCATGCCGCCCATCATACCACCCATGCCGCCCATGCCTGCTAGGCTGCTCATGTCCATGCCGGCACTGGGGTCATTGTCATCTCCCTCATCGTCACTGTCCACCCACTTGTCCCAGTCGACCTTGATGTGGGTTAGGTGCTTGCTGCTGTCCTTGGTGAGGCGCGGCCAGGTCTCCGCCTCGCTCTTTTCTAGCGCCAAGAAGATGCTGCGCGGGCTCACGCTGATCTTCGACTTCTCCTTGTCAACGGATTTGAACAGAGTTAGCTCCAGCTCATACAGCTGGTCCTCAACGCCGCCAGTTGCAGTGGCCTTGAAGCTGAGCTGGCCATTGCTGCCGTCTTCTGTGTTGCTGAGCTCTATCTGGGGATCTGCACAGCCGCAGATATGAACAAGCAGCCGGCAGGATGTGCAAGGGTAGGCGCAGAGTCTGACAGGTAAGCTGAGCAGCTACCCTGCTAGACGTACAACTTGCAGCATGTCTGGTGTGTTGATCAGCGGTGCAGGCAATTATTGTTGGCTGCTGGCTGCACTGCTGTGCAGAGCATGCATACACAAGCTACTGCAGGTAGCGGCCACCCTGCATTACAAAGCAGCTGGCATAGTCTGCAGCCACGCTTGATCGCCATCCACACACACAAGACTTCAGTTTTGGGACGCGTTGATGCTGCTGGTGCTTGACGTACGGCTCAACGGCGCGATCACAGCGATTGCTGCTGTTAAGGGCAGCTGGCAGCTCCTGCCCGCCAACACTCACCCTTTGAATCCTGCACGTCAATGGTGACGTACACAACGCTAGACCTCTGCGCCCACTTGACTGTAGGAATCAGCACCATTGCGTTTTGCTGTGTTTGGGTGCTAGTGAGCTAGAAGGTTCTTCGTCAGATCAGGCAGACACGTCAACAGAAGGGCAGCGGCTAACCACTTGATGATGAATACGTTTACTTAAAGCACAGCGACTGCTGCGAGCCAGCGAAGCAAGAAGGTGTGCATTTCGCGGCACATGTTATCTGTTGCAAAGGGTGCATGGCCAAGGTTTTCCCCTTCCTGTAAGGAAACAAACCTGTGATGCATAACCTGCTTCACATCCCCCGTGGTGGCCGTAGCATCACCGCTTTCCAGTTGGCCCACCTTGCTGTCTTGCTTGCTGATGAGCCTGTGAGGCTTGCACACACATTCGTATTAGACTGAGTTGAAGTAGTTGCGCTTCAAACCCGGCACATGCATTACTTGTAGCCTTTGCTTCGTCACTTGCCTCAGCAGCAGTGCCAAGTCGAACACCTCAGCTTTCCCACGCATTGCATAGGGCTACAGCCACAGGTTGGCACCCTACATTCAGTCAGGGCGTTAGCAACCTGTAATTGAGGGCAGCAGCAGCAGCAGCAGCAGCAGCAGCAGCAGCACCGCTGCTGAGGCTGCAGGCATCTTGTTTGCCTGAACTGCCCCAGCATCACCAGCACCTGAGCACTGGCAGCGTCACTGGCAGCTTCAGCGGCAAGGAGCGGCAGCATCGCAGCAGCCATGAGCAGCAAGGGCACGGGCAAGGCAGCAGGTGTTGACAACACTGCACGCCGCACCTGGGACAAAGATGAGTTTGCAGAAAAGGCAGCCAAGCGCGAAGCAGAGGCAGCAGCAGATGATGATGAAGACTCTGCGCTAGCTATCAAGAAGCGAAAGCGCCTAGAGCGTGACCCCCTGCACCAGGGCCTCATCGTGGCCCGCAGCAACCTGCAGAAGCGCGACTATGCAGTGAACCTCAGCGACAGGCTGGGCAAGACGCAGGTGATCGGCCTCAACACGCCACTGAACCAGCAGGCGGGCTACTACTGCAGTGTGTGCGACTGCGTGCTGCGTGACAGCCAGTCATACCTTGACCACATCAACGGCAAGTACCACAACAGGGCACTGGGCATGTCCATGAAGGTGGAGAAGTCCAGTGTTGAGCAGGTGGGTGACAGCATGGCCCCAAGTAGGAGCAGTGGGGTTGCATGTTCGGTTGTTCACGGGATGGGAGGACGGCAGCATGGAGCGTTGCGCTGTAGCAGGTCAAGGAGGGCGTTGATCAGCATGCACGTGGGGCGGCTGGAGGTAATGAGATTAGTGCGGAGCATTACAATGCGAGAATTGCAATGCCTGCTAAGCATGCGTGTAGACAGTGGCTGTGCTGCAGGTGGGCGACTCAGCAGCTGCATAGAGCAGCTGGTTTAGGGTGGCGGCATGTGAGAAAGAGCCTGTGAACTGGCCTGCAAATGTTACAAGCACTTCACTTGGAGGATTGCTCAGTGAACTCTTGACAGTCTGGTACATATGCAGGCTAACAATTTGCTCTGCATGCATTGCCTTGTGTTCTGCAGGTCAAAAGCCGGTTGCAGCAGCTGAAGGAGAAGCAGGCTGAGCGGAAGCCTGAGGACTACCTGCCTGATGGCATCGACAAGCGATGGCGGAGCGTGAGGCAGAGGAGGACCGGCAGCGCCAGGCCAAGAAGGAGGCCAAGAAAGCAGCCAAGGCAGCAGCAGCGGGTGGTGCAGCGGGCGAGGACGAGGAGGCTGATGAGGAGATGATGGCGCTGATGGGGTTTGGTGGATTTGGCGGCGGAAAAAAGCCCTAGCCTACCAGTAACAGGATGGAGGAGCGTAGCCACTGGTTTTGTACAGCTCAGACCTCAGGCAGTGTACCCAGCTGTGCAATTTCCTTGTTGTTGGCACTGAACTCTTCTGAACTATAGGGATGCACCTCTCCTGCTCAACTGGAGCAAGTGCCTGCAACTGTTGCATGCAGTGGCCGGAGGCTTGCGGGAGGGGGTTGTACAGAGCTGAAGCCGCTGCTATGTGCATATGCTGTATTCGTACCAAGAACATGGTGAGGTACAGTTTAGGCCGGGCGCACTTCGTGTATGCCTGGGAATTTAGGGCCTTGATCACCTGTTGTTTGGAAGTAAGGATTGTTGAACCGTGAACCGCTACAATTGGAACACTCCTTAGCGAGCGCTTGTGTGGCGAGCTGCAGTGTATAAAGTTTCTTCCTCAAACGACAATGCGTTGGTGGTTGCAAAGATCTGTTTGTGCTGCAGTGAGGTTGGTAGACCTGTGTTGCAACTCAATGCAGTCGAGTGTGCATCGATCGCAGCACGTGACCCCTCCTTGGTTGCTTACTTCGAAACATAACTTTGCGGTTCCGCACAGTTTGAGGCTTCTACCAGCGGGGGTCCTCCGCAAACGGTGAAAATGGTGCTCCCTCGGCTGCAGTTCCAAGGCCCTATCAAGGACATGGGCCGAGCCCCACCTAGCTTGGCAGAACTCCAGCAACTCCTGGCAAGCAGCATGGAGGTGCGGGTCCTGAAGCGTCAGCTTTGAACTTCCATGCAGCCCAGCACATGGGTTGGCACTTCTTTCAGCAGTGCTGCTGTTGCTGCATCTCTGCTGGCTCCCATGATCATCGTGTGCTTCTCCTTGTCTTGCAGACTGTACACGCGGTCAAGGCAGCCAACCCACGCATCCTAAACCTGCAAAAGCTTTCAAATCGTATCAAACGGGACCTGCTGTTTGTGACGCGGCAGCAGCAGCTGCTGCAAGAGCAGCCCGGCAGCAGCGAGCAGCAGGATGGCCTGGAGCAATGGGGAGGGCTGACAGAGAGCAGGCTGCAGGTAAAGGGCGGCTTTTTGCTTTGTGAAGCGTGCTTTGGCCGGTAGCACAGTCCGCATGGCAGTGATCAGCCACTTATTGTTGAGGGTTACTGCAGCATTGAGCTGTACAAGTGGTCTAACACAGAACTACCCGCGCTGATGTAACAGGGCATTATCAACAACCTGCGTGGCTTCCACGGCGAGTTGATGGCGCTGCATGAAGCGCCAGGCGTGGTTGCCGTGTGCAAGAAGTTCACCACCGAACCCCCCAAGGTGAGCAGGTGCACGCACCAGCAGCTGCGCAGATGGCTTGTGACGCTGTAGCGTGTTACTGTGCCAAGGGCAGCCCGGCTTTTGTCAGGCCTACTTCTGCATGTGTGCCGTAGCGTTGGTTAATCTGTCCCTGTGGGGCACCCTGTGCCTGGCCTGGCTCTGAAGTTGACAAGCTGCAGGATGTTTCATTGCAGCAAGCTCAGCATGTGCCGCCCTGCCCATGTTTGGCATTAGAGCAGCGCAACAGGCGTGGCGCTCTGTCCTCCATGTGTCTTGCTGTACCTCGCCCAGGTGTGGGCTCCCAGCTGCAACATCGTGCAGAAGCCCAAGGCGGGTGGCAGCGGCAGCCCTGCGGCCACCGACGCAGACTCAGCCGGTGACAGCGGTGACAGCTCTGACAGCTCAGCATATGGCAGCAGCCCTGCCTCGGCAGGCAGCAACGGCGCCATGTCTAGCAGAGTAGATGGCAGCAGCCGCTGCAGCACTGGCCAACACCAACAGCAGCAGCAGCAGCAGCAGCAGCAGCAGCAGCAGCACTCGCCGGCCAGCCAGCGCACCTACAGGCGCAGCAATGACGAGCTGCAGCAGGGACCAGCAGGTGCTCAGATTGCTGCTGCTGCTGCTGCTGCTGCTGCTGCTGCTGCTGGGTGTGTGGCTGCCGGTGAGCCGCTGCTGGTTGAGGTGGATGTGGTGGCGCATGGGGGGCTGACGTGGATAGAGGTCAAGAACCAGGTGAGGGAGGCGAGGCGAGGTGCAGGCCGTCATACTCGACAGGTTGCTTGTCCTGCAAGCAGCGCTGCACATTCTCAGCATGATGCTGGTCAATGGTTGCCTGCTATTTCCTGTTTGCCGCTCGCTGCTTTGGGTAAACATGTGCACATTCACTGACTGCACTACAGGGAACAGCTTCTCACGTTTCCGTTTGGACCGTAAAGCAGCAGGTGCCTGCTGTTTCCTTGGCCGCTGCCACAGGAGCTTTTTGGGCTGGACAGCGTGCACTGGCTTGGCGGCAGCCACGCCAAGGGCCTGGCGCAGCAGGTGCAGGCGCTGCAGGCTGTTGCAGCAGCCCCCGTCAACAGCAGGCGCTGGCGCTGCCCCGAGGTGGTGGTGTACTTCCCGTCGGGCGTCAGCAGCGAGGTGGCTGCAGCGCTGCGGGCCATGGGCGTGGTTGTGGCTGACGGGCCAGGTGGGTGGTGGACTGCGCGTGGCAACCCTCTGCACTGCTGACAGCCGGCAGTTGCTGCAGCGGTTGCAGCCAGCGCTGCCTGCATGCGGTTGTGGGGGTGGGTGAGGGGCGAGCGGTGGGGAGCCGCTTGTGTCCGCGCAGCCTACCGACACGACGGATGGTGCCTCCTTTGCCAGGAGGTGTTTAATATGTTTGTAGGGTGCCGGCTGCAACTGTGGAAGTTTTGCGTACTGTTCAACAGCCAAACTGGATGGCATGATCAGTAGCTCTGCGCCAGTGCAAATGGACACCATACCAGTTTCACGCTGCTGCAGACAGGCCAATGTGACTGGCATGACTGTTGAGCAGTGCTTGGCATGTATGATGTGCTTGCGTGGCCAACTGTGCATGTGCGACAAGTGTACTTGTGCTATTGTTGCTGCCGCTGCTGCTGCAGGGTCCATTGCTGCACTGCCTGTGCCGCAGCCTCCCCGCATCACCAACCTGGACGTCACCAGTCTGTGTGGGCTGGTGTCTGAGGTGTCCTGGGGCGACGCACGCAGCCCTCAGCTGCAGGCGTGGGCCGCAAGGACTGTGCACTGGCGGGTGAGCATGTGGCCCCTGGCACGTGACAAGGCTGCGCCTACCGTCAACCAGTTGGCGACCTTGCTTGTGTCACTGAAGAACACAGCATGGGCCGCTGGGTCGCCGGCGGTGTTGATGCACTGCCGTGCTGGTACTGTCCAGCGTGGAGCAGCGGGTGCATGGCACGCATCAGCAGCTACGTCTGCAGTACCACAATGCATTTCCATTTCATTCCCCATTCTGCCCAGGGAGTTCCCTAGTTGTCACGTCAAAGCACTGCAGCTAAGCTCTTGTTGTGTGTGCTTTGCCTGTGTGCTGCCCCACACAGGACTGCCTGGCGGCTCAGATACAGGAGCCGCTGCTGCCCCAGCTGCATGCGTGCCTGGACAACAGCCAGCAGCTTGTCGCCAGCTGCCTTGCAGTGCAGCAGTTTCAAGCGCTGATGGACATGTTCAGCGGGCCCAGGGAGCAGCAGCGATGGCAGGAGCTGTTGCAGGGTCTCAGGGTGTACCACTGCGGCCCAGAAGGAGGCCAACAGCAGGATGGCTCACTAGCTGAGTGTGCTTTCTGCAACAGTGCCGGCGGCATCGGTGTAGGCAGCACAGGCTGCGCTGTGTTTGCTGCTGCTAGAATAGATGCAGTTGCCTCTGCTGGTGCTTGCAGTAGTAGCAATGGTGACAGTGATTGTCAGGAAGCGGAGCAGCAGCAGCAGCAGCAGCAGGCCCCGCTGTTGTACAGCGAACCTCCGCGCATTAGTTGTATAGACAAGCTTGGGAAGCAACAGCGAGCTGTGTTTGGCCTGGGTGACGCGCTGCAGGCGACCACGCTTACGGCAAATGGCAATGCAGTGCGCTGCTGTGAGCAGTATGGTGTGAAGCTGGAGGTTGTGTTGCATCGGCCAGTGTGGCTTACTGGCCTGTGACCGCTGCTTCACATTCGCACGCGGCATTCACCAGTGGTTTGCTGAATTCTGTTTGTCAACATGGGGTTAGCAGCCTGTCCTGGTAACTGTACTGATTTCATGGATGGAACCGGACGGATGTGAATTCGTACAACACTGCTGGAGCGAATCAAACGGGGCCGCGATTGTAGGCAAGGGTGATTGATTATTGAACGTTTTATTGAGAGCATATGTCTTACGTTCTGTCGAGCAGAAGGTGGTCGAAAGCCCTCTGCTGTAGCTTCAACCGTACAGTACCGTAAAGGTGAACTCATACACGGCACTGATGCTCGGAAGGTTGTATCTCCCCAACGCACCACTAATACCACCCCTTCAATCAGTCAAAACTGTGGCTGTTTCAAGTGGGACTACATGAGCCCCACAGCATCCCGTCGATTGCGCGCCACCCCAGCAACAGAACAGGCAGTCCCACTACTGCGTGGAAGGGCACTGGACTACTGCACAGCAGCAGAGCTGCTGCTTCCCAGGTAAGCAAGTTGTCAAGGCTGCTTGGCCAGGACAGCACAGCCCGCCAGGGTTGTTGATGCAGGACAGCGTTGCATGTCTTCCATATTGCTGTCATCATACATTACCTTTGTGGTATTTAAGATGCACTAAGTTAGCGTGCTGACGAAGATACGGTGAAGCCTTGTCGACAACACCCACGCAATCATCACCCCTCACTACAAAATTACGTCCGCCTCGCAGGCTCAACACTCAACTACCACACACCAACTATGGCTGCGGCAGTCGCTCGTAAGCAGGCCGGACTGACCAGCAGGTCCCCGGCCCACTGCAGCAGCAGCCGTGCCAGGGATGTCAAAGCCCACTTTTGCCCTGTGTGCTTCACAGCAGCCATCGTTGCGAACGCCCCGGCAATAGTAGCTGCCGCTGGTGGTCTTGCTGCCGCCAAGGTAGCCATGGACAGCAAGGACGGCAAGGTGCAGCGTTGTGAAAAGGAGCAGGCTGCACGCAAGGCGTCACGCCCAGCGGTGGCCCACAAGGATTTACCCCCAATCACTCTCAGCTATGAGGAGTTCTGAGGTTTTGAAGCCGCACAGTGTTGTTTGGTGGCAGCTTGTGCATGGCTGCTTTGTGCATGGCTGCTTTGACGCATCAGCAGGACATGTCAGCGATGATGAGGTGGTCGCTGGTGACTGCAGCGCAGCGTCACCCAGGCAACAGGCAGGCGTAGTGCTAGGCTGAGGTGCCTGAACACTGTTACCGGCTCACAATATGCTTTGCTGATATTACCACCATTTGTGGCAAAATCTGCCAGTGTTGCTGTGTTCATCCTGTGTTCAAGGCTCTCCTGGTGGTTGCTGTGTTCATGTTGAAAAAAAGCCGGCTGGCAGCACTCTGCAGCAGTGCAGGTTGTTACATGGTTGTTCTTGTTGCACCGCCAAAGCAGCTTATGCTGCTGTTGACAGTATTAATCAGGTTCACCAATATGCATTGCCTCTGTGATTGTGTTGAACTCCAAATTGTTGAGCAGCAGCAGCAGCAGCAGCAGCAGGCCTGCCGTGTGTGCACGTCACTTGGGCATGCAGGGGCTTGGCATAAAGGTGCCCTTATTTTGCCACCTGGATGGCTGTTCAGACGACCTGCAAAGTGATGCACATGCTAGCTGTTCAGAGGAGCGTGCATTGCTTTGAAATGACACAGAATTGCCCTTACAGCAGCACTGTGTTGCTGTATATGCATGTGCGTGTTGTGGTAGGGCTGATTGACAAGTGGTGTCATCACTCATCAACATCACCATGTTACCCACTTGAGCCATAGCATCAATGGTATCGCCGCATGATGGTGTCATCACTGTGATGGTTTGTGTAAGCTGTTGTGGCAGCGGTGGCAGCCGACCCATGAACAGCCAAAACCGGCAACCGCATTGCTGTGCCTGTTGCCATGTGCTCCATCTGAGAAGTGGAGAGAAGCCAAGCTCGATTGTGCCCCACTGCGGAAGTGGGCCACACGCAGCTCAGCTGGCTTGGGAATCCATTTGTACCATAGCTGCTGCATGACTCCCTCAGCAACAGGGGTGTGTGTATGTGACAAGTGGAGCGCGTGCAGCTGGCAGGTGCGCGGCAGTGGCAAGCAGGTTGAGCGTGTTTGTGGTGGCTGCTGCCTGGGTCCTCGCAATGGCTGCCGTGTGCCTACAATTGATCCTGCTGTGCGTGACGCTGCACTGCCGTTGAATGGCGTGAACCAGGATGGAGGATGTGCGGCAGGCAAGGGCAGCCATGTGCCGGTGCAATGGTCTGCATATGTAACAACATGGAATGGCGTTGATGCTATGGCTTGAATGGGTAGTATGATGATGAGATGATGATGATGATGATGATGATGATGATGATGATGATGATGGGATGTACGTGTCCAGCTACACTTGCATGGCAGCTGCTGGTTGGTCAAGCTGCTGCACCAGCAGCACTGTTGCCTGGGGCATGCTGATATGCTGCAGTGGGTGCACGCAGCAGAGCTTGCATGCGGGAGGGTGGTAGGCTGTAAGGCACTCTATGCATACATGCATTGCTGCAGCAACACACAGCTGTGTCCTGCACACATGTGCACATTGGCACATCATCACCATCGTCAACATCATCATTGTCATTCAAGCCATAGCATCAACGTCATCACAGGCTGGCACACTTATGTAGTGTGAGGTTTGCTACCAAGTTAACTTAATGATGACTCATAAGTGACACTTTGAATGATGCGACATGCTGGTTCCATGTTCGATGCCTGTGACATCCAGCTGAAGTACACAAACAGCGGCAAGCATGAACTGTGGCTGGCACCAGCCCATCTCACACTATGCTTGTCCGCCAGGGCTGGCAAAGGCCAGTTGGCGATTCCGACCATTCAGTCGAAAAGCCTTGGTCAATCCCGAACAGGTGGCTCGCGGTGGGTCTGTTCCGAGCCCAGCCGGCAGGTGCATTTTGGCGGGGGCCCTGGTCGAAACAACTCCTGTTTAGCGCTCGCTATTTCAATCAATTGGTCGAAGCTCATCAACACACTTCGTAAAATGTGAGCCGTCAGCGCATGAACTGGGCCCGTCGATGTTGTTGCGAGCCCTGTTGTTCGCTGAACTTCTGCTTGCCTCAGGCAACACGGAAGCAAAGGAGCGAGGGCAGCAGCTGAAGCTGCAGCGATGCAGGTCACGCAGTGGCCAACAAAAAGAGCGCATACATTGATGCTGCCACTGGGCAGCGAGCAGGTGTGGCTGGGGCACTCAGCTTGGGTCGCGCGCCGCCCCCCTCCCTCCCCTTGCAGGACTACCTGCACCAGGCGCGCAGCCCCAGCCAGGGCCCTGCCAGCAGGGTAGCCTACCACTTCAGGTTCTTCCTGCTGCCGCAGCCACCAGGTTGGCAGCAGCTGGCTGCAATGCTGCCTCCATAGGCATGGGGCATGGGGGCAGGGGCTGGGTGGCTGCATGAGATGTTTTGTGCGCGGTGCCGAGTAATGCAGGAAGTATTGCAGAGGAAGCTGGCAGTCGCGTGCTCCAGCGGCACTTGCCTGGTCTTTCCCAACAGGGGTCCGTCTGGTTGATGTGCTTGCAGGCGTTGCTGCATGTGAGGAGCCCGCTGAGCCGGCACGGGCGTCATCGCCAGCAGGTGGTGGCGCGCCAGCAGGCCCCCAGTTCCAGCGCGTCCAGCTGTCACTGCCTCCCCCCCACCAGCCCCAGGCGGACAGCTCCAGCCGCGCCCTGTCAGCAGCAGCAGTGAAGGCCCTCGGCAGGCTGCTGAGCCGGTATGGCCTGCCGCTTGTTGCGACTGAGGAGGGGGAGCAGCAGGGGGATGCCAGCAGCAAGCTGAGCACACTCCTGCCAGAGGCAGCAAAGGTGAGCAGCGGAGGCGCTGGTTATGCAGCGGCAGTGACACAGCGCCATCAACAGGCCTGGGGCAGCAATCCAACACTGCAGGAACAGCCAGCGGCTGGTACACTGCCTGTTGTGATGCAGCTCATGTGTGGGGGTCTTGTACACTTGCGCTTGCATGTCACAACCGCCTTGTGTGTCGGTGCCTGGTGAGGTGAAACGTGTGCAGCCTTGCAATTGCAGGAGCGGCGCTGTGCCAGCGCACGGCATGCAGCACACATAGTGCGCACGGCTGGACATGCCTCCACCGCATCCTGCTGCTGCGGTATGTGATGCAGCATGCCCGGTTGTGCGGCGACACGAGTCTGGCGCTGCACAGAATGAGGTGCGCGTGGCATACATGACAGGGTTGACAGGGTTTTAGGTTTGCTGCATGTCACACCTGGTGTTGTACTGTTCTGCTTGCTGTTGGGGATTGGCCCAACAGGGGCTCTGCTGTCGGCCTACAAGAAGGCAGTGGTGGTGACGTCGGGCGTGCGGGTGCCCGAGTACCTGCAGAAGCTTGCAGTCGACATCTTTGAGCGTCTTGTGGAGCCGGCTCAGGACGGCAGCTCCACACCCAAGGGTTTGGCGTTTCCGTCGGGGGTTACTTGATTAAGTGGTACCAGTATGAGGAGGTCATGGGCTAGTTGTGCAGGGGCCAGCTGGGGAAGTGGTTTGCCACCTCAGACGCAGTCATGTGGGTGGCAGTGTTGCTGCAGGGATGGTAGACCACAGGGTTCAGCAATGCACGGTGGTGCGAGACTCCGGCGTGATGCTAGCAGCCATGGGGCGTGTTTCTGCACATTCCCTCCTGCACATGTGTCCGCCAGTCATGCACACACCCACCAGTTTGCGCCAGCAGCCGCTGCGCACCTGTAGTGCTGGACAGGTGCTGCATCCCCCCACAGCTGCCTATGTTCTGCCCTGTCCTGAACTTCTGCTCACAAGAGCAGCAGCACTGCCTGCCCACACACTGCCAACCCCTGCCCTTGCCGCTACCCTGCCAGCGACTTGTAGACGCGCTCAGCCTGCTGTCAGCAGAATGCGAGGCAGAGGGTGCCGCCCTAGGCCTGTCAGGCCTGCACATCCTCATCTGCAGCAAGACGGCACTCGACAGCCTCGGCACGCTCTGCCTGCACAGCGATGACAGCGCAGGAGATTGGGCAGACTTCCTGGGTGGCGTGGATGTGGGCTGTGCACGTGACAAGCGCGACGCTGCTGCTGCGCTGAGGCAGCTGGAGGGGGCGGTGGCGGCTGCGCTGGGTGTGCATTTGCTGTTCACTGCTGCGCACTACGTGATGACTCATGGTTACAGGTGCGCTGCCGACGGTTGCTGTGAGGATGCGCACAACCCTGTGGCGCAGGGTGCATCGCTTGGGCATGGGCTGTGCGTGGCGGGCATGCCTGGCAGCTGAGCAGCATGCAGCTGGGGTAGCGCTCCTGGAGGCAGGAATGAGGCAGCAGGCACGGCAGGCGGCTGCGATGCCAGCACCCGCGTGCACACTGCAGCTGCTGATGAGCAACCTGCTGTGACAGGGGCACTGCAAGCATTGTGCCCCACCAGTGTCAGCTCTGTGCGTATGCTTCAGCGCTGCACTCGCGCTGAAGCGAACCATATGGTATGTGTGCACGAGCTTGTGCCAAGCTCTGCAGTGTAGCTGGATGCTTTGCTGAACTTGACCCTTTGCTGAGCTTGCCTGTAACCACCGGCTGGTATGCTGCTGCCGCTGCCCCCTTGCGCTGGCGGCAGGTCATGCCTGGAGCGAATGGCAGCGTAGTGTGGTGCATGAGCTGGTGGGCTACACAATGGTGCACATGGATGACACAGCAGCAGAAGTGTACCGCACAATACAGGTTCATGAGCGACAAGCAGCTGCTGCAGACATTGGGTAGCAGCAGCTGCATTGTACTCACCGCGCGAGCAAGCATGGCCATAAATGTGATGCCGTGCTGTGCTTCCTTCTTGACAACCTACTTGTTTCACAAACACTTCATCACGAAGCATGCTTGCCTGCTGTGTGTTGCTGCGCAAGCACACGCTGCAGCGTCAGCTGGCGTCCTGTCACAGCGGCAGCAGCTGCAACAGGAGCTAGGGCAGCTGACGGCCTTGGTGCGCAACAGGCTGCAGCTGCGGCGCCTGTACAGGGACGAGTTGTGTCTGCGGCCGACTACAAGGCTGCCTGTCAGCGGCTGCAGCGGCACAGGGAGCACCTGCAGCGCTGCAACATTGAGGGGCTAAGCATACGCGTGTCTGATAAGAACAGAGCAGCGCCGGATGGCTTGCTTGTCAACATTGCGTGGGATTTTAAACCTTCAGCTCCAGCCTTGTCCCCTTTTGTGTTGCAGCTTCAAATATCACGCATCATCGTGCACGTGCAATTGGCACACTTGCCTTGTCTTGCCTTGTCATTATACCACTGCTTTAACCCCATGCCCTTCCGCTTCAAGACCGTGCTGTAGTTTGTTATACTCATGTCATTGCAGTTCCCAGCTTGCAAAGCTGTCAATCAGCCACAGTAGGAGCATGCTAGCCAAATGACACACTCCGAAGCCGCGCAACCATAGTCAGACAACGAGAGTTCAGCCATGGTGTCGGGAGGTCCATCCAAGCAATGTGAGTGCTGCATCTGCTGCGTTTACTGTGTGCTTCTCTGCAACTCTGTACAATGTACCTCCGAGGAGTGTGCGTAACAGTTGCAAGTGCACCAGAAAATGCAGACGTGTTAAAACGGTGGGCCTGCGCCTGCTGCTCGTCTCAGTTCTAGAGCTCGCTGAGCAACGGATTCAGAAAACATGGCAACGGTTCGTTCCGCCCTGCTGCGGACTGGAAAACGTTGCCGGTGGCCATGTGGCGGGAACGGCACAGCAACAACGTCGAGCTGGCAACCGGGGGCTGAGTCGTTGCACGGCGGTGTCCGTGCGCTTTCGATTGGGCAAAGGTTCGTGACCACGATTCGCGCAGCGAATGCCGACACGAATGAAGCGCCCTGCCCTGGCTTGTTGCTCCTGTAAGCATGCACTGCACATCAGTCGAGCTGCCATGTTGCTGGAGTACCAAAACAACTACGGCAGGACGCTTTTGTCCAAGTTACAGCAGTAGCCAAGGTACATCAGCACAGTGCTGCCAGTATCAGCAACACACGCTGGTGCGCGCGTGCACTTGTGTGTCCTGGTGTGCACCCACAACACTGCCTGGCAGCAGCAGCACAACAGCGAGCATACAAGAACGATACATCAGAGGCTTACGACGAGGCAACAAGCAAACAAAGCACGATGAAAATCAAGGATCCTCACAAAATCTAAGTATCCTCACGAAACCTGAGGAAAATTATTGATGCAGGGCGCGCTGACATACATCAGCCAAGATGTTACGGGCATGCAGCACTCAGGGGACCAGCCTGAACACGCATGTGCGCGTATATGGTACACTGTAGCTGGTCTGGTCACCAGGACAATGTAACATATCCGCCATAACAACCAGGCCACAGATGACAGCTCAAAGCGGTGCCCAAATCATATGCCACACTGTGGTGCACGCAAAGAGACCCTTCAGCATCCGCAGGAGCGCCAACGTACGCTGCATCGTGCGGCGCCCACAAAATGGCCAAGCCCGCGCATTGCGCACAGATTCCATCGGAATGCGCCCCACCACATCCTGATCACATGCTGCCGACTGCTGACACAGCATGCAGGGCAGAGTGCGCGTGATCCAGCACCTCGGGCGAATAACCTGCAGCACCTGGCGCGCCAGATACAGCACAGGCATCAGCTGCCTGCCATTACCATCTCCTGCCGCAACATGCCCGGGATTTGATGCACCAAAGCCCACTACTACCACATCACAAATGCTGACAAGCTTGGGCCATGCTAAAGCATCGTTCCAGGCCATGCAATTCTACAGCTGATGCTGCCACTTAGTCGCACATACCACACACGCACATGCAATGAACACACATGACAAGCAGAGAAACAAGGTGCATTGCATACCGGGCAGCTGTCAGCAAAGACAAGACACAATCAGACTCGTGCAGTCATGCCTTGTACAGCTTCTTGCTTGATGACTGCAGAGCTGCTGTGAATCATGTCATGCATGAGCAGCAACTTGCTCAGCAAGCATCAAGTGCAAGGGGTGTGCTGGTGCTGGTGGCACACGCAAGAGAAACGACAATCTCCTATGGCATGCAAGCAAAACTAGTCTATGAACCCACGTGCCAATCAACAAGTGCTGCCACAACTCCAATACACCAAAAGACCGCTGCCGCATCCAGCACGCCATTGGATGCTTGACAGAATGGGGGCTGAACAACCTCATGATGGCGGCGACCTACTCAACAGCCCACAAGCCCTGAGCGGACACCAAATGACCCAAGCACACCTCTGGCCAACAACCTGCAGCACCTGGCGCGCCATATACAGCTGGGTAGCAGATACCACACACACGCACATGCAATGGTCACACATGACAAGCAGAGAAACAAGGTGCATGGCATACCGGGCAGCTGTCAGCACAGACAAGACACAATCAGACTCGTGCAGTCATGCCTTGTACAGCTTCTTGCTTGATGACTGCAGAGCTGCTGTGAGTCATGTCATGCATGACCAGGAACTTGCTCAGCAAGCACGAACTGCAAGGAAGGAAGTGCCGGTGCTAATGGCGCATGCAAGAGAAACAACAATAACCTATGGCATGCGAGCAAAACTAGTGAACGAACCCACATGCTTAGCAACAAGTGCTGCCACAACTCCAACATACCAAAAGTCCACTGCTGCCGCACCCAGCAAGCCATTGGATGCTGGACAGAATGGTGGCTGAACAAACTCATGGTGGCAGCGACCCACTCCTCAACAGGCCACCAGCCCTGGGCGGACACCAGATGACCCAAGCACGCGCTCCAGGCACACAGACACAGCACTTGTTCTGCCTCCCCTGCTGCGCTCAGAACACGCTGTCAGAAAGGCCGTCAGCGGTTGCGACTGCACCACAAAGTGCAGCAGACGTGTCACTATGGTTGGCCTGCGCCTACTGCTGGCACCTAAGCAGGCTGTACTGCTCACAGGCTGAGCCTGCAGCTGCAGCACTGCATGATCTAACCTCACGAATGCCCCATGTCAAGGTAACAGCAGTGCACAGCAACAGCACTGCCTGAAGTACTGGTGAACTGTGCCATTCACAACCATCAGACGTACATCCACAATTACTGTTGAAGTGAATACATATCAGTACATATAGTGTGTAACTACATATAACTACCTATTTGCTATAGATAATCTTGCGTGCCTCCCCAAACTTGCACAAAGTTATATCAGCAGTATGCCTTGAAAACACCTAACACACTCCAGAACCACCACAAACATATTCAAAACAATCTACCTGTGAATGAAGGCTGTCAACAGTAACAATGGCACCACAAAGTGCAGTAGACCTGTCCTATCTGCTGCTATCACCTGACGAGGCTGTACCGCCACAAGCTGAATCTGCGGCTGGATGACCGCATGATCTAAACTAACAAAGCCTAGCTGTTCCTAGGCGAAGCCTCAGGGCAACAAGGCGCAAAAAGTCAGCCTATGGGCCTGCCCAATCGCAGTCATGTCCTTGCACAATCGCCATCAACTCCAGCGGCTTCTAATGCCACCCACGCCACTACAAGCAGCCGACACCGTAACATCATGTCACTGGCCCGTCACATCCTGACTAGTATGTGTCGCTGTTGTACAGAGGCCAGAACACACCAATGCGCTTGCGCGCCCTTTCCCAATCCGCGCGCACAACACTTTTCGCATCAGCACAGCACCAAGCAACACGGTGTGGCAGCTGCTGCTCAGTGGCTGCCATCATGCTGACCACTTGGCACACTCCACAACACTCCCTGGTGCGACTCAGTCACATCCGCCAGCAGGACTCGCTTACAGCTTCCCAGCAGCTGGCTGCAGCTGCACCTGTCTTGATCCAGTGGGCACAAACAGCCATGGTCCCAAAACACTGCACCTCACAGCCCACTATGAAGGCTGGAGGTGGCAGCACACAATGTGAGCTTGGCAGTGGTGTGTACTACTGCCAAAGCTCAGAAGACGGAAATCACGGCTTCGACCACAGCGTTGGCCAAAGCCGCCCCTAAGCAAAACCAGGTCACAGCAGCAACAACTTGCACCAAACCTGTGCTGCTCTGCACCGCCGGATGCTGTTGCACCATCTGCTGCCGCGTGGCACTGCTTGCTGCAGCGCTCTCCATCATCTCAGCACGCGCCTGAGCCTCCCACTCAGGGGCTCGCTCTGCAGGCGCATCAGCAGCAGGTGCTGCTTGCTGCTGCTGCTGCTGCGCCATCTGCTGCCGCGTGGCACTGCTCGCTGCAGCGCTCTCCATCAGCTCGGCACGCAGCTGAGCCTCCCACCACTCAGAGGATCCTTGAGTCCGGCCACACACCACACAGGCGCATCAGCAGCAGGTGCTGCTTGCTGCTGCTGCTGCTGCCGCCTGGCCATCCGCGCTGCAGCGGTCTTCAGCATCTCCCCGCGCACCTTCTTCATCATCTCAGCACGCGCCTGAGCCTCCCACTCAGGGGCCCCCTCTGCAGGCGCATCAGCAGCAGGTGCTGCTTGCTGCTGCTGCTGCTGCTGCTGGCCCGCCCCAGGCTGGCTCAGGGAGCGTGGCGCGCTGTCATCGCCACCGCCGGGACGGCTGCTGTGAGCCGGCTGCAGCACAGCAGAGTCTACAGGCTCATCACCAAAGATGCGCCTGCGCGCGTGCAGCTGTTGGCTCTGCTGCTGCTGCTGCTGGCTGCCGCCGAACCAAAGGCTGCCAAAGGTACCACTCGCGCGGGGTGCAGGCTCTGCGTACAGGTGGGCGTCTGCATCCCACTCTGCCCGCGCGTCGCCCTCGACAGCAAAGGGATTCACGCCGGCGCCACCAACGCTGCTGTCGCATTCCGGGCTGCCGGCCCTGCTGCTGCCGCCAGCCTGCTGCTCCGCCTGCGGCGGCTCCTGCCGTTCCTTGCGCCAGGCCCCGCGCGCTGCACGCCCCATTGGTGCGCCCGACAGCTCTGCCAGCTGCCTGGCCAGTTGCTGGGCGGCGTCCTCCTGTGCTGCCGGCTCCTCCTCCAGTGGTGCTGCGGCGCGGAACTTCTCCGTCTCCCGCTCCAGCTCCTCCTTGGACATCTGGCGGGGTGCAGGGCAGGCGCGCGGGCAGGCGGCACGGCAGATTGGACTTCTGGGGAAGTTGTTGGAGGATCCAGCAGAGGCTGTGCACACGAGCGCATGCGCAGCTGGTGCCGGGTGAATGTGGCTGCAACCGCGGCGCCCTCCCCTGCAAGCGGCACATGTGTCACCGCCACCTACCCGAGGCTCGTCCGCCACCATGGAGATGTCCCACTGCCGAGCACCTGCCACGCGCGCACCAGCCAGAAAGCGCCGGTACTGGCGCACAGTGGCGGCGTCAGGCTGCGGCGCAGCGCCCGCCAGGCCGCCCTGCAGCGCGTCGCCGCAGCCGTCGGCGTCTGCGGGCGCGTCGGTGGCTGCCCATGGCCCTGCGCCAGCGCCAGCAGCCTGCACCGCGCCGTCGTCGAGGGCCCCGCGGTACCTCTGCAGTCGTTGCGGGGCAGCGTGGAAACAGCAGGGGAGGCATGCGGGGTGGGCTCGGCACAACAGGGTGCATGTGGGGAGCCGCCTCGCCGGCTGTTGCACTGCTGCTGTGTGTCACAGCAGGCCACCAGGCATGCCCTTGCTGGGCATGCACTTGGTGCATCAACACACGCTTGAAAGCGCGACACATACACACAGGAGAGAAGGAGACTGGCAATTGCAGACAGAGCTCGTGGCGTGCCACTCACCGCCACCAGCCGTGCCTGCTGCAGCTTGCGCGCCTCTGTCTGCTGTGACTGGCGCTGCGTAATGCGGAGCACGATGCCGGCGAGCCCCGCGCAGACAGCAGACACGTCCTCAGCCAGAGTGGGGGCCCTGCCGCAGCCCTGCAGCAGGCGGGGATGCGCATGCAAGCATCGTGTAGGCTTGTTGTGCATGGGTACAGCCAGAAGTGCAGATCGGCAGCTGGGAGAGAGCAGGAGCACGTGCGTTGCAAATGACAGCACCCCCCCTACTGGTGCATGTACATGGGCTGAGATTCACGCAGCAGTGGCTGGCCGTGGTGGTCTGGAGCGACACTCACCGAGATGGAACCGCCTTGCTGCAGCAGCCCCACCACCACGGCTGCCGCGACACTGATGCGCCTGCAGGCGCCACGCAGGGCTGCCAGCGCAACGATGACCAGTGCCGCCACCACGCCCACGGCATACCAGGCCGAGGACCCATTGTGCGTCAGGCATGCTGCCCATGCTGCCCAGCTGGCTGCCATGTGCTGCCACAGCAGGCTTGCACGTGCACACGCCTGCACCCACATCAGCGCCACATGCTGCAGCCGCGCCTGCATGTGCTGCAGGAAGGAGCCATGCACCAGCTGGCCTGGCTCAGGGCTTGGCAGCTCTGCCGGCTGCTCTGGGGGGCACAACTGGCCCGTTGTTGGCTTGGGCGCCTGGCATGGTGCCTGGCGCTCGGGGATCGAAGAAAACCCAGAAGTCACCCGCAGCCTGTTGCGTGAGATGGCAGAGACCTGGAACAGCAGCAGCAGCAGCAGCAGCAGCAGCAGCAGCAGCAGCAGCAGCAGCAGCAGCAGCAGCAGCAGCAGAGAGTGCAAGGTGGGCCTATGCTGCAACATCCTGACCGGCAGCGATGAGAACATTCTGTAGATCGTCTTACATGTTTCACTGCCATCGGGACCACTCGACTGCCCGTCGCTGTCGCGGGAAGCTGTGGGGAGCGCCCCAAGCTCGGCAGGCACATCATCATGTCCTCGTTGTTGACAGCGCTTTCAACCAACCGTAAACTTATTGCGCAATAGTATTACGCTGTGCTAGGTGCCCTTGCAAGGGATACCATCAACGTGGAGCAGGAGATGGTGATTGCACCTATTGGAGCGTTGATCGTGCCACAAAGCTTGTCATATATGAGTCTTGAAAGTAACTGTGTTGGCCCTACAGCAAGGCATATGCACATCTGCTGCTGACCAAGAAACGGGGATACCGTTTAACGCCGTTGACCAACGGTTGGTGAGTGTTACAGGACCAGGGGTGGGGCGGCCAGCTTTGCAGCCTTGGACTCCGTGGCAGCCCTGCAGGACTGGCCACTCATGGCACCGTCACAAGTAGCTTTGTCCAAACACACCTGTGCATTGGCGAGCCTCCTGGATTTACGTGCACGCAGCTGCACGCATGCACTGCATAGTGAAAGATTAGCTTCATGTGGCTTCAGTCATCATTTTGGATGCTGTGAGCCACCCCTAAATGAGCACGACGTCACCACGTGACAAACAAAGATGAGCACATAGTACAACGCTTTGTATCTGGAAGCATATGCTTCATGCATAGTCTCTTGAGTATGCATCATACATGTCTGCAGTGTGTCGAGTCACACCCCACTCAGCCAGCGTCGCATTGAGGCTGCAAGGCAGTTCACAGTGTGCCTGATGCTGCAGTTCTGCAACCTCTGCAAGCGAGTGGTGTGAGTGCAAGTTGCGCAGGTCGGTAAAGGGTGCTCTGCAATGAACCGCACAACTGCACAGCATGCTAGTGCCTCCAATGTGGCTATGTTCAGCGGTGGCATCGGACCAGAAACTTGAAAGTGTTTGTGCACAGAGCAGAGCAACAGAGGCTGCCAGCGTCTGTGTGCACGCAGCTGCACGCATGCATTGCATAGTGAAAGATAACTTTCACGTGGGTCCAGTCACTATCTATGAATGTCTGGGGTATGTCAAGACACACCCCACTCAGCCAGCGTCGCATTGAGGCTGCAAGGCAATTCACAGTGTGCCTGATGCTGCAGTTCTGCAACCTCTGCAAGCGAGTGGTGTTAGTGCAAGTTGCGCAGGTCGGTAATGGGTGCTCTGCAATGGACCGCACTACTGCACAGCATGCTGAGGCCTTCACCGTGGCTACTTTCAGGGTTGTGTGGCAAAATGCTGCTTGTTCTGCTTGCAGGTGGTTACTGGCTTTCAGCCAGGCGCATTCAGCGGTTCCCAACAGGTGGCACTGCTGCAGGTGAGACGCAGCCTATTGTATCAGCAGCACAGGGGCCAAACACATAAACAGTGTGCAAACTGCTGGACTTCTTCTGCACATGTGTCCGCCAGTCATGCACACACCCACCAGTTTGCGCCAGCAGCCGCTGCGCACCTGTAGTGCTGGACAGGTGCTGCATCCCCCCACAGCTGCCTATGTTGTGCCCTGTCCTGAACTTCTGCTCACAAGAGCAGCAGCACTGCCTGCCCACACACTGCCAACCCCTGCCCTTGCCGCTACCCTGCCAGCGACTTGTAGACGCGCTCAGCCTGCTGTCAGCAGAATGCGAGGCAGAGGGTGCCGCCCTAGACCTGTCAGGCCTGCACATCCTCATCTGCAGCAAGCCCGCACTCGACAGCCTCGGCACGCTCTGCCTGCACAGCGATGACAGCGCAGGAGATTGGGCAGACTTCCTGGGTGGCGTGGATGTGGGCTGTGCACGTGACAAGCGCGGCGCTGCTGCTGCGCTGAGGCAGCTGGAGGGGGCGGTGGCGGCTGCGCTGGGTGTGCGTATGCTGTTCACTGCTGCGCATTACGTGATGACTCATGGTTACAGGTGCGCTGCCGACGGTTGCTGTGAGGATGCGCACAACCCTGTGGCGTAGGGCTGCATCGCTTGGGCGTGGACTGTGCGTGGCGGGCGTGCCAGGCAGCTGAGCAGCACGACAGCTGGGGTGGCGCTCGTGGAGGCAGGAATGACAGACGGCAGTGATGCCAGCACCCGCGTGTGCACTGCAGCTGCTGATGAGTTTCCTGCCCGGGTCTTTAAAGTATCTTTGTGGCCCTACAGCAAGACATATGCACATCTGCTGCTGACTTTCAAGAAACGGGGAATACCGTTGGTGAGTGTTACATTTGAGTTTGTATGAGGGGGTCTGTCACATCGCGATGTGTGGTCAATGAGAGCACGATCATCCAGAAGCGCCAATTAAAAATTAACTTGTCACATGTTGATGATTTAGTGAGCACATTCTTGTGCGCCTTGAGGCTGTGCATGTCGCGCCACCTGGGCAGCATCACCAGCATGCTGCAGGCAGTGATCAGCGACAGCAGCAGCAGCAGCAGCGGCAGCAGGTGGTGCATGAGCTGGTGGGCTACATAATGGTGCACATGGATGACACAGCAGCAGAAGTGTACCGCACAATACAGGTCGTTCATGAGCGACAAGCAGCTGCTGCAGACATTGGGTAGCAGCAGCTGCATTGCACTCTCCGCGCGAGCAAGCATGGCCATGTATGTGATGCCGTGCTGTGCTTCCTTCTTGACAACCTACTCGTTTCACAAACACATGAATCACGAAGCATGCTTGCCTGCTGTGTGTTGCTGCGCAGGCACACGCTGCAGCGTCAGCTGGCGTCCTGTCACAGCGGCAGCAGCTGCAACAGGAGCTAGGGCAGCTGACGGCCTCGGTGCACAACAGGCTGCAGCTGCGGCGCCTGTACAGGGACGAGCTTGTGTCTGCGGCCGACTACAAGGCTGCCTGTCAGCGGCTGCTGCGGCACAGGGAGCACCTGCAGCGCTGCAACATTGAGGGGCTAAGCATACGTGTGTCTGATAAGAACAGAGCAGCGCCGGATGGCTCGCTTGTCAACATTGCGTGGGATTAAAAACCTTCAGCTCCAGCCTTGTCCCCTATTGTGTTGCAGCTTCAAATATCACGCAGCATCACGCACGTGCAATTGGCACACTTGCCTTGTCTTGCCTTGTCATTATACCACCGTCTTTAAACCCCATGCCCTTTCGCTTCAGGACGTGCTGCAGTTTGTTACACTCATGTCATTGCAGTTCTCAGCTTGCGAAGCTGTCAATCAGCCACAGTGAGAGAATGCTAACCAACTGACACACTCCGGAGCCGCGCAACCATAGTCAGACAACGACAGTTCAGCCATGGTGTCGGGAGGTCCATCCAAGCAATGTGAGTGCTGCATCTGCTGCGTTGTACTGTGTGCTTCTCTGCAACACTGTACAATGTACCTCCGAGGAGTGTGCGTAACAGTTGCAAGTGCACCAGAAAGTGCAGACGTGTTAAAACGGTGGGCCTGCGCCTGCTGCTCGTCTCAGTTCCTAGAGCTCGCTGAGCAACGGATTCAGACAACATGGCAACGGTTCGTTCCGCCCTGCTGCGGACTGTAAAACGTTGCCGGTGGCCATGTGGCGGGAACGGCACAGCAACAACGTCGAGCTGGCAACCGGGGGCTGTGTCGTTGCACGGCCGTGTCCGCGCGCTTTCGATTGGGCAAAGGTTCGTGACCACGATTCGCGCAGCGAATGCCGACACGAATGAAGCGCCCTGCCCTGGCTTGTTGCTCCTGTAAGCATGCACTGCACATCAGTCAAGCTGCCATGTTGCTGGAGTACCAAAACAACTACGGCAGGACGCTCTTTGTCCAAGTTACAGCAGTAGCCAAGGTACATCAGCACAGTGCTGCCAGATCAGCAACACACGCTGGTGCGCGCGTGCACTTGTGTGTCCTGCTGTGCACCCACAACACTGCCTGGCCTGGCAGCAGCAGCACAACAGCGAGCATACAAGAACGATACATCAGAGGCTTACGACGAGGCAACAAGCAAACAAAGCACGATGAAAATCAAGCATCCTCACAAAACCTAAGTAACCTCACGAAACCTGAGGAGGATGAGTGATGCAGGGCGCGCTGACATACATCAGCCAAGATTTATATTATATTATTTGCGTATTTGCGTTCAGTGGCAATTCCACGTGGTATTGAATTGCTTTTGCGTGTTCGTATGGGTTGTCTGTGTGTACATGAGCGTACTAGTCAGTTTGGCGGTCGCAGAGCTAACTCCACTTCAGGATGTCCTCGTTGTGGTGCAGAAGTTGAGTCTTTGTCACACTTCATATTTGATTGCCCTGCTAATTCTGCTCAGAGGGATAGTATGTTTGCTGAGATCAGATCCCTGCCTGGTTGCGCTGAAAAGTTGCGCAGCGTTTTGTCCATGGCTGATTCGTCAATCAAGGTGTTGCGTTTTGTATCTGATGATATTTGGGGCAGTTCTGGAAGATGTCGGATGGTGTCACCGTGTATTGCTGCTTTTCTTGTCAAGTCTTGGGATGTGCGCAATGCATGCAAACATTCTGGAGCAGTGCTCCCTTCTCTTTCCGCTCCAGTGGGGCGCGGGGCCGATGGCGCTGATGCTATGGCTTGAATGGGTAATCTGATGATGATGATCAGCCAAGATGTTACGGGCATGCAGCACTCAGGGGACCAGCCTGAACACGCATGTGCGCGTATATGGTACACTGTAGCTGGTCTGGTCACCAGGACAATGTAACATATCCGCCATCATCATCATCATATTACCCATTCAAGCCATAGCATCAGCGCCATCGGCCCCGCACCCCACCGGGGCGGAAAGAGGAGGGAGCACTGCTCCAGAATGTTTGCATGCATTGCGCACATCCCAAGACTTGACAAGAAAAGCAGCAATACACGGTGACACCATCAGACATCTTCCAGAACTGCCCCAAATATCATCAGATACAAAACGCAACACCTTGATTGACGAATCAGCCATGGACAAAACGCTGCGCAACTTTTCAGTGCAACCAGGCAGGGATCTGATCTCAGCAAACATATCATCCCTCTGAGCAGAAGTAGCAGGGCAATCAAACATGAAGTGTGACAAAGACTCAACTTCTGCGCCACAACAAGGACATCCTGAAGTGGAGTTAGCTCTGCGACCGCCAAACTGACTAGTACGCTCATGTACACACAGACAACCCATACGAACACGCAACAGCAATTCAATACCACGTGGAATTGCCACTGAACGCAAGTACGGCCTAGGCCTCCTGAAACCCATAGCATCAACATGAGAGGGATGCACATGAGCCACATACCGACTCAGAGTGGAGTGTTCCAACGTTTCACATGCAATCCTTTCAGCATGTAGTGTCTTGACCTGCTTGTTGACATGGCTCTTGCACGCACTGGCTCTGCCTTCCGCGGTCACAACATTCACACCATACTTGCACAGCAGGCTCTGCACATACTTGTGCCACGGCGTCACCGCCACAGCACCACTAGGACGCCTCCATTCAGCTGTAAACACTTGATTTGGCAGCCGAACGCCCTGCATACGCTGAATCCTGTAGTAGTACTCCAAAGCCCTCTGATGAAGCCACATATGCAACGGTTTCACACCCCATTCTGCCAAGAGAGCTGAAGAGCATGGGCGCACAATGTAACATATCCGCCATAACAACCAGGCCACAGATGACAGCACAAAGCGGTGCCCAAATCATATGCCACACTGTGGTGCACGCAAAGAGACCCTTCAGCATCCGCAGGAGCGCCAACGTACGCTGCATCGTGCGGCGGCCATAAAATGGCCAAGCCCGCGCATTGCGCACAGATTCCATCGGAATGCGCCCCACCACATCCTGATCACATGCTGCCGACTGCTGACACAGCATGCAGGGCAGAGTGCGCGTGATCCAGCACCTCGGGCGAATAACCTGCAGCACCTGGCGCGCCACATACAGCACAGGCATCAGCTGCCTGCCAATTACCATCTCCTGCCGCAACATGCCCGGGATTTGATGCACCAAAGCCCACTACTACCACATCACAAATGCTGACAAGCTTGGGCCAGTGCTAAAGCATCGTTCCAGGCCATGCAATTCTACAGCTGATGCTGCCACTTAGTCGCACATACCACACACACGCACATGCAATGAACACACATGACAAGCAGAGAAACAAGGTGCATTGCATACCGGGCAGCTGTCAGCAAAGACAAGACACAATCAGACTCGTGCAGTCATGCCTTGTACAGCTTCTTGCTTGATGACTGCAGAGCTGCTGTGAATCATGTCATGCATGAGCAGCAACTTGCTCAGCAAGCATCAAGTGCAAGGGGTGTGCTGGTGCTGATGGCACACGCAAGAGAAACGACAATCTCCTATGGCATGCAAGCAAAACTAGTCTATGAACCCACGTGCAATCAACAAGTGCTGCCACAACTCCAATACACCAAAGACCGCTGCCGCATCCAGCACGCCATTGGATGCTTGACAGAATGGGGGCTGAACAACCTCATGATGGCGGCGACCTACTCAACAGCCCACAAGCCCTGAGCGGACACCAAATGACCCAAGCACACCTCTGGCCAACAACCTGCAGCACCTGGCGCGCCATATACAGCTGGGTAGCAGATACCACACCACCCATGCAATGCACACATGACAGCAGAGAAACAAGGTGCATGCATACCGGCAGCTGTCAGCAAGACAAGACACAATCAGACTCGTGCAGTCATGCTTGTACAGCTTCTTGCTTGATGACTGCAGAGCTGCTGTGATCATGTCATGCATGAGCAGAACTTGCTCAGAAGCAAAGTGCGTGCGGTGCTATGCACCAGGAAACACAACCTAGCTGCAGCAAAACATGACCCCATGCCACAACAAGTTGCACAACCAACACCAAAAGCCCTGCGCACCAGCACCATTGGATGCTGACAGAATGGGCGAACAACCTCATGACGACCTCCAAACCCCAGCCCTGGCACACCAATGACCCAACACACCTGCCACAACCTCAGCATGCCATAAGCTGAAGATACACAACCGCAATCAATGAACAAATGAAAGCAGAAAACAAGGTCATGCATACGGGCACTGTCAGCAAGACAAGACACATCAGACTCGTGCAGTCATGCCTTGTACACTTCTGCTTGATGACTGCAGAGCTGGTGAATCATGTCATGCATGAGCAGCAACTGCTCAGCAGCATCAAGTGCAAGGGGTGCTGGGCTAATGCACACGCAAGAAACACAATCTCCTATGGCATGCAAGCAAAACTAGTCTAGAACCCACGTGCCAATCAACAAGTGCTGCCACAACTCCAATACACCAAAAACCGCTGCCGCATCCAGCACGCCATTGGATGCTCGACAGAATGGGGCTGAACAACCCTGATGCGGCGACCTACTCAACAGCCCACAAGCCCTGAGCGGACACCAAATGCCCAAGCACACCTCTGGCCAACAACCTGCAGCACCTGGCGCGCCATATACAGCTGGGTAGCAGATACCACACACACGCACATGCAATGCACACATGACAAGCAGAGAAACAAGGTGCATGCATACCGGGCAGCTGTCAGCACAGACAAGACACAATCAGACTCGTGCAGTCATGCCTTGTACAGCTTCTTGCTTGATGACTGCAGAGCTGCTGTGAGTCATGTCATGCATGAGCAGGAACTTGCTCAGCAAGCACGAACTGCAAGGAAGGAAGTGCCGGTGCTAATGGCACATGCAAGAGAAACAACAATAACCTATGGCATGCAAGCAAAACTAGTGAACGAACCCACATGCTTAGCAACAAGTGCTGCCACAACTCCAACATACCAAAAGTCCACTGCTGCCGCACCCAGCAAGCCATTGGATGCTGGACAGAATGGTGGCTGAACAAACTCATGGTGGCAGCGACCCACTCCTCAACAGGCCACCAGCCCTGGGCGGACACCAGATGACCCAAGCACGTCGCTCCAGGCACACAGACACAGCACTTGTTCTGCCTCCCCTGCTGCGCTCAGAGACACGCTGTCAGAAAGGCCGTCAGCGTTGCAACTGCACCACAAAGTGCAGCAGACGTGTCACTATGGTTGGCCTGCGCCTACTGCTGGCACCTAAGCAGGCTGTACTGCTCACAGGCTGAGCCTGCAGCTGCAGCACTGCATGATCTAACCTAACGAATGCCCCATGTCAAGGTAACAGCAGTGCACAGCAACAGCACTGCCTGAAGTACTGGTGAACTGTGCCATTCACAACCATCAACGTACATCCACAACTACTGTTGAAGTGAATACATATCAGTACATATAGTGTGTAAATACATATAACTACCTATTTGATAAGATCACCTTGTGTGCCTCCCCAAACTTGCACAAAGTTTTATCAGCAGTATGCCTTGAAAACGCCTAACACACTCCAGAACCACCACAAACATAATCAAAACAAACTACCTGTGAATGAAGGCTGTCAACAGTAACAATGGCACCACAAAGTGCAGTAGACCTGTCCTATCTGCTGCTATCACCTGACGAGGCTGTACCGCCACAAGCTGAATCTGCAGCTGGATGACTGCATGATCTAAACTAACAAAGCCTATCTGTTCCTAGGCGAAGCCTCAGGGCAACAAGGCGCGAAAAAGTCAGCCTATGGGCCTGCCCAATCGCAGTCATGTCCTTGCACAATCGCATCAACTCCAGCGGCTTCTAATGCCACCCACGCCACTACAAGCAGCCGACGCCGTAACATCATGTCACTGGCCCGTCACATCCTGACTAGTAGGTGTCGCTGTTGTACAGAGGCCAGAACACACCAATGCGCTTGCGCGCCCTTTCCCAATTCGCGCGCACAACAGTTTTCGCATCAGCACAGCACCAAGCAACACGGTGTGGCAGCTGCTGCTCAGTGGCTGCCATCATGCTGACCACTTGGCACACTCCACAACACTCCCGGTGCGACTCAGTCACATCCGCCAGCAGGACTCGCTTACAGCTTCCCAGCAGCTGGCTGCAGCTGCACCTGTCTTGATCCAGTGGGCACAAACAGCCATGGTCCCGAAAGAGCTGCACCTCACAGCCCACTATGAAGCCTGGAGGTGGCAGCACACAATGTGAGCTTGGCAGTGGTGTTACTACTGCCAAAGCTCAGAAGATGGAAATCACGGCTTCGACCACATCGTTGGCCAAAGCCGCCCCTAAGCAAAACCAGGTCACAGCAGCAACAACTTGCACCAAACCTGTGCTGCTCTGCACCGCCGGATGCTGTTGCACCATCTGCTGCCGCTGGGCACTGTCGCTGCAGCTCTCCATGGCTGGCACGCAGCTGAGCTCCCATCATCTGCAGGCCCATCGCGCGTGCTGCTGCTGCAGCCTCCCATGCTGCCAGCGGAGCTCCGCCCCTCTGCAGGCCGCATCAGCAGCAGGTGCTGCTTGCTGCTGCTGCTGCTGCGCCATCTGCTGCCGCGTGGCACTGCTCGCTGCAGCGCTCTCCATCAGCTCGGCACGCAGCTGAGCCTCCCACCACTCAGGGGATCCCTGAGTCCGGCCACACACCACACAGGCGCATCAGCAGCAGGTGCTGCTTGCTGCTGCTGCTGCTGCTGCCGCCTGGCCATCCGCGCTGCAGCGGTCTTCAGCATCTCCCCGCGCACCTTCTTCATCATCTCAGCACGCGCCTGAGCCTCCCACTCAGGGGCCCCCTCTGCAGGCGCATCAGCAGCAGGTGCTGCTTGCTGCTGCTGCTGCTGCTGGCCCGCCCCAGGCTGGCTCAGGGAGCGTGGCGCGCTGTCATCGCCACCGCCGGGACGGCTGCTGTGAGCCGGCTGCAGCACAGCAGAGTCTACAGGCTCATCACCAAAGATGCGCCTGCGCGCGTGCAGCTGTTGGCTCTGCTGCTGCTGCTGCTGCTGGCTGCCGCCAAACCAAGGGCTGCCAAAGGTACCACTCGCGCGGGGTGCAGGCTCTGCGTACAGGTGGGCGTCTGCATCCCACTCTGCCCGCGCGTCGCCCTCGATAGCAAAGGGATTCACGCCTGCGCCACCAACGCTGCTGTCGCATTCCGGGCTGCCGGCCCTGCTGCTGCCGCCAGCCTGCTGCTCCGCCTGCGGCTGCTCCTGCCGTTCCTTGCGCCAGGCCCCGCGCGCTGCACGCCCCATGGGTGCGCCCGACAGCTCTGCCAGCTGCCTGGCCAGTTGCTGGGCGGCGTCCTCCTGTGCTGCCGGCTCCTCCTCCAGTGGTGCTGCGGCGCGGAACTTCTCCGTCTCCCGCTCCAGCTCCTCCTTGGACATCTGGGGGGTGCAGGGCAGGCGCGCGGGCAGGCGGCACGGCAGATTGGACTTCTGGGGAAGTCGTTGGAGGATCCAGCAGAGGCTGTGCACACGAGCGCATGCGCAGCTGGTGCCGGGTGAATGTGGCTGCAACCGCGGCGCCCTCCCCTGCAAGCGGCACATGTGTCACCGCCACCTACCCGAGGCTCGTCCGCCACCATGGAGATGTCCCACTGCCGAGCACCTGCCACGCGCGCACCAGCCAGAAAGCGCCGGTACTGGCGCACAGTGGCGGCGTCAGGCGGCGGCGCAGCGCCCGCCAGGCCGCCCTGCAGCGCGTCGCCGCAGCCGTCGGCGTCTGCGGGCGCGTCGGTGGCTGCCCATGGCCCTGCGCCAGCGCCAGCAGCCTGCACCGCGCCGTCGTCGAGGGCCCCGCGGTACCTCTGCAGTCGTTGCGGGGCAGCGTGGAAACAGCAGGGGAGGCATGCGGGGTGGGCTCGGCACAACAGGGTGCATGTGGGGAGCCGCCTCGCTGGCTGTTGCACTGCTGCTGTGTGTCACAGCAGGCCACCAGGCATGCCCTTGCTGGGCATGCAGTCGGTGCATCAACACACGCTTGAAAGCGCGACACATACACACAGGAGAGAAGGAGACTGGCAATTGCAGACAGAGCTCGTGGCGTGCCACTCACCGCCACCAGCCGTGCCTGCTGCAGCTTGCGCGCCTCTGTCTGCTGTGACTGGCGCTGCGTGGTGCGGAGCACGATGCCGGCCAGCCCCGCGGTGACAGCAGACACGTCTTCAGCCAGAGTGGGGGCCCTGCCGCAGCCCTGCAGCAGGCGGGGATGCGCATGCAAGCATCGTGTAGGCTTGTTGTGCATGGATACAGCCGGAAGTGCAGATCAGCAGCTGGGAGAGAGCAGGAGCACGTGCGTTGCAAATGACAGCACCCCCCCCACTGGTGCATGTACATGGGCTGAGAATCACGCAGCAGTGGCTGGCCGTGGTGGTCTGGAGCGACACTCACCGAGATGGAACCGCCTTGCTGCAGCAGCCCCACCACCACGGCCGCCGCGACACTGATGCGCCTGCAGGCGCCACGCAGGGCTGCCAGCGCCACGATGATTAATGCCGCCACCACGCCCACGGCATACCAGGCCGAGGACTCCCGTCCTTGTGTCAGGCATGCTGCCCATGCTGCCCAGCTGGCTGCCATGTGCTGCCACAGCAGGCTTGCACGTGCACACGCCTGCACCCACATCAGCGCCACATGCCGCAGCCGCGCCTGCATGTGCTGCAGGAAGGAGCCATGCACCAGCTGGCCTGGCTCAGGGCTTGGCAGCTCTGCCGGCTGCTCTGGGGGGCACAACTGGCCCGTTGTTGGCTTGGGCGCCTGGCATGGTGCCTGGCGCTCGGGGATCGAAGAACACCCAGAAGTCACCCGCAGCCTGTTGCGTGGGATGGCAGAGACCTGGAACAGCAGCAGCAGCAGCAGCAGCAGCAGCAGCAGCAGCAGCAGCAGCAGCAGCAGCAGCATCAGAGAGTGCAAGGTGAGCCTACGCTGCGACATCCTGACCAGCAGCGACGAGAACATTCTGTCGATCATCTCACATTTCTCAATGCCATCGGGACCATTCGACTGCCTGCTGTCACGGGAAGCTGTGGGGAGCGCCCCAAGCTCGGCAGGCTCATCATATTGTCCTCTGTTGAACTGATCGTATAAATTGTAACTCTGTGCTATGTGCCCCTTGCAAGGGATACCATCAACTTCAGCAGCAGATGGTGGTTGCACCTATTGCACTGTTGACCGTGCCCCGTTGAGTATGTTTGCCACCACCTCTGTCATGAACGGGTCTTTAAAGTATCTTTGTGGCCCTACAGCAAGACATATGCACATCTGCTGCTGGCTTCCAAGAAACGGAGAATACCGTTGGTGAGTGTTACACTTGAATTTGTATGAGAGGGTCTGTCACATCACGATGTGTGGTCACTGAGAGCACGATCATCCAGAAGCGCCGATTACAAATTAATTCGTCACATGTTGATGATTTAGTGAGCACATTTCATGCGCCTTGAGGCTGTGCATGTCGCGCCACCTGGGCAGCATCACCAGCATGCTGCAGGCAGTGATCAGCGACAGCAGCAGCAGCAGCAGCAGCAGTGGCAGCAGGTGGTGCATGAGCTGGTGGGCTACATAATGCTGCTGCCAGATGTTGTGCCCTTTCGCATGGATTCACCGCTAGGCTATGTTGTATGTTGGCTGCTTGTGTGTGCATGCTCTGCCTCCCCTTCCCCCCTTTGGTTGTGGAGAGACATTTTGGACCCTATGAGCCTTGTTTGGCTCCTTTCTGAGTTATGAGCTCTCTGAGCTTGTTGAGGTTGCGGCTTCTTTTGGTTGATGGTCTTCTTTTGAGTTTTGTGGACCCCATGAGCCTTGTTTGGCTCCTTTGCGGGTGGGCCAGTGGCCCTACTTTGGTAATTCGGTAATAATGGTGCACATGGATGACACAGCAGCAGAAGTGTACCGCACAATACAGGTCGTTCATGAGCGACAAGCAGCTGCTGCAGACATTGGGTAGCAGCAGCTGCATTGTACTCACCGCGCGAGCAAGCATGGCCATAAATGTGATGCCGTGCTGTGCTTCCTTCTTGACAACCTACTTGTTTCACAAACACATTCATCACGAAGCATGCTTGCCTGCTGTGTGTTGCTGCGCAAGCACACGCTGCAGCGTCAGCTGGCGTCCTGTCACAGCGGCAGCAGCTGCAACAGGAGCTAGGGCAGCTGACGGCCTTGGTGCGCAACAGGCTGCAGCTGCGGCGCCTGTACAGGGACGAGCTTGTGTCTGCGGCCGACTACAAGGCTGCCTGTCAGCGGCTGCAGCGGCACAGGGAGCACCTGCAGCGCTGCAACATTGAGGGGCTAAGCATACGCGTGTCTGATAAGAACAGAGCAGCGCCGGATGGCGTGCTTGTCAACATTGCGTGGGATTTTAAACCTTCAGCTCCAGCCTTGTCCCCTTTTGTGTTGCAGCTTCAAATATCACGCATCATCGTGCACGCGCAATTGGCACACTTGCCTTGTCTTGCCTTGTCATTATACCACTGCTTTAAACCCCATGCCCTTCCGCTTCAAGACGTGCTGTAGTTTGTTATACTCATGTCATTGCAGTTCCCAGCTTGCAAAGCTGTCAATCAGCCACAGTAGGAGCATGCTAGCCAAATGACACACTCCGAAGCCGCGCAAACATAGTCAGACAACGAGAGTTCAGCCATGGTGTCGGGAGGTCCATCCAAGCAATGTGAGTGCTGCATCTGCTGCGTTGTACTGTGTGCTTCTCTGCAACTCTGTACAATGTACCTCCGAGGAGTGTGCGTAACAGTTGCAAGTGCACCAGAAAATGCAGACGTGTCAAAACGGTGGGCCTGCGCCTGCTGCTCGTCTCAGTTCCTAGAGCTCGCTGAGCAACGGATTCAGAAAACATGGCAACGGTTCGTTCCGCCCTGCTGCGGACTGGAAAACGTTGCCGGTGGCCATGTGGCGGGAACGGCACAGCAACAACGTCGAGCTGGCAACCGGGGGCTGAGTCGTTGCACGGCGGTGTCCGTGCGCTTTCGATTGGGCAAAGGTTCGTGACCACGATTCGCGCAGCGAATGCCGACACGAATGAAGCGCCCTGCCCTGGCTTGTTGCTCCTGTAAGCATGCACTGCACATCAGTCGAGCTGCCATGTTGCTGGAGTACCAAAACAACTACGGCAGGACGCTTTTTGTCCAAGTTACAGCAGTAGCCAAGGTACATCAGCACAGTGCTGCCAGTATCAGCAACACACGCTGGTGCGCGCGTGCACTTGTGTGTCCTGCTGTGCACCCACAACACTGCCTGGCAGCAGCAGCACAACAGCGAGCATACAAGAACGATACATCAGAGGCTTACGACGAGGCAACAAGCAAACAAAGCACGATGAAAATCAAGGATCCTCACAAAACCTAAGTATCCTCACGAAACCTGAGGAAAATTATTGATGCAGGGCGCGCTGACATACATCAGCCAAGATGTTACGGGCATGCAGCACTCAGGGGACCAGCCTGAACACGCATGTGCGCGTATATGGTACACTGTAGCTGGTCTGGTCACCAGGACAATGTAACATATCCGCCATAACAACCAGGCCACAGATGACAGCTCAAAGCGGTGCCCAAATCATATGCCACACTGTGGTGCACGCAAAGAGACCCTTCAGCATCCGCAGGAGCGCCAACGTACGCTGCATCGTGCGGCGGCCACAAAATGGCCAAGCCCGCGCATTGCGCACAGATTCCATCGGAATGCGCCCCACCACATCCTGATCACATGCTGCCGACTGCTGACACAGCACGCAGGGCAGAGTGCGCGTGATCCAGCACCTCGGGCGAATAACCTGCAGCACCTGGCGCGCCAGATACAGCACAGGCATCAGCTGCCTGTCAATTACCATCTCCTGCCGCAACATGCCCGGGATTTGATGCACCAAAGCCCACTACTACCACATCACAAATGCTGACAAGCTTGGGCCACTGCTAAAGCATCATTCCAGGCCATGCAATTCTACAGCTGATGCTGCCACTTAGTCGCACATACCACACACACGCACATGCAATGAACACAAATGACAAGCAGAGAAACAAGGTGCATTGCATACCGGGCAGCTGTCAGCAAAGACAAGACACAATCAGACTCGTGCAGTCATGCCTTGTACAGCTTCTTGCTTGATGACTGCAGAGCTGCTGTGAATCATGTCATGCATGAGCAGCAACTTGCTCAGCAAGCATCAAGTGCAAGGGGTGTGCTGGTGCTGATGGCACACGCAAGAGAAACGACAAACTCCTATGGCATGCAAGCAAAACTAGTCTATGAACCCACGTGCCAATCAACAAGTGCTGCCACAACTCCAATACACCAAAAGACCGCTGCCGCATCCAGCACGCCATTGGATGCTCGACAGAATGGGGGCTGAACAACCTCATGATGGCGGCGACCTACTCAACAGCCCACAAGCCCTGAGCGGACACCAAATGACCCAAGCACACCTCTGGCCAACAACCTGCAGCACCTGGCGCGCCATATACAGCTGGGTAGCAGATACCACACACGCGCACATGCAATGAACACACATGACAAGCAGAGAAACAAGGTGCATTGCATACCGGGCAGCTGTCAGCAAAGACAAGACACAATCAGACTCGTGCAGTCATGCCTTGTACAGCTTCTTGCTTGATGACTGCAGAGCTGCTGTGAATCATGTCATGCATGAGCAGCAACTTGCTCAGCAAGCATCAAGTGCAAGGGGTGTGCTGGTGCTAATGGCACACGCAAGAGAAACGACAAACTCCTATGGCATGCAAGCAAAACTAGTCTATGAACCCACGTGCCAATCAACAAGTGCTGCCACAACTCCAATACACCAAAAGACCGCTGCCGCATCCAGCACGCCATTGGATGCTCGACAGAATGGGGGCTGAACAACCTCATGATGGCGGCGACCTACTCAACAGCCCACAAGCCCTGAGCGGACACCAAATGACCCAAGCACACCTCTGGCCAACAACCTGCAGCACCTGGCGCGCCATATACAGCTGGGTAGCAGATACCACACACACGCACATGCAATGAACACACATGACAAGCAGAGAAACAAGGTGCATTGCATACCGGGCAGCTGTCAGCACAGACAAGACACAATCAGACTCGTGCAGTCATGCCTTGTACAGCTTCTTGCTTGATGACTGCAGAGCTGCTGTGAGTCATGTCATGCATGAGCAGGAACTTGCTCAGCAAGCACGAACTGCAAGGAAGGAAGTGCCGGTGCTAATGGCACATGCAAGAGAAACAACAATAACCTATGGCATGCAAGCAAAACTAGTGAACGAACCCACATGCTTAGCAACAAGTGCTGCCACAACTCTAACATACCAAAAGTCCACTGCTGCCGCACCCAGCAAGCCATTGGATGCTGGACAGAATGGTGGCTGAACAAACTCATGGTGGCAGCGACCCACTCCTCAACAGGCCACCAGCCCTGGGCGGACACCAGATGACCCAAGCACGTCGCTCCAGGCACACAGACACAGCACTTGTTCTGCCTCCCCTGCTGCGCTCAGAGACACGCTGTCAGAAAGGCCGTCAGCAGTTGCAACTGCACCACAAAGTGCAGCAGACGTGTCACTATGGTTGGCCTGCGCCTACTGCTGGCACCTAAGCAGGCTGTACTGCTCACAGGCTGAGCCTGCAGCTGCAGCACTGCATGATCTAACCTAACGAATGCCCCATGTCAAGGTAACAGCAGTGCACAGCAACAGCACTGCCTGAAGTACTGGTGAACTGTGCCATTCACAACCATCAACGTACATCCACAATTACTGTTGAAGTGAATACATATCAGTACATATAGTGTGTAAATACATATAACTACCTATTTGATAAGATCACCTTGTGTGCCTCCCCAAACTTGCACAAAGTTTTATCAGCAGTATGCCTTGAAAACGCCTAACACACTCCAGAACCACAACAAACATAATCAAAACAAACTACCTGTGAATGAAGGCTGTCAACAGTAACAATGGCACCACAAAGTGCAGTAGACCTGTCCTATCTGCTGCTATCACCTGACGAGGCTGTACCGCCACAAGCTGAATCTGCAGCTGGATGACTGCATGATCTAAACTAACAAAGCCTATCTGTTCCTAGGCGAAGCCTCAGGGCAACAAGGCGCGAAAAGTCAGCCTATGGGCCTGCCCAATCGCAGTCATGTCCTTGCACAATCGCATCAACTCCAGCGGCTTCTAATGCCACCCACGCCACTACAAGCAGCCGACGCCGTAACATCATGTCACTGGCCCGTCACATCCTGACTAGTAGGTGTCGCTGTTGTACAGAGGCCAGAACACACCAATGCGCTTGCGCGCCCTTTCCCAATTCGCGCGCACAACAGTTTTCGCATCAGCACAGCACCAAGCAACACGGTGTGGCAGCTGCTGCTCAGTGGCTGCCATCATGCTGACCACTTGGCACACTCCACAACACTCCCCGGTGCGACTCAGTCACATCCGCCAGCAGGACTCGCTTACAGCTTCCCAGCAGCTGGCTGCAGCTGCACCTGTCTTGATCCAGTGGGCACAAACAGCCATGGTCCCGAAAGAGCTGCACCTCACAGCCCACTATGAAGCCTGGAGGTGGCAGCACACAATGTGAGCTTGGCAGTGGTGTATACTACTGCCAAAGCTCAGAAGATGGAAATCACGGCTTCGACCACATCGTTGGCCAAAGCCGCCCCTAAGCAAAACCAGGTCACAGCAGCAACAACTTGCACCAAACCTGTGCTGCTCTGCACCGCCGGATGCTGTTGCACCATCTGCTGCCGCTGGGCACTGCTCGCTGCAGCGCTCTCCATGAGCTGGGCACGCAGCTGAGCCTCCCACTCAGGGGCCCCCTCTGCAGGCCCATCAGCAGCAGGTGCTGCTTGCTGCTGCTGCTGCTGCGCCATCTGCTGCCGCGTGGCACTGCTCGCTGCAGCGCTCTCCATGAGCTGGGCACGCAGCGGAGCCTCCCACTCAGGGGCCCCCTCTGCAGGCCCATCAGCAGCAGGTGCTGCTTGCTGCTGCTGCTGCTGCGCCATCTGCTGCCGCGTGGCACTGCTCGCTGCAGCGCTCTCCATCAGCTCGGCACGCAGCTGAGCCTCCCACCACTCAGGGGATCCCCTGAGTCCGGCCACACACCACACAGGCGCATCAGCAGCAGGTGCTGCTTGCTGCTGCTGCTGCTGCTGCCGCCTGGCCATCCGCGCTGCAGCGGTCTTCAGCATCTCCCCGCGCACCTTCTTCATCATCTCAGCACGCGCCTGAGCCTCCCACTCAGGGGCCCCCTCTGCAGGCGCATCAGCAGCAGGTGCTGCTTGCTGCTGCTGCTGCTGCTGCTGGCCCGCCCCAGGCTGGCTCAGGGAGCGTGGCGCGCTGTCATCGCCACCGCCGGGACGGCTGCTGTGAGCCGGCTGCAGCACAGCAGAGTCTACAGGCTCATCACCAAAGATGCGCCTGCGCGCGTGCAGCTGTTGGCTCTGCTGCTGCTGCTGCTGGCTGCCGCCAAACCAAGGGCTGCCAAAGGTACCACTCGCGCGGGGTGCAGGCTCTGCGTACAGGTGGGCGTCTGCATCCCACTCTGCCCGCGCGTCGCCCTCGACAGCAAAGGGATTCACGCCTGCGCCACCAACGCTGCTGTCGCATTCCGGGCTGCCGGCCCTGCTGCTGCCGCCAGCCTGCTGCTCCGCCTGCGGCTGCTCCTGCCGTTCCTTGCGCCAGGCCCCGCGCGCTGCACGCCCCATGGGTGCGCCCGACAGCTCTGCCAGCTGCCTGGCCAGTTGCTGGGCGGCGTCCTCCTGTGCTGCCGGCTCCTCCTCCAGTGGTGCTGCGGCGCGGAACTTCTCCGTCTCCCGCTCCAGCTCCTCCTTGGACATCTGGGGGGTGCAGGGCAGGCGCGCGGGCAGGCGGCACGGCAGATTGGACTTCTGGGGAAGTCGTTGGAGGATCCAGCAGAGGCTGTGCACACGAGCGCATGCGCAGCTGGTGCCGGGTGAATGTGGCTGCAACCGCGGCGCCCTCCCCTGCAAGCGGCACATGTGTCACCGCCACCTACCCGAGGCTCGTCCGCCACCATGGAGATGTCCCACTGCCGAGCACCTGCCACGCGCGCACCAGCCAGAAAGCGCCGGTACTGGCGCACAGTGGCGGCGTCAGGCGGCGGCGCAGCGCCCGCCAGGCCGCCCTGCAGCGCGTCGCCGCAGCCGTCGGCGTCTGCGGGCGCGTCGGTGGCTGCCCATGGCCCTGCGCCAGCGCCAGCAGCCTGCACCGCGCCGTCGTCGAGGGCCCCGCGGTACCTCTGCAGTCGTTGCGGGGCAGCGTGGAAACAGCAGGGGAGGCATGCGGGGTGGGCTCGGCACAACAGGGTGCATGTGGGGAGCCGCCTCGCTGGCTGTGCACTGCTGCTGTGTGTCACAGCAGGCCACCAGGCATGCCCTTGCTGGGCATGCAGTCGGTGCATCAACACACGCTTGAAAGCGCGACACATGCACACAGGAGAGAAGGAGACTGGCAATTGCAGACAGAGCTCGTGGCGTGCCACTCACCGCCACCAGCCGTGCCTGCTGCAGCTTGCGCGCCTCTGTCTGCTGTGACTGGCGCTGCGTGGTGCGGAGCACGATGCCGGCCAGCCCCGCGGTGACAGCAGACACGTCTTCAGCCAGAGTGGGGGCCCTGCCGCAGCCCTGCAGCAGGCGGGGATGCGCATGCAAGCATCGTGTAGGCTTGTTGTGCATGGATACAGCCGGAAGTGCAGATCAGCAGCTGGGAGAGAGCAGGAGCACGTGCGTTGCAAATGACAGCACCCCCCCCCCCCTGGTGCATGTACATGGGCTGAGAATCACGCAGCAGTGGCTGGCCGTGGTGGTCTGGAGCGACACTCACCGAGATGGAACCGCCTTGCTGCAGCAGCCCCACCACCACGGCCGCCGCGACACTGATGCGCCTGCAGGCGCCACGCAGGGCTGCCAGCGCCACGATGACTAATGCCGCCACCACGCCCACGGCATACCCGGCCGAGGACTCCCATCCTTGTGTCAGGCATGCTGCCCATGCTGCCCAGCTGGCTGCCATGTGCTGCCACAGCAGGCTTGCACGTGCACACGCCTGCACCCACATCAGCGCCACATGCTGCAGCCGCGCCTGCATGTGCTGCAGGAAGGAGCCATGCACCAGCTGGCCTGGCTCAGGGCTTGGCAGCTCTGCCGGCTGCTCTGGGGGGCACAACTGGCCCGTTGTTGGCTTGGGCGCCTGGCATGGTGCCTGGCGCTCGGGGATCGAAGAAAACCCAGAAGTCACCCGCAGCCTGTTGCGTGGGATGGCAGAGACCTGGAACAGCAGCAGCAGCAGCAGCAGCAGCAGCAGCAGCAGCAGCAGCAGCAGCAGAGAGTGCAAGGTGAGCCTACGCTGCGACATCCTGACCAGCAGCGACGAGAACATTCTGTCGATCATCTCACTTTTAACAATGCCATCGGGACCATTCGACTGCCCGCTGTCACGGGAAGCTGCGGGGAACGCCCCAAGCTCGGCAGGCTCATCATAATGTCCTGGCTGTTGAACTGATCGTATAAATTGTAACTCTGTGCTATGTGCCCCTTGCAAGGGATACCATCAACTTCAGCAGCAGATGGTGGTTGCACCTATTGCAGTGTTGACCGTGCTCCGTTGAGTATGTTTGCCACCACCTCTGTCATGAACGGGTCTTTAAAGTATCTTTGTGGCCCTACAGCAAGACATATGCACATCTGCTGCTGACTTCCAAGAAACGGGGAATACCGTTGGTGAGTGTTACATTTGAGTTTGTATGAGGGGGTCTGTCACATCACGATGTGTGGTCACTGAGAGCACGATCATCCAGAAGCGCCGATTACAAATTAATTCGTCACATGTTGATGATTTAGTGAGCACATTTCATGCGCCTTGAGGCTGCTGATTCGATAACTGTTTTTTGGCCACAACACCTTTCAACCTTCGATAATCACTTGAATGACATTTTTAAGCAATAATTCTACTCTTGTAAAGCTTGTAGCTGTCCTGCTGCTCTACATCGTCGGTTGGACAGGGGTTGTGCTGCTTCCCAACGTGACAGCAATGGCCAGTGTGGCCAGCGAATATGCCCAGAGCCTTTACAGTTGAATCAGGACTAGGTTTTTGAGCTGGAACAGTCGCACCTTGCTGCTGGCACAGCAGTGACTGTTGTACATGGAGAGCAAAGCATAGCAGAATGGAAGCACCTGCGTACAGGAAAGACAGGCGGTTCCGATTTTCAGGGTACTGTGGCAGGCTGGACACCCTACGCCCCCCCTTCCCTAAACACACTTTGTCACTTGCATTACTGGACCAGAACAACACAATAGGTGTGTGTTACATGTATGTATCTCGGGTGTACGGGGCTCACGTGTAAAGGTTTCATTTGCCGTACTGCTCCTAATGATTTCCGCTATTATATTTTGCCGGAAGCCGGCAGGTTTTTTTGGACTATATTATGTTTGCCGGGAGGCTGACATGGCATTTTCTGGCAGATTATAACGTTTTGCCGGCACTGGAATGGCGAATAAAAATATTGTTGCCGAGGCGTGTAACCATGCCATTGCACTTGGCTGAATTCTCTGCACCTGGCTGTGGGCAGCAACGCGTCCACGCTGTTGCCAGCTCACTGTTACCTGCAACATGCATGGCTGTGGCTGCTCTAGCCCATCCTGCTGCTGCTGCTCCTGCACGGGTGTCGCTCCCTCTGCTGCTGCTGCTGCTTCTGCTGCTGCTGCTGCTTCTGCTGCTGCTGGTGCTGCTCCAGCAATTTAGTTCTTGCCGCTACCCGGAGGCCTGCCTCTCTCCTTTGCAGGAGCAGCAGGCATGTTGGTCTTGGCTCCCTTTGCTATCCCTGCACCCACGTTCTGTGTTTCGGTCAGCTGCTCTGGTATAGTAATGATGACCTGGGCTGACTGAATCTATCAAACGAATCGTCTAGCTTTCGTTGATCAGGATCAGGTTCACCAACGGGAAGCTTGCCAGCAGGCCCGCCATCTCATCACGACACGGCACCCAGACAGCTCGGCAAGGGGTCCGCGAGGTCTAGGAATGTGTGTTTATGCATAAGGCTGCGTTATCGTCTCCGATTGAGGGCAAAATACGCAAAGTTTTAATGCCAGGGAACATATGTAGGGTTTTAAATGAGTAATGCCGGAAGCCGAAAACTATGTACTTGGGTTTTCAAGTATTTTGCCGTAAGCCGTTTTGAATTTTTCAATATCGGAAAACATTAGGAGCAATACGGGTACAATGAATGAACAAAAAGGGAAGCAAGAAGCATCAGTGACTTGCACCGTCGCAGCGAGGATAAGGCACTGTCAGCTTGACGCGTGCTGCATGTCTACGATTACTTTTTATGCATTGAAAACTATATTTGAGGGGTTTGAGACGACGTTTGTGACATCGGGGGTTGCTCGAGCCTTGGGCCCTTGTGCGCCCATGCCACTCAGTCCTGTAGCAGCTGTGCCCCACCCCTACAGGAGCACCACAGACGGGGCAGCTGGTGAGCAGCAATGCTTCCTCAGAGCTGCTGTTGCTTTCAAACACGTTCAAAAGCAAGAGCTGACACACTGCTTCTGACAGCATTATATGACTACTGTAAACGATAAATGCTTGGTATCGATGACATGCATGCTGTGGTTTTTCTACCAGGCCTATCATGCTGCTGATTGTCACTGTGGTGTGGCACAGTCCTGCAGCAGCTGGTGAGCCCTAAGCCTAATCAGCAGCCCACAGCTGTTGAAACGGTGCATCAGTGGCATATCTTGACGTATATGAGGGCTGCTGGGCCAGCTGCCCCGTCTGTGGTGCTCCTGTAGGAGTGGGGCACAGCTGCCACAAGACTAAAGCAGCATGGGCGCACCAGGGCCCAAGGCTCGAGCAACCCCCGATGTCACAAACGTCGGCTCAAACCCCTCAAATATAGTGTTCAATGCGTATAAAGTAATCGTAGACATGCAGCACGCGTCAAGCTGACAGTGCCTTATCCTCGCTGCGACGGTGCAAGTCACTGATGCAAGCAAGAAACCTGCAGAGTAAAAGCTTACAAGCCTTGCAGCAGCACGTTATGTACAACAGTGAAACGAAAAGTAAGGATGTGACTGTTGTTGGATAAATGTAGATTTAATGCTTAATCATGCTTCCCTTGCTGTAGTTGGGCACTTTGAGGTGGGTGAACCGTGATGCAGCAATTGGCTAGCTGCAGAGGCAGGGACTGCGCAGCATGCTGGGCATGGCAGGAGCAGCAGATGCTGAAGGCCACATGTCAGGCAAGCACCTACAGAGGTCACTCAATGAGGTGTTGGCAGGCATAGCGTTCATACATGCCCAAAACCCCATCTGCTGCGTTCATTCCATCCCAGGAACACTTTTCCTGGAAAAGCAGTACACGGTAGGCCCCAAGGGCGAGTGAAGCATCAAGTTAAGTCAGGTAAAGGTGCGTGACATGAAAGAATTTAACTATTGACGGCAGCCCCTGCAACACGAACATGCGCTGCGTGCACAAGTGATGTGCCAATGCAGCTTTGCATGAGGGAGGCCGTGTGACTCTGCTTCGCTTCTCCAGTTGGGTTAAGAGTGCTGCTGCTTGTTACAACTGTTGTCACTGATGCATCATCACGACAATGACTCACTCGGAGAGAACCAAGTGGCTGCAGCGCTGTAGCATGCAGACCGGCTGCAGCCCTCTGCGCAACATAATATTGCTTGCTGCATAAAAACATGACATATGATAAGAAGGTACAAGGATGACATCACAGCTATGACAGCTGACACAACACAGCTACACACTGATGACAGGGCAACACCACAAGAACAAAGTTGCCTATAAGCACACTGCAGTCAAGTTTGCATACACGACTGAAGTAGCAGTGTAGAGCTGCACAGTAATGCTGTGGGGCACATGTTTAATCGTTTTGTGCCACAACTGATGCGCCCTTAGCCAGTGACAGAAACACTCTTTCCAGGCTGCTCTGGCTCAGCGAGTACTCTGTGATGCCAAGCGCTCCACGAGACGCTTCCACAGCCTCAAACACATCTGCCAACGAGGTCACCACCGCAGGGCCCTGCACGCCACCGCTGCTGCTGCTGCTGCTGCTGGCCTCCAAGGAGTCGCTACTGCTGCTGGTCGTGGCAGGGTTGCCAAGGGGCAGGCGCAGCAGCAGCCGGCCAGGCCCTTTTTCCAATACAGCAACGCCCGGCATCACTGCCATGAAGTGATGCTCTGCTGCCTCTGTTGCAGCAGCTGCTGCTGCCACACCATCCTGAACTGCAGGCAACCTGATGCCGCCCCCAGCTGCTGCTGCTGCTGCTGCTGCTGCTGCTGCTGCTGCTGCTGCTGCTGCTGCTGCTGCAGCTTCAGCATCACCAGAAACCGATTGAGGTGGCACGCCTTGTCCTGCAGCAACTGCAGCAGGGCTGAGGCGCAGTTCCAAAGTGTAGCCGTCCCCAAACCTGCCTTTGAGATGCTGCGGTGTGCCGCAGCAGCGTGCAGCGCCCCCGCTCATGATGATGAGCCTGCTGGCCAGTGCCTCCACCTCCTCCATGCTGTGGCTGGTGATGATGATGGTGCGCCCAGCACACAGCACCTGGCACTGCACGTTGGAGCGGGGGGGGGGAGGGGGCAGGCCAAGGGGCAGGCAGGTAAGCTCAAGGATGAGAGTGACCACATGCTGCTTTGCAGCCAAAGCTGCTGTTTGTGCAATTCCAAAGGCTGCTGTGTGAGTGGGCTGCTCAGCAAACAGCCCGTAGCTGCAATGCGCAACCTCAATCTCCACGCACCAGTGCATACGCACCGATAAAGCCTGTCACAACTGCGGCTGGGCGAAGCTTCGCAGCTTCCGCCCACGGCGGAGGCTTCTGCGTGCTGCCTAGGCAGGCCCCCTGCACACACTAGAGAGGTACACAAACACATGGTCGCCAGCGACCCAGGCAGCAAAAGCAGAGCAGGCGCCTCACCTGCAGCACTCTCCACAGAAAGCGCCGGGCAGAGGGGTCCATGCCAGTTGACGGCTCGTCAAGCAGCACCAGCGGCGGCCCACCGACCAGCGCCACAGCAACACTCAGCTTGCGTTTGTTGCCGCCGCTGTACGCGCCGCACGCGGTGTCCGCATACTCCCTCAGGCCGAGCTCCTGCAGCAGCTGCTGAGCCATGGCCGCCATCCTGCGCCTACCCCGCACCCCCCGCAGCGCCGCATACAGCTGCAGCACCTCACGGCCCGTCAGCGCAGCAGGCAGTGCCTCGAACTGAGGGCAGTAGCCGAGCCGCCGCCGCGCTGCAGCGAGCTCTGTGAGCACAGAGTGCCCAGCTATCGCTGCTGTGCCGCTGTCGGGGTTGACCTCGCCCGTGAGCACCTTGAAGGTGGTGGTCTTGCCTGCAGGGACATCAGCAGGGGCAGCAGAGGAAGCCGCACACGTTCACACCCATGTGCATGTGGCACATGGTGCTTTGTCTGCTATACAAAGCCCTTGACGCCCACCGCCAGGGTCATCACACTCAGCAACACCGGCAGTGCACAGCCACAACACATATGCCTCATTCGCAAGCTCGCCCAGCTGCTGCAGCTCACCCGCTCCATTGACTCCCAGCAGCCCGAAGCACTCCCCAGGCCACACCCGCAGCCACAGCCCTGATATGGCAGCCACTGGCGGCAGCCCAGCGCCCTGCGAGTACGACTTGGTGATCCCATTCAGCAGCACCTGCAGAGGAGACGCACAACGGGCTGTCGATGGGTGCCACAGCACTGGCACAGCCACAGCAGCTTCTGCTGACTTGCAAGGCACTACCCGCACCCGTGTACATCCGTCGTGCGTGCCCATTGCAGCATGGCCCAAGCTCCCTTTTGGATACAACTCGAACACCACCCATGCTGTGGTATGTAGCGCGTTTAGTCAGCCAAGCAATGCACACAGGTGTGCGACACCAGTGCATGCAGACTTGCACCACCCTCCACGCCTGCCAGTCTCACCAGTGCCTCATCCAGACCTTCTGCAGCTTCCACGGCTCGCCGCTCGGCAGCAACATCGTCATCCTCAGCAGCAGCACCCAGCTGCTGACCATTTGGCTTCACACCGTCCCCGTCGCACCGCCCCTCCTCTGCGTGCTGCAGCAGAGCCGCACCCTCGCCTGCTGTGACTGCCCCGCTCCCACCACCACCGCCAACGCCAACAGCATCACCCACAGCAGTTGAGCGCCTGCTGCTGCTGGGGTGCTTCCCAGCCAGGCCTGCCCAAGCTGTCAGGCTGCGCCAGGCTGGCCGCAGCAGCTGCAGCAGCCCAACCTCAAGCAGCACCACAGCTGCACCAAACAGCAGCGTCTGGGCCAGCAGGTGCAGCACTGCGACGCCCAGCACCTCAAAGGCATAGGGGTTGGTGGGACCATGCGGCTGCAGGCCAGGCACAGGCAGCCCAGCTGCAGCAGTGCAGGAAGCAGAGAGGGGCGCGACGAAAAGGCATACTCAACTCAGCTATCTTGCAAAACTATGAGGCTCAACGTCATCATGTTCTTCATCAAGCCATAGCAGCAATCCAAACATTAAAGCCATATCACGCATCGTGCAGGCCACTCTTGCGCACTCGGCAGTACATGGCTGATGCCTTGCTTGTGCAGGTTGCATCAAGGCCTGCAGCAGGCAGAAGACTAGGAGGCTCCCCTTGAGCAACACCATGTAAGATGTACACACCATCTGAGGGTCCCACTGCTGCTGCTGCACATCCCAGCCAGCAGCTCATCTTGCCGTATGACTGGCAGCCGCTTCTCTGGCCAGCATGCAGCGCCCCCTCACCTGAGCCCTGGTACGTGCTGGTGATGTCGTACAGCCCCTGCGCGAAGCAGTAGTGCGGCGACGCGCACCGCAGCAGCCCCTTGAGCTGTGCTGTGGCCCGCGCCAGCGGCTGCTTGCCCAGGATGCGCGCGATGAGGCTCAACAGCCAGGTGGCAGTGAAGCCCAGGTAGCCCGACAGAAAGTAGGCCGTGTTCAGCCGTTGCAGCGCCTTCATTTCATCCTGCGGTAGCGCGTCAAGTGGAATGCAACAGGTTAGGGCCATGTGTTGCCCGCCATCGCAGCGCATCCAAGCCGGCACATGTGCAGCGCATGCGTGCACACCCTCACGCACACTACATACCAAGGCCTCCAGCAACAGCAGCCAGCAGCCATGCATGCAATGCGCTCGACCCCGTTGTTACTGCTCACTTTGAACATGAAGTGGCACAGGTAGGTGAGGGTGACGCCTGCGCCTGAAAACGCCGCCAGCAGCACCGCCAGGGCAGCCAGGCGCGGCCCCGCCAGCTGCGGCTGGTCGTACCAGGCCACCAGCGCCACGATGCCAGCCGCAGGCAGGCTGAAGTTCAGCATGTCCCACGCAAAGTTGGACAGCCAGAAGGCCGTCGGCGGCGCACCAGACACCATCTGCAGGTGCTTCGAGTTGTTCTCCTGCTCCCTGCGGGCGCATGCACATCAGGCAACAAGCGACAGCAAGGCGAAAGGCAAACATCCGTCAGTGCATCAGTTGCGGGGCCATGTGCAGCTTGTCGTTGCTGGTGCCTGCTATAGTGCTGCAGCAGGCCTGTGGCTCTTCATTGCACAGCAAGGGCCAGGTGTTGTCCTTAGCTTGGGAGTCATGTCGCAAAACCGACATTCTGGTAGGGCTCCCTGTGCGTGACTGTAGATGCATCATTGCACGCATTGTTCCCTGCAGGCTCTGGCGCCCCACAACCTGTGCAAACCCCACACACCTGACGAGGAACACCACGAATGACGCCGACAGCACGCTCGCGGCCATGGTCATGCACAGCACCAGCATCAGCGCCCCCGCATCCTGCCGCACACGCGCCGCCGCCTCCCCGGGCAGCAGCGGCAGCGGCGCACTCGACACACGGATGTCAGGCAGGCACGACGGCAGGCGGCCGCCACCAGCACCACCACCACCTGCTGCTGCTGCTGTTGGTGGTGGCTGCATGTCGCTTGCAGCTGATGCCATTTGCAGCGCAGCAGTGTGCAGCTGCATCGCACTGCTACTGCTGCGGTCTTGGTTGCTGCCGGAAACCCCTGCGCTGCTGATGTTGCCGGCACTGCCCTTCCGCGCACCACCTGCTGCCACCATCACCCTGAGCAGAGCAGTCGTCGCCTGGTTCAGCGCTGCAGGCAGCCCACTCACGGCTGACTGGTTCACCAGCAGCGTTATCACCGGGCTGCCCTGCAAGCTGGTGAGCAGCTGCTCCAGGGGGGGCATGTGGTGGAAGTAGACTGCATCGTAGTGCGGCTGGCCGGAGCCCCACTGGCTCAGCAGCTGCCCCTCCAGTGTGAGGTTGAGCGGCGCGCCGCTGCTGCCGTGGTAGAGCTGCGTGTACTGGGTGTCTTGTATCTCGGATCTGCGTCGTTCAGTGCCGCGTCAGGAGCACAGGGGACACAACGCAGGTCAACAACCAGATGATGAATGTGCAGCGCTGAAGCAGGGGTGCACTCTGCGTGCAATGCTGTGAGGGCCTTTGAAGCTATAACAACAGCAATCACATGCGGTTGTTTGGAACAACGCGGCTGGCCCAGCTGAGGCCTGCTCGTGCTGTGCTGTCGGCCGTCCAGCCGGTGTGGTTGCTCACCTTGGGTAGCCGTCCATGAATCCCCTGAACTCTACCTGCTGCCGCACAGCGGGTGCAGCAGCGAGCAGAGCAGGGGTGCCCATGAGGCAGCCGCGCCGTGTGATGGGCAGCGCCGGCTGCTGAGGCGCCGAGGTCTGCAGGCTGGACACCGCCATGGCCAGCAGCACCAGCAGCAGCGGCACCAGCAGCTGCGTGACGACAGCCAGGCGGTCACGCCTGCAGCGGCAGCAAGCATCAGACAAAAGAGCAGCAGCAGCTGACGATGCTTTGCCATATCTGATGAGCACACGTGCGGCAAGCTCGAGCCCCTTGTGACACACGGAACTTGAGGCTCATAGCAGTCAACGGCGTTTGGCTTGTCGCGCCCACCTGGCACTGAGCATCCTCTTGACAAACAGCGCCTTGAACTGCTGCCAGTACAGCGCAGCACCATGCACCAGGCCATCACCAGCATTGGCAGCGCCCCCGCCAGCAGCCGCTGGGCCACCACTGTCTTGATCCGTCTGCCCTGCGCCAGTAGCAGGCGAGGGTATGTCGCTGCTTGCGTGAGCGGTGCTGCTGGCAGCTGTTGGGCTGTGCAATGGCGCTGCCTGGTCCGCAATGGCCAGGAACACCTGCACAGCCACAGCACTTGAGTGTCAGATTGAAGCTGCAGGCAAGATGAAGGATTCTGAGAGGGTCGGCGGGGTGATGCTCCACATGCTGAAGACCGGGGATGCGGCGTGCTCCGGTGCCCACACTTGACAACGTGACAACTCTGCTCGACCTTTGCCTTTACTCCAGCTGCCACCCACCATGCACCCAGCCCTCAACCACTGCTACATGACACAAAGCGCAACACCAGAATGGTATGGCAGGCTGCCATACGCAGTGCACGCCCCCACCTCCATACGCAGTGCACGCCCCCACCTCCATACGCAGTGCACGCCCCCACCTCCATACGCAGTGCACGCCCCCCAACCGTCACCCCCACCTCCTCGAGCGTTGTGACAGACAGCCCATAGCTTGCAACGCCCAGCTCATCAGCAGCAGCATCCAATGCTCTCAGTGCAGCCGGAAACGCCGCAGCGCCATCCTTCGGCAGCCGAATCGACACCTCAGCACCAGCAGCACTCAGCAACGCAGCTGACGGCACATGGGCTGACACAAGCTGCATCAGGCCCTCTGCGGCTGCCGGCAACTGTTGCTGGTGCTGCTGCCCCGCCAGTGAAGACGACGAGCGGCTGTGCAGCCGCTGATGCTTCAGCACCGTGCCGTCAGGAGCAGCACCAGTGCTGCTAGCACTGGCTACACTCGTGCTACTACCAGCACTATGTTGCAGCGCCTGCTGGCTGTGCTGTTGCTTCTGCAGCACTGCGGTGAGTGTGTAGCCCACTCCATAGCTGGCTTTGAGGCTCAGGCTGCTGCCTGATGCTACCAGGCGGCCCTCAGCCATGATGTGAATGTCATCAGCCAGCAGGTCTGCCTCCTCCATGCTGTGCGTGGTCAGCACTATCACAGAGCTGTGGCGCCTGATGGGGCAGCAGGGCAGCAGGTGGACGGCAGCGAGAAAGCAGGTGCGGCAGCGACGGACTCAGAGGCTGGCGTGCATGTGCACAACAAGCACAGTGCACATGCACGCATGGATGGGCCGCAGAGCGACTAAGGACATGGGAGTGTGCATGCACAAGCAGTGTCCCTGGGCAGCGCATGCAGCCTGCGCATGTGCACGCGCGGAGCTGGCCCACCTGCGACGTATGACGTCCCATGTGGCGCGCCTGCTGTAGGGGTCCATGCCGCTGCTGGGCTCGTCAAGGAACACCACTGCGGAACAAACAGAGACAGCAATCGTGCAGCGGGTCGGACATCTTCCAGCGTGTGCAGGGCAGCTGATGGCGATGACCTGCCACTGGGTGCATACATGGTGCTACGTGTACGCAGCAATGCCGTGGCACTGCATGCGCAGGTGAGGGGATCAGCGAGTTGAGCAGAGCTAGGACGGCAAGCTGATGCAAGCTATACAGTGCATGCTGGTGTGTGTACTACGCTCCCTTGCAGTGGCTCTGGTGCTGTTATACTGCAAGCTGCAAGCTGGTGAGTTGCGCCGCACCTGCTGGGTTGCCCAGGAAGGCGATGGCCACTGACAGCTTGCGGCGCTGCCCGCCTGACAGCTCTCCCGCCAGGCTGTGCAGCTTGTCGGAGAGGCCCACCTGCAGCAGTGGCGGCACAGCATCAAGCAGCGTACAAGCAGCAGCAACCATGACGCAGTGCAAGCAACTTCATCCATAAATGACATTCATATGTATCTCTGTTAGCTGTGACTGCCACCATTGTTCAAAGGCAGCTCTTCAGTGTGGCGGTAACTCAAGTTTATGAGGCAGGTTGGACTGAGCTGCGTGTCATGTCGAGTACCTCTGCGGCTGCCTGCTCGGCCACGCTGCCTGCCTCCGCCCATGTGGCGCCCTTGATGACTGCATACAGCACCAGGTGCTCCCGCACTGTGATGTCTGGCCACAGGATGTCAAACTGGCAGCCACGGCAGCAGCAGCACAGGAGGCAGCCACAGTCACAGGGCGAGACAGGCACAGCACATGAAGGTGAAAGGGGCGTACGAAAAAACATTGTACAAAGCACACAGCATATATGCTTTGCTGCTGGTGTGACAGTAGCCACCAACCCTGGCGTGCACTCAGCGCCTTATTCAAGTCACCAGGCAGCAGTACGCGCATGCGGTGTTGATGCAGCAGTTGCTTTGCCATGGGGGGATAGAGCAGGACCACGCAGCAGTAACCTGTTGGACCAACCTGTGGGCAGATACCAAGACTGCGGCGAATGGCAGCCATGTCGGTGGTGATGTCATGGCCACCAATGTAGGCAGTGCCAGCAGTTGGCTGGAGCATGCCTGCACGGCATTGGAGAAGTGCAACCATCATGTGTCAAGGAGCCAAGGCTGCCAGCACCAAAGTACATCATGCTTCCTAGCGCTGCCAAAATGCACAACAGCAAGTGCAGCTCCCCAGGCGCCGCACCTCTGCTTCTGAAGCGCAGGAGCTCCTGCTGCAGCACCAGCATGTTTGCTGCATGTCTCGATGCAGGCAGTCAACACCCTGCGGATTGCCTGCTGTGCTCGCACCTGTGAGCATGTGTATGGTGGTGGTCTTGCCTGCGCCGTTGTGCCCCAGCAGCGCTGTGATGTGGCCTGCCGCCATCTGCATTGTCAGCCCTTCAACAGCCGCACGAGTGCTGCCATCGGTGTTGGAGAACGTACGGCGCAGCCCAACAATTTGCACATATGGCGAGCTGCTGCTGCCGTCAGGCTGTCCTTGCTCTCCGACATTGTTAGCCTCGGGCAGCAAAGGTTCGGCATGCTGTGAGTTGCGATGCTTGCTGGACCTGCGAGAGCTGTTCTTGCTGCTGTCTTCAGTGCTGTTGCGCTTGCTGCTGCGGCTGCCTGAGTGCCAGTACGATGGTTGCAGGAAGAACCAGGGCTGAAGCACCTGGCCGTACGAAGTGGGCATCACCTGCAGGGAACATGTGCAGCAAGGTGTGTCCACATGGGCAGCAGCATGTATGGAGTGAAGCTAGCAATTTGAGGCACGGCTGGATTTCAGCAACGTTGTGTGATGGTTCGCTGCCTGCCTGAGGAAAGCCAGTCACGCGGAACAGAAGCGCAGCTGTGGAGCACAGCAGTGGCTGCAGCGGTCCTGCAGCAGCGTAAGCCGCAGCGCACCTTGTCACAATACCACGTCAACGTAGCAAACAGCACCACATCTGCTGCCAGAAGCAGCAGCACGCTGCCGGCACAGAAGCTGCTGCCCTGCGTGACAGGCAGCCACAGCGTGTCCAACGTGACACCCGCTGCAACGCGCTCCCAGTTGAGCAGTGCTGCTGCCATCAGTGAAGCTGCTGAGGTGGGGGACAGGCAGACGATGTACCAGCTCACACCACCGTAGGGCCGCACAAATGGCAGCAGGAACCTGCAAGGATCAGGACAGCGACAGACCTCGTCATACGACAGCAAAGAATAACAGCACCGCAGGGGAGTGCCAGCGCAGTCAATAATTAGCAGGCTGTTGCGGCTGTTGTGGTTGCAAAATGGCCTGGCTCCTTGATTGGCACAGCAGAGCAGCTGCACATGCAGCTGTACGTCACACCGCTGGGCTGTGGGTTGCAGCCAGCGGTGTGGACGCCATGTCAGCAACCACCACGCCCTCTCACCCAGGGACCATCGACAGCGCATATATCAGCTGCGTGGCGGTGCCGGCAACGCGCGACGCTGTGAACAGCGTGCTCAGGAAGTATGAAAAGGAGATGAGTGCTGCGCTGAACAGCCAGTAGAAGGCTACCATGATGGCCAGGCTGGAGTGCCTGAAGGGGTACAGCCCCACCAAGGCACACAGCAGGCCCGACGTGGCCAGGGTGAGCCAGTGCGTGAGGGACCAGGAGCACCAGTAGGCCGCCTCCTGCAGGCATTGAGCAGGCGCATGGTGACACAGAAGAAGGTGGGTGGCCCTGGGCTGTTCAGGGTATGCCGCAAACGTCTGCGATTTTACGCTGGCGATGGCTGCTTTGCAAATGACGACAGCCCGCGCACCACAGTGCACGTGGGCACTGCACAGGTGCCATGTTGGCCTCACCACCAGACATATACAATTCCATCATCTGATGGCCTGCATTTGAGGAGTTGACATCGGCACTGCGCAGGTGCCATGTTGACCTAAGCACCAAACATGCACGGTGCCCACATCTGATGGCCTGCATTTGAGAAGTTGACATCGGCACTGCGCAGGTGCCATGTTGACCTAAGCACCAAACATGCACGGTGCCCACATCTGATGGCCTGCATGCAAGGCGTTGCTGCAGCTGAGCCCGGGCCTGCTGCTCACCGAAAGCCCCAGGATGCGCATGCCCTCCCGCAGCCTCAGCTCCTTCTCCCTCACGATGCTGCCCACCACCGCACGCGTGGGCGCCAGGAAGGCGTACACCAGCAGCAGGTTCAGCAGCGCAGCAGCAGAGGCGGCGCCAAGGTCCTCCTGCTTGGCTGGCCAGGGGAAGGGCTTCACCTTGACGTCGAGGCCTGAGGGGTAGCTGGCGTTGGACTGCTGCCCGCCTAGCAGAGCCCTGTCTATGCTGAGCTGCAGGTTCAGGAAGAACCAGTAGCGGCGGTATTCCCTGGTCAAGGACAGTCGACAGCCACAGTGCAGGCGGTGGTGACACAGGGGATGCTAGGGTGGCCCATAACTAAGGAGGAGAGTGGCCCTGGTTGCATGGGCTTGGAAGGTTGTATGCGGCAATGCAGCGCTCAACCATATGTAGTCATGTGTCGACCTGGCCTTGTATTGCCTGGCGGGTGTATGTGCCAATGCAGCGCACATGTATGAGGCATGGGTCCACCTGGCAGGTGACCAGTCGCTGCATGCTGGTTGGCAACAGCAACACAGAGCGAGGCTGCTGCGCGCACTGCAGCTTTGGCAACCTGCCTCCCACACTGCAGCAGAGGGGTGCATCCCGCCGGACACTGCCATGCGGCCTCCTTTGCATGTGAATGCTGCTGCTCACCACAGCAGGTTTCCTGGCAGTGGCATGATGCCTGGCGACACGTCAAACAGGTCCTGCAGCAGCTGCGTGGGCGGCACGTCACTGCTGTTCATACGGATTACGTAATCCAGCAGCAGCCCATCGCCATCCACGTTGCCGGGGCTGCCACACCGTAGATTGCCTGGAGTACTGGCCGCCGTGCTGCTGCTGCTGCTGCCGCCGCTGCCGCTGACATGAGCAGCAGTATGCAAATTTGCAAGGTTCCCCCACATGCTGCTGCGCAGGTGGGCTGGTTGAGGCTGGCCTGCACCTGCTCTTGCGTCTGCTGCTGCATCATCTGCTGCTGCTTGCTTTGCTGCCCTTGCTGCTGCGAGTGCCTGCGGGAAAACCACCACTGCATCCACCGAGTGGGGCTGCTCCTGCAGCAGCTGCAGCGCTGCCTCCTCATCAGGCAGCAGCTGCAGGTGGCTGGACAGCGCAGCTTGGTAGCAGGCCGGGGTGGTCATGCAGGCGGTGCTGTCCTGCAGGCCAGACGAGGCGATGTATGGGCAGGGCAGTGTGGGTGTGCGGCCGCACGCCATCCCACAGCCTGGCACGAAGCAGCTGCATGTTGCGTGCAATGCTGCTACCACCCCTGCTGCTGCAAACCATACCAGCGCATCATCGCAGGCACTTGAAGCATAACTGTGCCGCTTGTGAAGTGCTGTGCCCTTTAAGCCCAGTCGTGCTGCTGCTGTGCTGCTGGACAAGCCAGTGCCTGCTGCGCTGCTGGGTGTCCTGCAAGCCACGCAAGCGCACCTGGCAGCTGGCTGGGGCCTGCGACACACCAAACATGCACGCAAAGGTGGTGATGCTTGCAGGACTGCAGATGCGCTTGTAGGGCTGTGCCGGGCAGGACACTGCCATGGCCACACGCCTGGCCAGAGATGCCACTTCGGGTGTGTCCGGCACAAACACCACACGCGCGTTGTTGCCAGCAGACACGGCTGGGCCTGCAGCATGCATCGGCAGCACGCAACTGTGGTGCAACTGAAGCATGCATGCGGCTTCTTCATGGGCATGCCACCGTGTGCTGTTGTTGCCTCAGCACAACACAACACAACCAAGATGTGCTGCTGATTAGCACAACACATGCGGCTTTCTGCAATGCTGCAGCCACACATGCACAGTGCATGGCATCCAAGGAATGATCAAAATGATGTGGTACACCCTGTGACACATATTCAACCCCTGAATCCTGAGCTGTGAACATGCTGTGAGTGTGGCAGTGGTGGTGGTGGTGCTGCAGGCCTTCCTGCTGCCTGGTGTGCATGCATGGATGCAATGCACGCAAAATAGTCAGCAATGCAAGAGTGAACATTGAACCTGCTGTGAAGGGCGACATGTGCATCCATGTTAACAACCTCACTTGCCGCTGGTGTGGCACACCTTCGTAAGGGCTTGCCCCTGCCCACCACTTGGTGTCCACGTCATACTCCTGAGGCTGCAGGAAGGCTGGGTGCTCGTATGGCTGGATGTAGTACTTGGGTATGCACATCAGGCTGAAAAAGGCTACCGGCAGCAGTATCTGCAGTAGCACTGCGCCCCAGCCACTGCCCAGCACACTGCGACGCCCCCGCGTCTGCAAGATGAAGTTCTTGTGCAATACTGCAGCAAACTGCCGCAGCGTGCGGCCTGAACTTCCTGCCATGGTCGTGTTTACAGCATACTACAAGGTGTTTGAAGGGCATGTAAGGGGGATCAAGGGGTGCTGAGGGGCTCAGCAGCAGGAGTTGCACTGTGAGGAAGGACCAGGTGGTGTCTGTCGTGCTGCACACGCCAACGTTCATGAAAAGACGCGCGTTAAACTAAACATAACGTAACGTGCAGGCAGTTGCATCAAACCGCAGGGATCCGCTTGGACGGTCAGAGTGAGACACTTTGTGTGATGGTATCTAATGTCAGTTGTAGACGCGCATTGCACTGTATTGCTTCATGCCAGCTACAAAAGCGGACGCATTATGATTTCAAGTTTCCTGAGGGATACAGAGAGCTTGCCACCCTGCAGCGCGGGAGAGTCCAAGAACAGCGTCGTGTTTACTGCGCGCATATCAGCATAATTAGGTACAGGGCTTACAAAGTTGCGTCTTGGTCTTCACGTCCTTTGGGGTGCCTGCTGGTGCATCAGTGACGGAGGCGCATACAGAGTGATACAGGGTGATACACTGTCACAGTGTGTGCACTGGTGATTGGTGAGCCGAGCGAAGGTGCACATGCACTTGGTTCCGCCAGCAACCGTGATACATAAAACACAAATGTTAGTTTTCTCGGAGGATACGGCAACTGAGGCCGCTGACAGGGTCCTGTCTGTACCCTTGCACATGCAGTGCTGCTGGCTAGCAGTGACTCCAGCATCATGCCTTGCCACCACCAGGCTTCCTGCTGCACTGATGCACCCAAACAACAATAAAAGGATTGGTTGCAGTCGTTAAGCAGGTTGTCTGCCCCCATAGCAGCAACCAGCTGCCCGCTGCGCCCATGAACCACAGCAACAAGCGGAGCGACGAGTTGCTGCGATGGCTGTGTAGCTGCACAGCTGCCAGGTCCAACTCGGGCATCACCAGCGCAGTTGAAGATGCTACTCTACAGGAACCTTTGGTTGTGAACAGCCACAGCAGCTGCACCGTTGGCAGAAGAATTGTAATCAGCAGCAGGGTAGCAAGCAAGGTGCCTTCCTTGTCGCCATCATCAACAGCAGCTGAAGACTGTAAGTCCTTTGACAGTTCATCATGCAGCCTAATGAGCAGCAGGAAGTTGTCATGCATTGACAACTTCAGCGTTCGCCACTCGTCTTTAACGTTTGAGGAGCAGGCAGCTGATAGAGCCTTGCGCGATTTCAGGTCCTGGCGGCTGAAATGGAAGGAGGTGAGACGACTGTTGCAACTAAGCGCAGGATTATTCAGCAACAAAGTCTCCCTGAAACGTTGCGTTTCTTCATCATAGAGCACGCAGAGCTGCGTTTCTTCATCATAGAGCACGCAGAGCTGCCAGGCTGCAGCTGAAGTGGCGTTGCATCTCACTGTGTTGTGGTTTGGTGCTGTTGATCTGCCGACATTAAATATGGTTGCCATGCTTGGACGGCAGTGCCCGATCTTGTGAGCGAACATGATGGTGTTGTGCGCAGGTAGCGTCACAGCAGCGCTTCTCATTCAGGGAGGCAGACCTGCAACGGCACGAGGCTGAGCTGCTGCTCCGCCTGCAGCAGGGCTCGATCATCACGCTCTGCGGCTCAGACGCCAGTCACTCCAGCCACAGCTCAACCAGCGCTGTGCAGGCCTCTGTGCCGCCTGTAGGTACAGCGCAGAGCATGAGTGACTGGGAGGTGTTCCTGGAGCTGCCAGACTTCATGGGCAGCAAGAGTGCGGCATGCATGCTGCGCAGCGGTCGAGCAGCGCAGGACAGGGCATTCTTCCAACATCAGCTCTGCGTCTTGAACTCTAGGCTGAGCTAACTGGAGTGTATCTGGCTCCTGCTGAAGCCTGCAGTATACGCCACAATGGAAGTCACTGACAGCAGTGCAGCGCAGTGAGGTGCAGTGCGGCGCGGCGCAACGCACCACTCAGCATCATGCTGGCAGTTGCACTCCATGCCGTGTGAATGGAAGCAGAATTTTATTCTTGAACGGCTTGTACAATGAGTTGAGCAACGGTGTGGCATGTAGACAAAGGGTGAAACATGGTCTCTGGCATCTGCTGGAATCGTGCTGAAGAAGGTTGCTTGCCGGGAGGGGCTGGCCAATTGGGGGCTCTGTGACCCTCACTGCGATGCGGTGTTTGCGCTTCCAGTTGGAGTTGCTCTGATAACATGCTGTGTGATGCCATACACAGCGCTGTTTGAGCTGCCAGCGGCACTCATGCGCTTCAGCACAGGGTGTTTGCTGCAGCTTGAAAATGCTGTGCTCCCAAGTGACACTAGCGCCTCAGAGACAGAACCCTCAGAACTTGTTGAGGCTCAGATTAGTCGGTTGGATTGGTACTCCTTGGCTGTTGTGGGACCCATGAGCCTTGTTTGGCTCCTTAGTGGTGGGCCTGTTGCCCTACTTTGGTATTTGGTATTTGGTAAAAGAAGGCTTCTTTTGCTGCTATGTGGTTGTTGAGTGCATCATTCTGCACTGCAGCTGGCAGCTGTCCAATATCACCTACAGAAACATGTGGTGTCAGTGGTGATTGATACTGCCGCCTCTATATCTTGAGCATACTGCAACGGTTGCCAGTAACACAGACGCGGCCAGCACCTGGGCCAGCCTAGCCGAGTGCTGCTATTGCTTATGGCATAGCATGGCATGTCGCCGCTCGAGTGCAACACCGAACTACCGAATTACCAAAGTAGGGCCACTGGCCCACCCGCAAAGGAGCCAAAAAAGGCTCATGGGGTCCACAAAACTCAAAAGAAGACCATCAACCGAAAGAAACCGCAACCTCAACAAGCTCAGAGAGCTCAGAAATCAGAGGAACAGTAACTTCAGAAGCACTACTAGTAATGCCATCACTGGAAAGCAACAAATGTGCCAACTCTGGATCGCTACGTACCAGTAAGCAACTGTGGATGAAAGCAGCAACCCTACTCTGTCTTTGCCGCATAAAGTCTGCCAGACATCGCCCGCGCGGGTTTGCTAAGGCATCTGGGTTCTGCCAACCACCGAACTCATCAAACAGACACCAAAAACGCTCGCGGACTAGCTCGTAAGCATCACACTCAAATACCACGTGGAACTCATCCTCAACCTGGCCAGCAGCGCATCGGGTGCAAAGCCGCTGATGTCTAGGTAGCAAGGAGTTGCCAGCCCTCTCCCACCGACACAGAGTTGCTCAGACTCGGCGGTGCTCCCCTGTATATAGTACATACACACGCGCAGCCTCGCATGCAGGGGTAGGGTGATACTGCTTGCTGGCTGCCTTTTCATGCTAGAGTGCTGCTGCTTCTTCACATGCTGGTTACGTTGCTGCAGACTGCAGTTGAATTCTGATGAGCAGCATTGTGCCGAGGGCTACCAGCAACTTAACATGCTTGTGACATGCTACAGGTTTAAATATACAAGCTCAGCAGCAGCCGCCCAGGTGCGTTTTTACACACACTGCCAACACATGCCTGCAATGTAACACGTGTGGGAAACTTTGCAGCAACTGCAAACGCGGGCAGATCGCTGGCGTGTTCAGAGAGATCACCCACTCAGTTGAGCCATGGTACGTGTTCACAGCCAGTGCGATGCCAACGCTTTGTGCGGCGGTGCAATGGACAGGAGCTGCAGGTTGTCATGAATAGTCATATCCATTGTTTCAGTGACAAACGATGGAGGGAAGCAAAAGCCCTCCAATGCGTAGGCCATAGAATGGACTGCATCACGAGCCAGCAGCATCGTGTGTGTAAAGTGCAAGGCGCAAAGTGAAGGACACGTGCAGTACCCAGACCAGGTGTGACAGGTCAAGTTTCAGCAGCTAGCCTGGGCACGTCCGTTGCACTCACTGCTGCGACCTAGCAGAGCTGCTGCTGCACACAACAGCACGAAGACATGCACGATGCCACAGCAGGCATGTGCACATGCATGAGTGGTGCCGCTTGGCTGCAGCTGCGATCATGTCATTATCCTTGTTCCCTATCACAGTCCCGTGCAGTGATGTCCCAGTGCACCCACGCAGTCAGTCCTAGCTACCCAGCTGAGCCAATTGCCCAGCACAAGTACACAGCCAATGGTGCCATGCACAGTCAGATGCGCTCTCATGGCATAAGCCCGCACGCCGGAAACAGGTCATGTCTGCCACACTCGCGGCTGCTCTTGGCTTTGCCAAACGGCAGCAGGCGTCAATCATACTCCCTCGGCTGCGCACATGCAGTCAACTAATACCAACCATTCCATGCTGTGCTGCTGCAGGAGCGCTACACAGAGTATCACGTGGTAAGTCTGAATATACTGTCAGGGGCGGCCTGTTAGCCACAGCACAGGCACAAAAGCCACAGCCCACCCCCTGCTGTAGACTGCTGTGCCCGTGTCCTGCGACCAGCTGCGAGCCAGCTGGCACGGCATGCTCACTGGCCGCACCATGTGGGTGCCGCGCTGGACAGCTCACTGCAAGGCAAGCCGTGCAGTAAGGGCCAATCCAGTTGCAGGCCCAAGCTTCTGTGAAGCAAGCCGCTGGCTGGCCGGCTGGCTCACTTGCGCGTCATGTTGCTGACCACCCGCTCCCGGATCTCGTCCTCGCTGATCTCGCTGGGCTCGTTCGCCTGCAGCTCGGCGCCGATGCCGTCCAGGAAGCCCTTGAAGAAGTCCTTGGTGGAGGCGTACATCATCTTGGGCTTCACGCCGCTGTTGTCGGGCGCCCTGCAGCAGGGCAGACGAGCAGCACAGACGAGCACGTGCGATGATGCGTGCGCCTCTGGTGGCAAAGGGTGTGTTGGCATGAGCTGCATATGCCTGCATGTGGTGGATGGACAGGGACCAGCAGTAACGCAGGAAGCATGCGTGTTGCAGCTGCTAGTGTTGCTAGCTGGCTGCATGGATGTTGTCAGCTGCGCTGCAAGCTGTGCGCCTACTGCTGTGCAGCAGCACCCACCACAGCAGGAAGACCATCTTCTTTGAGACACCGCGCTCCGGGCTCCTGTACTCGTAGTCGTACACTGCGGGAAAGGATGGCAGCCAAGTTGAGCTTACAGTAATCAGTAGGCGAGCATGACATCAGAAATAAAAAGGATTGCAGTGTGCAGAGAATGCAGTGGGCAGCAACAAATGATGAAGAGCAGCTCAAAAGCAAAGCGCTGCTCACCTGCATATCTGCACTGGTTGTCTGGCAGCGAGCACACAAAGTCGTTGTAGGTGGAAGCCTGGCCGCCAATCTTGTCAGGCACCACCTGCATATTAGCCAGGCCAGCAAGCAAGCACTTACACGCGAAGGGTTCATCTGGTAGCTCACCCAGTGCATGTCACTGGTTTGCGCCTCTGCCCTTGGCTGACCCGTAGAACAATGCTTCACTGCTGGTATGCTGGTGCACTAGTGCCAACAGCTGAAAAGCACATACCCTGGAACACTAGCTGTGCACGGAATGGACACATGAGTTGTTTTGTCTGTCACGTGCTGTTGTGCAGCTGCAGGTTCACAAATGGCCTGCTGGACGTGTAAGATGTGCCAGTGACGCGCCTGCCTGCCTGCCTGCTGCTGCTGGACGAGCTACTCACAGTGCGTCCTGAGTCATCCACCTTGAAGATCAGCCACTTGTACTGCAATCGGCAACAACGCATTTGCCGGGCGTAGCAGACACAGCAGCGATTACTGCAACAAAATCAGAAGTCAATAGTGCAGCAAGCTGCCATTAGAAGCATGCCTGAAATTGCGTGACCATATAACACCCTGAAGCCCTCTGCTGCTGCTTGGCAAAGCATGCGCTTCCAGGTATTTGTTGGCTCAGCAACCATGCTGCGCTGGCACGCACCTGCTTGCGGGTCTTCATGTGCATGAACAGGTTGACGCAGGACTCATCAATGGCAATGCCAGACATGGATTTCTGCAGGGCGGCAAGTACAGCAACGCCCGGGCTCAGCGGCAGAGTGGGCCTGTCATACTCTCGAGATTCCTGCAAGTGTGTTGTATTGTGCGCTTGCAGTCGAAATGGTGCGCAGCAATACCATCGTCCGGTTTCACGAGCACTGCACTGCTGATACTGTACTGCTGATTCCAAGCAGCCATGCTGCCGGAACTGCTGCTGCTTGTCAGGAATATAATAAGCGCCAACACAGGCCGCCAGGCGCTCACATGCCTACACCTGCCATCGTGCTGTGCAGCACCAGCAACGCTTACCTTGCCCGCTGTTGCGCCCTTGCAGTAGTCTGGCAGGTCTGCAGGAATGTCCAGCATTCCGCCATCCTCTGACACTGATGTTTGGTTGCTGAGTGGGCCAGACGCCATACCATCAAAGCCGTGAGCACCGCTGCCGCTGCTACGGCCCTGAGGCAGCAGCTGCACTGTGGCACCCATGGACCCCACAGCACCTGCACCTGCTCCTGCGCCTGCCAGTGAGGTTCCCCTGGAGCCTCCAAATGCTGCTGCCATGGGGTTAGGCTGCTGGTGGTGCACGTAAGTTGCAGCTGGTGCTGCTGCTGGCGCTGCAGCAGCAGCGGGCCTGCCCCCTGATGACAGTGATGGCAGGGTAGCCATCACCTGGAAGTCCAGAGCGTGCATGTACGCGTCAACTGCCTTTTCATAGTCCTCGCTCCTGATAAACCCAGCGTCAAGGCCAGCCTTGATTTGCTGTGCCTTCAGGAAGGCCACCTTCACAACGTCAAAGTCCTGTGGAGTGATAAGCCCCTCGTCCAGCGCCTGCTTGGCGGATCTCAGTGCGCCTAGATCATTCATGCTGTTTAAAACTGCACAATTGCGCCGACAAGCTCAGGAGACAGGACTGACGCTCAACAATCACAACCCCGCACACGCTACCGAACAATCGCCGCGTCCTATGACTCGCGTGACTCTTTTTCAGTTTGAAAAGCTTTGGGAGTACAAAAAAACTCGCACCCTGATAATTCAAGCAGTACGTAACAGCTAAAACCTGGAGTATCTGTTTCAGCCCCCCCCCCCCCCCCCCGGTGCTGGTTTGGTTGGCACACAGGCTGCGCTGCCATTACTGGCGCCACGCGACTACGCTATTCCCACAAGGGTTCAAAGGAGCTGGACCTTGTCTGCTTATATCATGGCATGTGCTCTGTCGTATGTTCAGCTGTTGCTCCAAGGATAGAGTAGACTCTACTGACTCTGCACAGAACCTGTCTTTCAGCTCAACCAGCCGTATGCTGTGATTACACAGCTCTAGCGTCTGCCAATGCGCCAGGTTCTGACCCAATGGGCTTTCACAAAACAGGCAGCAGCAGCACGAACGTCAGCACCAGCAGCGTGCAGGTTGCCTCTCACCAGGCATGTAACCACTGGAGCCAGTGATGGCCAGGAGCGGCATCAGCAACACCAGCTACCGTGGCAGTTGGGCAGCTACTACACAAAGAAACGCTCCAGAAACACTGATGCTTTAGGCAACATCATCCAGGTAGGCTTACACGCAACTTGCCGCCCTCAAACGTGTACATGGGCTTCTGTCCATCCGCATCTCAGTTTAACGTTCAGTGATAGGGCGTTGTCTGCCTGCCTGTAGATGGCAAAGGTGTAGTCTGCTCTTCGGCTGCATTCAGCTGTTCGCAGCAGCATGTTGTATACACAAATGGCCTGTGTTCCCAGGGAAACGGATGTTGCCAGGGCAGCTGAGAGCACCTCAGCAACACTTGCAGCGACGTCTTTTACTGCTCCCTGCCGCCGCTGCCCAACGACTTGGTGCAGGGGCCGGACACGACAGCTGAGCTGCTAAGCAGTGATAGGAAGCTGCAGCTGGCAGTGCAGGTGATCAGCATCACTGTAACTGCAGCAGGCCCGAGTTCTGAGTGGCACTGTGATCGTGTTGTCTGGCCACTGCATTGCAGCACTTGTGGAGCCCATTCCTGCCAGTGCCTAGGTAGACTTTGCTACAGCAGCTGTCAAGCACCGCAGCACCCAGCCTGTTGCTTTGCTGTGCAGCATTCTGCTGCTCCATGTGCGCTGAGCCCTCGGCATGCTGCTGCTGCTGCTGCTGCTGCTGCTGCTGCTGCTGCTGCCAGGTCATTGCTGGCGAGGCAGGCATGCCCCAGCCTGAGCTGCTGGCGCGCGTGCAGGCACTGCTGAGCGTGCTGCCAGACATGGGCGTGAAGCTGCAGGCAATGAAGCCAGCAGATGTGGTGAGTTGGGTGCTGGGAGGCATGCCCGCGGCTTGATGTGTGAGGTGGGGCTGGCTATGTCTTGTTGGCATACTGCCTTGCTGGCTGGCACATGCGTTTAAAGGTGCTTGTCGGAGTTTTGTGGGCCTCGGTGTGGCAGTTGGAAGGTAGAAATGAAGCCAGCAAGCCAACAAGCACCCATGCATCTGCGCACAAACATGTGCCTGTTCATTCGCGATTCTGGAATGCATGCGCACATGCACACTGGGGAGCCACATGCCGCATGATGATGGTGTCGCTGACCTTTTGTTAGTTGCCACATCTTCTGCTGCTGCTGCTGCTGCTGCTGCTGCTGCTGCTGCTGCTGCTGCTGCTGCTGCTGTGCTAGTCAGGTCAGGCTGGCGCAACGTGTGGATGACGTGGCGCGCAAGCTGCTGCTGCTGAAGGCAGCGTTCCCGGACGCCGATGTGTCCCGCCTGTGCAGCGAGTGCACACACATTCTGCTGCTGGAGCTGCCACAGTTTGAGGCGGCAGTGCAGCAGGCAAGCCAAGTGTGCTGCTGGCCAGCACCTGACATCTGCGCACCAGCTGATCGTGCACGGCAGCCTTGAACTGCAACCACATGCAGCAGCTAAGCAGCGATACACAGCTTGCACAGTCACTTGGACAGCAGTGGGGCGTTTGCAGTATGGTCTGAATCTGGCTGACATGCCATCAACTTAGGCAGCTGTCGACATGTGCATGTGTGATCAGCCGCCACTGCACCTGCTGTGTGCACTGATTGCAGGTGCACGCCCTGCTGGCTCCTGCAAGCTGCCCTGCTGCCCTGCTGGATGCGGCGCCCATGCTGCTGGACCCAGCCACCCTGCAGGAAGTGCTGACGGAGGTGCAACGCCTGTTTGGGGCCAGCCGCGACCCACTGCAGCTGCTGCAGGCGAACCCTAGTTTGGCGCACAGCTGTGTGTCGCTGCAGGGGCAGAGCCGGGGTGACAGGGATGCAGAGTACTTGGGCAGCATCTTCAGCGGCACCAGTGACCAACAGCAGCTGGTTTGATGAGCAGCTCAACGATTGAACGTGGTGAGCTGCTGCAGCTGCCGCAGCAGGTGGCGCAGCAGCAACAAACCTCGGACTTGAAACTACGTATGGGGCGGGCTGTGCAGCTGTGCATGCATCCAAGCGAGCGCGCCACCAGCAGCTGCAAAGTGCGATTGATTCAGCAATGGCAGCACTGACAGCACATAAGATCCTGCAGAGTCGATTTAGAGGTGGAGGTGGGTGCTGTATGTGGAGGGTAGTTGTTGTGCGTAGCTGGGGGCAATAATGCAGCACTGGGCTGGTGCTGTGTCTGCGCACATGCCAAGCTGCCGCTGCTGCAGGAACGCGTGGTGTGTGGTGCTGCATGGGATGAGTTAGTTCTCAATAGCAGCAAGGCTGGTGCTGTGGAGCATGCTCAGCAGTTGGCTACGTGGTGCTCTGCTGCGCTCGGGAGTGCCAGGGCAGCCCGTGGAACATAGCACAAGTCGCTGCGCGGGAGTCTAAAACTCCAGCAGCAGCAGCAGTGTAGCTGCATGCACGCGTAGTGCAAGCTGCAAGCAAACAACTGCAACTCCTGAATGAGCCTGCAATCTGCTGCTGGTAGCACCAGTGCATCAGCCAAACATATCAGTCAGAAGCTGCTTGGGCATGTACTGTACCTGGTTGTCCACGCCTGAATGGCGCATGCTGTGCCATACGGAGTTTTGTTGTAATGGTCATGTGCCAGTTGCCAACCGAGACAATTATGTCATGTCAATCAGTTGATGCCAAAGCGAGATGGCCATTTGTGACAACACTGATGCAGAATCTGCGGTGAGTTGCGCAATGAGCCCGATGCGCTTTACAGAGAGCAGCAAGCTGCCGTGCTTGGCATCATGTCAAGATGTACTTCCCACCACCTGCACAGGTGGGTCGGGAGTGCATTCCCACAGCCACGTGGATGTTCTGTTGTGAGTACCTCTTGATAGATAAACGGTGTATGGATTGCTTCTCCAAACGTCAAGATACAGGACTTGTCACGCTCCTTTCAGGGCGCTGTTGGCCCAGCAGTGCATGGACAGCTGGGTGACCCAGCAGGTCGTTGTCAAACACCATCATCATCATGTTACGCAACACCGGTATACCAGTGACAACTTATCACCCCCATTGAATGGGTACGTACCCATTCCAGACACAGCATCAACAGGTCATAGCACAACAACCAGCAGGTTGTTGATAGTCTGCACAAGTCTGCTGTACAATGGGAAGATGTGCTGTGCATTGTAAACTAAATGGACATTAACATCTGTGGCAACTCCACCACTTGCACAGTGTGAATTGCAAAATACAGATGTAATCATGAGCTTGGAAAAGCGGATACACAGAGAGCGGCACACCTGCAGCCTGGTCAGGCAGCCTGTACTGTCCTGTACAGGACATGTACGCGTACATGCACACGTGTCTGTCCAGTTGCAGGCACAAGCTGCAGCAACCAGTTGCAGCTGCCTCATCAAGATAGGACAAGCTGCCTCATCAAGACAGGACACTCCCCTGGCGGCCTGCCACAGTGCAACACTCATGCATATGCAACACAGCAACAACCGGCTGCTGAGGCCTCTGGCGGTGTCGGTGTCTGAGCCTAGCAGGCAGACGCTGACAGCACTTACACGGCTTATGCACGTTGCTGCCCCGCTGTGCAGAAAACATGATGTCATGTGGCTGGTGGGCCATTGCTCATACACACCGTCCAAAGCATCCTTGCAGCCAACAGCTGAGTGGCACGCCAGTGGAGCTGCTGGCTGCGGCACATCTGCCAGGCATCAACCACACGGCAGCACCTGCTGCAGCAGCTGCCTCAACAGGAAGCAACAAGAGCCTCCTCACGCGCAGGAGGTGTTGGTGCTGGGCATGTACTGCTGGCTGTCGCGGTGCTTGCTTGTCGCTGCCGCGCAGTGCTTTACAAAGGCCCTGAGGTGCTCCGGGCTGGTGTACTTGGCGCCCGGCAGGCCGTGCACTGTCTCTGGGTAGCTGTTCAGCCATACCTGCACACAGACGAGACACAGCACATGCACATGATAAGAACCATCATCATAAGTTGAAAGTCATACCTTGCGGCATTGGCAAGCACATGCACATGATCGTGTAGCATCAACCTGCTGCTGAGCCATTGCCCTTGCATGCACATCATCAAGCCTGGCTGTGAAGCACATGCGACAACCCACCCATGCAATCACACAAGTGCTCTGTGCATGCAGTTGCTCACCACCAGGTGCGCACACAGGACACAACAGTACAGTCTCAATCGCGCAGCGCTCTGAAAAAACGCGTGACAACTCAGCAGGTGCACCTGGAACTCCCTGAAGCGCTCCGAGCGGCCGACAGCATCAGGCGTGTCGGGGTGCAGCTGCTGCCAGAAGGCGTTCATGTCACCTGACAGGCCCCCCAGGTTGGCCATGGCCGCTGCATGGTTCTGGATGATGCTGGCACGATGCACGCGCGCATCCTGCAGTGAATGCGTTCGGAGGCCACAAAGAGTCATAGGCACGGGCGGCAGCAATGAAGGGTGTCAGTGCCAGCAGAAGTACTCCGCAAGACCCTCCCAAGCTGTGCGTGCTCCTGCATCGGCCATTGGGGTGCAGTGTAAGAATGATGCCCTGGAAGAAGGATGCCTGAACAAGTGCTCTGACACAGTGCTCTGAGCGTCCGGCATGTGATCGTTGCCAGGTGTGGCACAGCTGCATGGCGCTCCAAGACACCACCAGATTGTTACCTAGAAACATGGCATATAACGTCAGGACAGCCGAGTAAGGGTAGCCCAGCAGAGGTTGGGGCATCCTACCAGATGCCAGCTCACGCATGCACTTCACCTCGTACTGCCCTGCCGCAGCTGCAGGGTGTGGCCAGTGCTGCTTGATGGCCAGGTACAACTGGTGGGCGTCCTCAAAGGCAGTGCGGGCCCCCTGGCCCGGCCCCGCGTACATGGCGTGCGCCGCATCACCCAGCAGCAGCACACGCCCGCCTGCAGCTGACCAGGAGGGCAGCGGCAGCCTGTCCCACATGGCGCGCTCGTAGATGGCTGACTCATCTGTGGCAGCCACTTCCTGCAAGGGCAGTCATTGCAGGAAAGTGGGTCGCCGCCTTTGGTCCGTAGCTGGAGCCTCCAGCATGCCAGGCAGCAACACATGCCGGCCAAGCAGCACACACAACCACCTTGAGCATCTCTGCGGGGGAAGCACGACCACGTGCAGCAGCCGCAAGCAAGGCAGCAGTGAGAGAGGTGCCCATACCTGCATAATGTCCGCCCAGCCCAGCTGCTGCAGACGCTGCATGACGCGCGCCTTGCTGCCCGGCACGCCGCCGCCACCAGTGCAGCCGCTTGTAAAGCACGGGCTGTCGCTTGTCATGCGCACCTGCGCGTCGCAAGACGACAAGCAGCCACGTTACACAGTTCAGCAGGCACCCCCAGCAAACAGATAGACGCTGTAATCAGTAGCAACACAGGGCACATGCACAATTGCATACAAGTCAGCCCTTCAGCCGTGCCAAACGCTGTTGAACTTTAGGCATTTCACTGTGTGGCAAAACGCCGCGCTGACGAGCATGCTGCTGCCTCACAAGTGGGACCAGGCAGAGCTCAGTTGATGGTCTATGTACTGTTGATGGCTGACCAGCTACTGTACCGTCCAAGTTACTTCACAGCAGCACGAGGATCATAGTACTGCTACAGCTGGTCCTGAGCTGGCTGTATGCGCTGCAGCAGCCATACCTGCCAGAACTGGTAGTCGCAGCCTGCGTTGATGATGTACACCATGGTTGTGAAGTCTGTCTTGCTGTCACGGATGGTCTTGATGACGTCGCTGCCTGGAGCTGAGCTGCTGCCTGCGGGGTGAGGTGACAGTTTTGAACACCAGTGAGCAACAGCCAGGCATGGTAATCCGGTTGCAGAAGGTGTGTTGCCTGGGAGTGCTGGCCCTGCTGTGGCAGCACTTGTATAAGCACCAGCCCGCTGGTCTAGAATGAATGAAGCAAGCATCTGCATCTGAAGCACCCACCTGGTACACGCCTCACAGCATTCCAGTTCATGTAGCCCTGGAGTCGGCAGCAGCAGCAGCAGGAGCAACATCAGCACCATAGGGCTTGCTGCGTCTGAGCAGCTGGGTTGCAATGTTCTGCTGATGGTCCCTGCAACCTCTCAATAAACTGTTGAACTACACAAACCATAAAACACCGCCAGCGGACCGCCGCCGGACTGGGCGTTGCTGAGCAAAGCAGGTGTGCTGCTGCGAGGTTCCCCAGCACCTAAGCAGCTCACCAGGAACCTTGGCCCCGGGTCGCTCGGGCACATGCTGCTGCGGATGGCTGAGCGCACCCCGTCAGCACCAACCACCAGGCGGGCCCTGCAGCACGCAGCACAGAGCAGCAGCGCTCAAGAAGCCTGAAATGCAGGGGGAAACAGCGCCCTGCCAGCGCCAGCCACTGTTTCAACTGTTCCAACCGAAAAGGATTGCAGAGACGCACATCAATGGCGTGTCAGGCTGGCCCTAAGTACTATGCAGCATGCACCACTACCACACATGCTGTGCAAGCGTACTAACACACGGCCTTTCAAGCAGCACGCAGAAAGCTACCCAGTGAAGTGCATACAAAAAGGTGTCCTGCGTGCATACTTGCAGCCCTTCCCCTGCAGCTCACTTAATGTCTGGCTTGTCTTGGAAATGCACCGTCACTAAGCCAGCAGCTGCATCCTCCGTGTAGCCCCTGCACTTGTGGCCGCAGCGTACATGGCTGGCGTCCACCTGCAGCAGCAGTCCGCAGGCAGCATGCGGGACGCAGCTGGGATGTCCCTGGTCGCAGCAACCAAATGTGCTGCGCAAGGTTGCCTGCTGCAGTCACAGATGGCTGGCCGCCACCAAAACGAACTATCGTTCCTCCAAGTGAAACATGCTGCAGTGCCTGGCCATTACTGACAGCTGCCTCTACTAAGATGTTGGAGCAGATGGTGGGGGGCCTGCATACCACATGCTCGCTCACCAGTTCTGCCAGCACGTTCTGGGTTGCACCCCAGCGAATGGTGTGCAGCTTCTGGCTCAGCGGTATTACAGACACTTCGGGCTGGATAGCAGGGTCTGCTGGGCGGACATGCCCCTCAGCACGGCTGCCAACCTGAGCATACTTCCTGCAGGCAAACGTCCGTGACTTTGTATGATGTGCAATACTTTACTATGGGTGTGTAGTGCCTTGCATTCGGTGACTTGGTTCTCATCAAGCATCTTCCATTCCACATGCTAGGCACCAGAAGTGGCCGGACTACATCAGCACAGTTGGCGCTGGTACGTTGTGTTTGCGTCGCCGCATTGTGCTGCAGCACAGACCAGCTGGTCTGCATCTACACCATCAGCGGCACAAGCAGCACAGTCTGGCTACCGAGGCAGAACAAGAGGTGGTACATGGCTGGTGTTCAACTTTCACCGTCTACTTCTACCGTTGTCTCAAGCTTGCAGCATGTCACCGATGAGCCAGCATCACAAGTGATGGCTGTGCAGCCCTCCTCTAGCCCAACCTGGCAAGCACTCACTTCAGGTTCGCCACGATTCTGGGGTCCAGGCACTCCAGAGCATGCAATCCATTTGCACCCACCCCAATGAGCGTGCCGGTCGCGGTCCTGAGCTGGTCTGCTGCCTCAACTAGGAGCCAGTTCAGGCCAGGCATGTGACCCAGGCCCACTGCAAGCGCCAGACCACCTAAGCCTCCTCCTACGATGAGGACGTCGTACACATGATCTGCATTTTCGACGCTTGTCGGCGCAGCGTTCGTCATTGTGCTTTTCCCGCTGTGGAGTGTGTGCGTTTCGCTGTCAGAGGTCAAACGTGCCCTTAAAACGGCTTGAATACCCTTCAGTAACAGCACATGACTGATTATATGCCAATGTTGCAGTTCAACAGCGGGATCTACCATCCTCTCACTCTCTGCCCGTCCTACCACATCACACTCTCAAGCAGTTCAGGTCGTGCTGATCAGCAGGACGCAGGAACATCTGTGGTGGTCATCAGTGTAAAGAGGTGCATTAAGACATCTATTGCAAACCACACAGTATTGCAGAACAGAAACAAATTAGCATATCTCCCACAATGTCAGCACCCCCAGGCCTATCCTAACCTAGGCAGTATTGGTGGTGGTGCGTGTTACAACCCTGAGCAGACCTATGAAAACATGCTCCTCGTGCTATGAAAGTAAGTATTTGTGGCTGTACTACCAGCCACAAGGAAAGCGGCATTTTTTAAACATCTGTACGGTTCTCTGCTGTCCATCCCCACTACTCATCTGTCTCTGATACGCTGCTGGCTGCTGCTGTCTGCCGGCTGCTGCCCCTTGAGCTGCGCCATGGCCTCCTTGTACTCATCTGGGTCCACCTTAAGCATGGGGAACACAAAGATGCCAAACAGCATAAAGCCGATCATCAAGCCATAAGGGCTCTTGATGAAAGACCACAAGTCCAGAGGCTTGCGAAGCTGCAGGATTGGCACGGCACAGATGGCAGCGGGGGAGGGTGGCAACGGCAAATCAGGTGCAACATTCTTGGGCAGGTGGCCAACAGCAAACACACTTGGCAGCACAGCGCTAGCAAGTTACGACGCGGTTACATGTGCAACAGCAATGTGCAGGTGAGCACGCTGCTTCAAGAAGCTGCACAGCCAGCAAGGGAGAGCACCTAAACATGCAACAAGCCCTGTTGTTCTGCTGAAGCTTGCACCAAACAGCTTACCTCGTAGTACTGGGCCAGCGCTACTGGCCTGATGATAAACGGCTGCACCATCATCTGCAGAGTGGTAGCACAGTGCAGGCTCATCAAAAGGCAGGAACAAGACAGCAGCCAAGCTGCTTGGCGATGATGCGCAGCAAGTGCTGCTGCCATAGCTGCCTCTGCTGCCACGCCAACTGCAGCACTACTGCTCCCTGCCTGTAATGGCTGCAGCTGCTGCTGGTGTGGCACAGGTCCAGGGCCCGCCACCTGCACCTGCCTGTGGCATCCGCACTCAACGCCGCGAACGCTGCTGCGTCAGCAGCTTGCATGTAACTGTCTGCCCTGCACCAGCTGCACCCACCTGCTGCTTGTTGACCAGATACATTGCCCTGGCTAGCCCTGCCTTGCTTGTGATGTCCAGCTGCAGCTGCAGCACACAGGAGGCCAGCACGCATGCAAAGCAAAAGGGCCTGTCAGCACATGTGTGACTGCATGAGATGCATCACGAGGGTCTGCAACACCGCCTGGCAGGTGAAAAGCCTTTGGCATTGCCGTGCTTGCAGCACTGCGTGAGACGCGGCGCAGTCTGACACCGCCGTTACGAAGCTCCAAAGTGGGCACACAGCACTACGGCTGCTGTGTGCTGGCTATTGTCGCAGGCTCATCAGTGCAAACCGTACATACCTCTGGGTACACAAACATTGGGTTTGTTGTTGTCAAGACGTATGTGCCGGGTGCCACATCATGCAGCGTGAACCAGCCGTTGCTGTCTGCAAAAGTGCGTATCTGCTCTCCAGCAGCATTTGTCAGCAGCAGCTCTGTCGCGCTGCCTGGCTTGAGCGGCACCAGATTGAAGCCATCAACTGCAGGTAACATCAAAGTGAACGATTGATGCAGCACTGCTGTTGAGGCTGCACTGGGTGGTATGCAGTGTGCCCCACGTTTAGGGCTGCAGCACCTACCTGACGTGCTAACTTTGCCCCTGATCTCTGTGCCGGATGCAAAACTACAAAGGCTGTACGGAGTTCAAGGAGGCGCGGGTTAGCGTGTTGCATCCTGCCGGAAGTTCCAGCTCAATATGATTGCAGAACTGCTGCTTTAGCTGCTGCTTGCTCAGCCCACCTAGCCAGCACCAGCAGCCAGAACCCCGCAGAGCTTCGAGTCATGATTGTTTCTGAGATGTGTTGCTGTGTGGATGTGCGAGCAACCTCCTCACAAACTCTGATCAGAACATGGGTTCGCGTGCTGATGCTTAATGTCACGTGATCAGGATACTCAGCACGCAGTCCTTGGCAACCAATATATGTATATTCTTGCAAAAGCATGGTGTCACACTGTATTCGAGCGTCGTCAAGCTTGAGCACAGAACCCTACCTCAGCCTGCCAAATTGACATGTGACACTCCTTGCCTGGTCCTGGTCTTGGTCACCGCCCAGTACTGGCACACGTGCACTCAGCAGTCCAGATGCGGCCAGTGCGCCCCTCCTGCTGCTAGGCTGCTTGCAAGTGTGACACCACATCGACTGCAGCATTGAACAGGCGCATGGCTGAGCAGCAAACCACGTACGCAGCAAGCCTGGATGACATTAGAGCTGCTGCGCAGCGCATCAGCGACCATGCACACGTCACACCAGTAAGGACATAAAGGTCTTAGGCCTGACAGTGGTGTGAGTGGGGGCTTCATCTTGCACAAGAGCAACTGCTTCAGTTGTGCTGCAGGTACTGACGTCAACAACTTTAGATCGCCTGGCTGGTCACAAGCTGAAGTTCAAGTGTGAGATCTTCCAGAAAGGGTGCGCGATGGTGGTGCAGACAGTGGCTGTGACCTGCCCAGCAGTGCGGCTGCAGCAGCAGCTGTGTCACCAAGAAATGCCGCATGCAGCTGGCACCGCTGTGCAGCCAGACCACCACACCACTGGCTGTGCGCCTCGCTTGTCGCATGTCGCAGTGGAGCCTTCAAGTTCCGCGGGGCTTTTAACAGCGTGCAGCAGCTGCCACCAGAGCAGGCCAAGAAAGGTGTGGTTACCCACAGGCAAGTGCTGTGTAGTGCTGGGGCAGCTGCATCACGCCTCACAAGCAGCGGGCTTCTCCAGTGCAGCTGCTGTCGACAGCACAGCATGCACATAGGTGAATGGCTCTGTGCAGCCCGCGCGTTGCAGCCCATGAAGGCACTCCAGTCCCTCATGCTGCTGAATTTGGGGTGTACGCTGGGATGAATATGCAGTGGCTTCTGCAACAGCGGCAAACAGCAGCTGGTCGTAAGCATGCTGCAATGTGCAACCTTGTGTCTGCTGTGTGCAGTTCTGGGAACCATGCAGCTGCACTAGCACTTGCTGCGCAGCTGCGGGGCATCCCTGCGTACATCGTGGTGCCCAGCAATGCACCAGCCTGCAAGCTGGCTGCTGTGCAGGAGTATGGAGGTGAGCTGGCGGCCTCAGCAGCAGCATCTGCACAGCATGTGAGCACTGCAGCACATGAAGGATGCTCCTGCGTTTCCAGCTGTGCCCTTGCAGTACTGGTAACTCCAAGCCTGCAGCTGACTTTTGCATGCAGTTCTGTGCAGTTTTTGTTCACAGTGCATCATGCTGTTGAATTTTCATGCCGAGCTGTCTCCAACTTGACAGCTGACGCTCTGCTACTCTGCATGTCACCCCCGCGTTGCAACGCTGCACTTGCGCTTGCACATCCTTCGCCTCACCCAGGCAACCTCATTCTGTGTGAGCCCAGCATGGGAGCACGCGAGACCACTGCAGCCAATATAGCTGCTGTTACGGGTGCCATGTTCATCCCGCCGTACGACTGCGCGCCAGTGATAGCTGGCCAAGGCACCATCGGCCTGGAGCTGCTGCAGCAGGTGCAGACACCGCTCTGGATTGAGGACTGTGACGTTGGTCACAAGCACACTACATTCTCACAGCCGTACCAGCCTTGTCTTACTGCGCTGTACGGCCTGCAAGTGTGAGGTTCCATGCACCCTTGCGTGAAGTTGGCAGACGTAGAGCTAGCTGGACCTCCTCTGCAGGCTCCACAGAAACAGGAGCAGCGGGTCAACCCACTGCTGCATTGCTGCTGGTCCTGCTGCTGGTCATCTTCCATTCCGTCAGGTGCCTGAGCTGGACGTGGTGGTAGTGCCAGTGAGCGGCGGCGGCATGCTGTCAGGCATCACCCTGGCAGCCAAAGCACTCAAGCCGGGCATACTGGTGCTGGCAGCGGAGCCCTGCGGCAGCAACGATGCTGCAGACGTGGCAGCCAGTAAGCGCGCAGGGCAGCTGGTGGCTGATCTACCAAAGCCCATCACCATTGCTGACGGCCTGCAAGGTGAGAATATGTGTCATTGTGAATCATATGGCCAGCTGCAGTTGATGACTGTCACCACTCGTCCTGTGCGATTGCTTGTTGCAGGGTGCGATGTGGTGCGCAACTGCTGTCTGCTGCTGCCGCAAAACCATGAGTGAGATGGTCTGTAGGCTCTCATTGCAGTCATTCATGATTCATGCAGCTTCTTGTTGCATATGTCGCGTTTCCTCTGCTGCTGCTGCTGCCTGCAACCTGCCTGCAGCGCGCCTTGGCAAGCACACCTGGCCGGTGGTGCGCGACCTGGTGGATGGTGTGGTGACGGTCAGCGATGGAGACATCGTGGCCGCCATGCAGCTGCTGTTTGAGCGCATGAAGCTGGTGGTGGAGCCAAGCGGAGCTGCAGGCCTGGCTGCTGTGCTGTCCAAGGACTTTGCAGCCGCAATTGCACACGCAAAGGCGGCGGCAGCCAGTAGAGGTACAGCAGCAGCAGCAGCAGCAGCAGCAGCAGTGAGTAGCAGTGAAGCCAACAGCAGCCAACACGAGCAGCAGCAGCAGCAGCAGCAGCAGCAGCCGCCGTTGAACATAGGAATCATCCTGTGTGGTGGCAACTTAGACTTTAAAGACTTCTGGAAGCTGGAAAACTGGCAGCCAGCACACTGACTGCAGATGTGCAGTCTGTGTGGCGCATGGCGCAAGTTTGGCGCACTGCCGCTCATGGGCATCATGCCCATCACACCATGATGGTGTAATCCGGCTATGGCGCTTGCTGTGCTCCCAAGTGACACTAGTGCCTCAGAGACAGAATCCTCAGAACTTGTTGAGGCCTCGGATTAGTTGGTTGGTTTGGTACTCCTTGGCTGTTGTGGGAGCCCATGAGCCTTGTTTCGTTCCTGAGTGGGTGGGCCTGTGGCCCTACTTTGGTATTTGGTATTTGGTAAAAAAGCGAAGAAAACCGGCTACAATGTGGTGCATGTGTCTGTCATGTAGCCATCACATTCGTCTCATTATCAAACACCATCATCATCATCATCATCATCATCATCATCATCATCATCATCATCATCATCATCATCATCATCATCATCATCATCATAGCGACTATCATGTGACAGCATCTGTCACGCTGATGTTTTGCTGTCTTATACCCTACCAAATGATCTTGTGAGGTGCCCACCAACCACCGGCAGCAGGCCTCAGCATGTGTCTGTATGTGCAGCTGACCTAGCATGCGGGCGGTGGGCTTCAGGCACTACATTGCAGTCGGTGCTAAGTCAAACCACAGTGGTGCGTCCTGCTACAGCATCCTACAGTGGGTTGAGCTAGCGTTGCCTGCACGCGCAGTCTTGCATGAGGGGTTGGGGGATCTGCATTTTCCTGCTTAGTTTCTCTACTAGGTCACAGTGCTGCAGCAGCTGCTGCTTGTCACCAACAACATAACGTCATAGTGGATCAAGCATTGGGCTGCTGCACCTCGCCCGAGGCCAAGCAGCGCGCTCCCTGGTTGGCGTCATATACCCAGACACCAAGCCTTGTACACCAGTGGTGTACACTGGTGCTGTGGAGGTGTTGTGGCACATGGCCTGAGCTGCAGTTGTTATGAGTGCAGGCCGGGGCGTGCAGTACCTTAAGGTACGTACCAAGCTGAAAAGCTTTAGGTATTCCTAAAGCTTTTCACCTTGGACACTGATTTTTATCACACAGAGTTGGGTCAGAGCTTGAGCTTGTTACAGAGTTGGTCACCATTTGACTTGTCATAGCGTTATCAGCGGCACACTCAGCCATACTTGAACTCTGCACCTGACCACCGTTGCTGCAGATTGACCGCGTGCTGTCCCTGGTTAGCAGTGCTCACAGCACCCTTGGCGCTGCAAACCATATAGGCCCCAAGTCCGACTAAAATGATCACCATAAATGTTTTTCTAACCCGCCCGAGGCTGCTGAGCAACACAGCAGCATGCAGTGCGACATTGTACTGCAGTTGCTGCAGGCCTGACACTGTTACTGCAGTGCAAAACCACTCACAGCGCTGCAAACTTGTACTCGTGCATCTGCAGGTCATACCCCTCAGCCTGGCCGACATCCGACAGCAACAGAAATGCTGCCAGAGCCGCGGTTGCTCGCGGTGGCCATCTGTGCCGCACCCTCTCCACGGCTGTGCTCCTGCTGTACATTGCAGCGCCCAGGCCGTCCGCGTCCTGCTGCAGCTGCTCCCATTGGCCCTCTGCTGCTGAGCGCTGCCCGCTGCCCCACAGGAAAGCCGCCAGCGCACAGCGCATGTCCATGAACTGCGCGTCCCTGTGACAGCAGGCACGTGAACACAGAGAGCCTTTTTTGACACCAACAGCAGCAGGAGTATGTTGCCATCGCTCCTGGTTCAGAGCAGAGCAGATCTGCTCTAGAGCATGGAAGTCGGGGTGAGATGGGGGACAAGCCATAGGGCGACAAGCAGGCTGCGTAGTGGCAGGGCGTTGCTTGCTGCAAGCTGGCCAGGTGACATTGCAGTTGGTTCATGGCAAACTTTGTGCTGTTGCGTCTTGACTCTCTCTGTACCCGCCCAACACAGCAGAGTATGGTAGGCGCAGGCACCACGCTCGCACACACCTGCGCAGCAGCGTGCGTGCTGACTTTATTGCCAGCTCATCCTTTCCAGTTTCAAATGCTGCCAGCGCATAGTTTGCCAGCGCAATGCTACCGACGTCTGCATCATCGGCTGCTGCCTCATAGTGCTGCATGGCATCCTGCCAACGCCCCAACGCCCCCTCCGCATTGCCCAAGTTGTTTTGGGTCAGACCACTTGCTGCCCCAAGCTGCTGCTCCTCTAGGTGTGCTGCTGCCAACAGGTCTTCATAGGCTGCTCGCCATTGGCCGTTCTGCAGCCTTGCTGTGCCTCTGTTGCTCCAGGCTGCTGCGTTGTCAGGTGCAAGGCGTATTGCCTTTGTCCAGGCTGCCTCCATCGCCTGTTGATGGAATGGGCGGTATCATCAGTGTGTTTCCCAATGAGTTGCAACAACTGCGCGGATGTTTGCATTTGCATGTGCGTAAAAACAATTATTTAAAAGTTAGATTTGAATAGTACACTAGAAGCTGGTGTCTTACTGCCAGTTTGCAAGACTCTGCTGCAAGCAAATCCAGGCATGCAAGCATGCCCAAGGTATTGGATCTAACTGCAGCTGCTGGTTCTATTGGTGCAGCAAATCAACCTCGCTCTCATGGCCCTGCATCACGCTGTTAAGTGCACTGTTGCATCAATCGTGGTGTTCACCTCATAGCTTTGGGCAGACAGCGCCTCCTGGAATGCTGCCAGCAGCTGCGGGTCAACCTTCTGGATACTGGCAGCCGTTGCTGCTGCCAGCTGGGGCAGCACCAGCCAATGCGCTGCAGCTGCAATTGCCGCTGTTGAAATCACCTGCCGTCGTCTCAGCATGCATGCTGCCAATGATTTATCAAGACTTTCTTCGCGAGGGCTGCTGCAGCTGTCAGTAGGGTTTGGTGTTGTTGCCTGGCAAAGGCAGCGGCAGTGATGAACCCTGTTACCGTTGAACTGACGTTTGGCTGAAAATGTACGCGTCTATGCCTTGGAAGCAAGCCTTTGCCTGATAGAGAATTGAGGGGCAGCATGAGTGGAGATCTGGAAGAGCCCAGACAAAGGAGTCGAACGTTGTCGGAACGGAAGAGAAGACAGAGCTTTGGAAGGCGAACAAGCGGCCCGCTTACTAATATGAGTTAAACCTACTCATGGCTGCGAACGAAGCCAAACCGGCGGATGTCAACAGACAAAGTAACAGCAGAGGATAGCAGGCAAGCACATTTTGCTAAACGTACAACAGCTGGCCGTACCTGCATACACTGCGTCTCCCTACATTTATTCGTGTGTTGTCCTGGTTACACCATGCAGGCTGCACGCACCTTCAACATTCACCACGCAGCAGATCTGCGAGGTCCTATGCAGGCGTCCACCAAGCCAGTGCTGTACACTCACACGCTGTGCCCCTATGCACAGCGGGTATTCCTGACGCTGCTGTACAAGGTGCAGCATCACCAAGGCAAACATGCAGACATTATACAGTCAAGCTCCACCTCAAAATAGAGGCCACTACCTGGGTGCAGACGCGCATCTAGAGTGCATTCCACCGCCATGTGTGTGCTGATCACCATGCTACTGTGATGCGCAGGCTGTGCCGTTTGAGCTGGTGCAGGTGGACCTGTCAGACAAGCCCTCCTGGTACCGTTCCATCAATTCACGTGGGCTGGTGCCAGCAGTAGTGCACCAGGGCAGGCACGCGTAGAGAGCTTGGACCTGTGCAGGTGGGGGGCAAGGGGCCGCTCACCCAAGCAGGTTGTGCTGCACAGCCAGCTGACAGCAGCACCAGCAACAGCACCAGCAGCTGACTTTCGGTGGTGTGTTCAAGGCTTCACCAGGCGGCTGCTGACAGCAGCACCAGCAATAGCACCAGCAGCTGACTTTTGGTGGTGTACCACGCACTCAGGTGCCGCAGCTCAGGTGCCAGCACTCGACCGCCAAGTGCATCCAGAGCTTGTCGCAAACTCTGACGGCCGCTGCCTGCAGGTGGATTGATGGGACATTCGAAACAGATGCTTCCCTGGTGCCTGCAGCTCCTGGTGCTAGGAAGCAGATGGATGCCTTGCTCAACAGCACCTCCAGCATTGTGTCAGCAGGTGAGCCAATGATGAGGGGTGCACAGTGTGACATGCGCTCACCCCTTGCGAGTCTCACGCATGCATCAGTCATTATGCACTCACTGCAGCGCTATGTGACTGTGCGGCACATCCATGGCATGCTAGCACAAGGCAATTGCTTTGCTGAGCAGCCGCCTTGTCATGGCAGGTGACATGACAAACTATAGTTGCCAGCAGCTCTGGCCTCCAAGCATACATATCTAACCATGATCCCCCCCCACCCACGTGACCCTGCTGTCAGGCCTGGACATAGTGGCTGGCTCCACTGCACACTGCTGGGGTGTGGGCACCCAACCAGCCGCTCCCAGGTGCAGCGCTTTGAGCAGCAGTGCAGCCAGCTCAGCAGCGCACTGCAGCAGCAAGGAGGGCCATACCTGTGCGGCCCCAGCCCTCACTGGTGAGTACAGTGCGCTGCCTTGGGAGAGGGTGCCCTGGTGACGCACCTTCTCTGTGGCTCAGATGTTATGCCGCATGGCACAGCTGAGTTGTGTGCTGTTCCCGTTGATATATCTTCAAGTACCTGACGGCTACACCTGCACAGGCTTAATTCTCGACCACAATCAACACACATGATTACTCCAATTGAACTGATTGACTTTATCAACAAAGTTAATGGGCGTGTGCTGTGCAGGCTGACATCGCGCTGCTGCCCTTCTTTGAGCGCTTCAAGCTGGCGCTGCAGCTGTTTCAGGGCTACGACCTTGCAGACGCGCATGGTGGTGCCATCACGCAGTGGATGGTGAGGGCAGAGGCAGCACCAGCAGCTCAGGACAGGTCGCTTGCTTGAAATAGATGTCCATACTCTAGGTAGTGTACAAAAGGCTGATGCCAGCACAAGCATGATACAAACTCTGGAGCGACCTTGAAAACTCGTTGCGAGTCCATCAGTGGTTGCTGTGTGTGCATGCCACGGGGTTCTATCCCCATGCCCAGCCTTGAAGGCAAGAGCGGCCTGTGTGAACAACTGGTTGGTGCACTTAATTCAGCTGCAGCAGTATCTGCACTGCAGCTGGATTACGCCTCAAGAGCATATACGCCTTGCAGTCACTCAAATTAATTGTCTGGTTCTAAGGTTGTTGTGCTGTCTACATGCCCCGACCTGTGCTTTCTTGCAGGGGCATCTACAAGGACAGCCCTGGTGCCAAACAGCTGCGCCAAATGAGCAGAAGTTGGCAGAGGCCCTCAGGCAGCACAAGTCCCTGGACTTCTTCGACTATGTCACCTATGATGCTTTCACAGTGCATCCACACCTACTGGGAAGCAGTACCAGTTGATCACGCAGAAGGAACTGCGAAGGCTGTGGATGCCAGTCATGTTGAAGTTTCCTTGCTGCATGCAGCGGCACTTTGCAAAGGTTGCAGCTGCCGGCAAGTTTGCAGGTGCACGGCAGACAGCTGGCCCACTGTGCTTTGATCCAGTCATATGCTCAGTCTCTGTCGCCGTTCGCGTTCATCCAAATAGTGCTGCAGTCATTTACGGTCTCAACTTGGTGACACTGCACGTTCGCATTGATTTGAGCGACATCGGAGTTGCTGTACTTGTACAACTCCTATATGTTCCACCAGACGGTGCGTGCGGTACGGCAGGGCATCCGGCAAAACGGTAAACCAGTACGGCATTCTTCTTCACCACGGAATACCGAGAGGTTGCGTAAAATGCATTCGCGCGGGCTCGCTTGCTGAGCTTTCACACCCGTACCCCCTGTTTACTGTTCCTTACCGCGCTACCGCGATTTGTCTTGCAGCAAATATCCTCAGCAGCTGTGTTTCGATTCCCCTAGGAGGGTTCTTTCCCACACCGCTCAGCTGTGATCAACGAAACCAGGCACTTGTCGTTTCTTTTCCAGACGATAATAGGGCACGTTCACCGGTAGTAATAGATCAGATCAGGTTAAGCAGCACCGCGGCCATGATTCAGCACCAGGACGACCTGCAGCACAAGGCGGAGCCGTGGGAGGACAGGGCGGAGTCTGAGGGCGAGGGCGAGGACGAAGATGATGATGACGAAGATTTTGATGCGGGTGCAGAAGAAGGGGGCGAGGATGTGAGTGCCCAACCTGCCCGTGTCAACAACAGCCAAGCAGCAGCTCAGTATTCAGCTGTCGGCACGTGTGCTTATCCCAGCGCTTGCCCGCATGCCGATGACTGAGGCAGATTTTAAATAGGCTGTCAAGCTGGCCTGTCACAGCCAGCTGGAGTCCAGACTGTGTGCTGTGCTGCTGGCACAACCTGCAGCACAGTGCACTGCAGATCATTTGATATAGCTCGGCTGGGCTGAGCACTGTGCAGCTGCTTGAATCTGAAAGCAAGGCCTAATCTGTCTAGCAGGAAGGCTTTGGAGTTTGCACTGCAGGCATGATCGCTGCTGTGCTTTGCTCTGCTGTGTGTCACATCTTCCGCTGCCTGCGGTTGGTGATCTGGGCATGTTGCTGCACAGGGTGGTGGTGAGGAGGAGGAGGGCGATGACGATGCCGATGGTGCGTGACTGCTCAAGCAGCTCAAGCAGCTGTATTGATGTATCCCAGCTGGCTGAGCAGCACATGTGCGTGTGTGCATGCAGTGCATTCTGTGCACTGCTTACGGGTCAGCCAGGCCAAAGTAGTTGACGTGACTTGTTTGATTGCTTTGCCCGCTGCCCTCACAGGTGATGATGGCGAGGAGGAGGGCTACGAAGAAGCAGAGCCAGGCGTGGAGATGATTGCGGTGCGTTGACCAGCAGCATGCTGTGGCAGTTGTGGTTACCTGCCTCTGCGCGTGCTGTTTACGATGCACTGTGTTTTGCCATACGGCCAGGTAAAGTTGAGCCTCTGCAGTGTGCATACAGAGCAGGCTTACTGCCATCAAGCACTCTCACACCTGTGCCCTCCCACGTGCTGCAGGGTGACGAGCCTGCACCAGAAGATGAGGTGCGCCACGTCACATGCACAGGCGCCTTGACAGCGGCAAACAGCTGCACACTGGAACGCTGTTCTACAGCGTTGCTTATGATCACAGCAACCCAGTGCTTCCAGAAGAATGCTGTGTTGGGGTGCTGTGCTCACTTTGTGTCATGCTGATGTTGCATGTGTGCATCCTCCTCGATTGTTCGCTGCTGCCGTACAGGAGGACTACCAGGCAGAGCCAGAAGAGGAGTCTGAGGTGCGCACGCCGAGCTGCCACCCACCCTTGATTTCAGAGCGCTGGCTGTTCTTTACCGTGTTGTGTCAGCCGGTGCAGCAGCAGCTGGTTTGGCATTGGTCGTCTGTTTTGGAATGCTTGTTGAAGTTTGCTCCGCACACTGGAAGCTCCTTGTGCCTGTCATGCCATCCAACATTGCTTGCTACCTGCTCCTGCTGGTGTGTAGGGCGATGACGAGATGATGAGGGAGAGGAGGAGGTTGTAGAGGTGCGCATGCGGCTGGGCAAGCAGGAGCAGAAGCAAGCAGCCACAGGCCCAGCCTGTCGCAGCAAACACGGCTGTCATGTTGGGCAAGCTCAGGCAACCAGGCTAACGGGCCATGCCTGCAACAGGCCTGCAGCAATGTCGCTGATCTGGCATAGGCGTGGTAGCTGTGTTGCTACAACACAGCAGTTGGCGCTCACACGATGTGCTGCACTTGCGCTTGTGCAGGAGGAGGGGCACCCACCCACAAGCGCAAGCGTGAGGCGGGAGACGTGGGGCAGCAGAAGGGCAAGAAGGATGATGATGATGATGAGGAGGAGGATGAGTAAGCAGCTGCAATGTGCTGCACCGCAACAGCAGCAGCGCTGCCTCACCGCCACACCAACCCACTGCTGGCAGCTGCCGTATTAGCAAACAGCGGTGCTTGGCGGGCACTGCGTGTTTGCTAAGCAGTCTGCAGCTGTGTGGGCGTGTGGCCATTGTTTGAGCTTTGAACCAGTGTGCTGCCGCGTGTCGTTGTGAACTCGGTTGCATGTCCTGGCAAGCTGTATGTTGTATGTGGTTGTACTGGTGCTGTGCCAAGTTGTATGTCGATTCTGTAGCAAGTGCAGTTGTGTTGGACATGGGCTTGGTGGTCTGGTGTACCCTCTGCCTGGTGTGTTGTCGGATGCAGAGCAACAGCGCTGGCTCTGCATTGCGCCTGCTGGCACGGCGTGCAATCGTACCTGACGGCATGTGGGGATGCTGTGATGAACCGCTTTCTGCTGCACCTCACAGGGATGATATCACGCCTGTCCTGATGTATGTTTGCATGATGCTAAGTCAGAGGGTGATTCCTAGCATGTTGACAAAGAGTGTTGGTCAGCTCAATGGGTTGGCGGCCCTGGCTGGCAAGCGTGGTTGCCGCTGCTGCACTGTTATGCTTGCTAGGCAAGTTGTAATCTGTCTTGTGTAATGTACCAGTACACTATGCTGGGTCATCATCCAAAGTAATATTGCTTCGACAAATCCTGACAACCACCCCCACCCCCATCATTGTGCCGCTCATGAGCTGCAGCGCATTGCACTGCGCGCAACACTCCTGTCCTACAGTAGAAGTCATGAAGTCAAGAACAGTCCAGTGCAAGCGTAACCATCGTATGGGGAACCACACTTACTAAGGCTCGCCTGTCTGCTACGCGGCAGCTGAAAATGTAAACAGCCCAAACACAAACCAGGTGCAGAGGCATCTGCCAGCTTTAGACACAGCTGAGCTAGGCTACGTTTTACAAAGCTCACGGCACACACGAAACATCCCAAGCGCTGCGCGCTGCGTTGGACGCTCCTTTGGATTGTGACAGAGATGAACCATGCTGTGCACAGTCAACTTGTGCGGCAACCCCAGCAGCGTTCACAGTGCAGGCCCACACTGTGCTTATCGAAGCTGGTGCTGCTCATATTGCCTGGCTGTACAATGCGTTCAATGAGTCACGGAAGCTGGCAGGCTATTGCCAGCAGCAGTGCCAGTTGAGTAAGCAAGCACTGCTGCTGGGACTAACACAGATATCTGTGCCAGTGTCAAGAAGAAGAAGCACTCTAACGCAGCAGCAAAAGGCAAGCAAGCAAGCAGTGTCACCCTACCCCTGTGTGCCAGTGTGAATGGATCACTGCTAGTCACTGGAAGGTGCCATGTCCAAGTGGGCAGTGCCACCAAGCACCCTGAGCTAGGGCAGCAGCCGCTGCCTTTTTTAGCACACTGGGGTGCAAACAAACTGAGAAGTACAGACAACTGCAGGCCACCATCTTTGCAAGTGGTGCACAGCATAGTAGGTGTGACACCACTGTGATTGAATTACATTGAGGGCTAGACAATAACAGTGCTGCACACAATGTACAGCAACTTGTTGTCTCAGGTTGAACCCGAGTTCAGCTTGCTCATCATTGTCACCATGCTGGGTCCACAACATCTCCTGCTGCACGGCAAAGAAGACAAATAACTGAACCTCACCACCTGGAGGCAGGGCTCGTGAAGCAGAGGTTTGATGTTCACAGAGTCAACACCATGACTATGACAGTCACGCGGAACTTTGCACCACCATGCTTAGGGAGCACACGCAACGCATAATTGGCAAGAACCCGCCAAAACTGGTGTTTTAACGCATATCAAGGCGGCAAGCGCCTGGATCCTCCGCTGACAAACAAGGCTCACCACCAAAAACCCATGGATCTGTGTTCCTCCAACCCATGCAGCGCATGCTCCAGCCATATGCGAGGACACCAGGAGGCGGACCCCAGGGCCTGCAGCACACAAGCAGCCAGTGTTGAGTGCGGCAATCAACAAACAGCATCAGGAATCACAAGCATGCAGCACAGCATGTAGGGGGCTGCCTACACAGAAACAGTGCAGGCTCTTGGTTTAAACTTGTGTAACAAGAGCAGCAGACATGTGTGTCACCACTGAGAGGCGGCCTGCTGCGGAGAGCAAGGTGATGAACCAGCAACAAAGGCTAGTCACAGCCAGCACACATCAATGGTGCTGAAGGAGTCCGTGCTATGTATCCTGCTTACGACTGCTGGTAAGGGGATGACATCATACTTTAGCTGTTGATTTGGGTCCAAAACAGCAGCATGAGCAGCAAGGCATCTCAGCCCCTGCTGCAGCACTGCTGCTGCCATTGATGCCGTACGCCAGCCCTGAGCCAGCAAGTTGAGCGCAGAACAACGTCAACTTCAGGCTGTGCAGGGACATGCCGGCAGCCAGCGGCAGACAACAAGGTTGTCATGACAAAGGCAGTGTGCTGCTGGAAGATCAGGACTAAATTTTGCTGTAGCAGTCGCTTATGACGTGGCTACTGCAAAAGCAGAGTCGGCCTCTGCAGGTGCTTTAACTTCAATTGAACAGATGCTAGTGTGCTCAGCATCGTGCAGCAAATGCTGCGCCATCTTGAGAGTTGACATCTGGTTGTCATGTGACAGCATGTTTACATCCGTGGCAGCGCGTTTTTGCTGAAGCCTTGCAATGCCGCTGGACGAACATTTGGCATTATTGTTGCGGCAGTAGAATATGAAGGTGCTGCGGCAGCAATCGGCAACACAACCAACCCCTGGTGTGACAACGTAACCCACACCGGACATGCCTTACAATCGTACTCCTAAAAGTGGTGTTAGCGTCTGCTTCATACGTAGTCTGCATGGCCTCCTTGATCCTCTTGGCTGCTTTAGGCACGATTGGCTTGGACTTCATGATGCACATGTAAGGAAATCGCTGCCCTGCTTGTGATCAACAGTGATTTGGCACCGCAGGCGCTACGGTTGCCAAGTTAGAGATAAGAAAATCTTTGATGCTGGTTCTTGACTTCCACCCTCCTTGTTTCATTGCGCGTGTCACCAGCCCCCCTCAGGGGAACGCCAAGCAGGTCGGCACTACCAGCCCAGTCACACTGCGTGGGCGAATGCGTATTATGTTTTCCATGCCTCAAAGACATGCCAATACACCAGTACAAGTCAGCAGCATATTCCATCGCTGGTTAGTTTGGAAGACCCTCAACCGTTGCGGTGCAAGGGCACAGCGTGCGTGCGTGACCGGTGGTTGCGCTGCACTTGTTTGCAGATCATATTGATAGCCTCTAGGCCATTCTGCTCAGCTCAATTGGGGTCAAATTGCACACATACGTCCTTTGCCTGCTGCTGGCATCAGCACTCTGCGCACATCAGAAAGCAACATGAAGGCACTCATTCTTGTTGGCGGCTTTGGCACACGCCTTAGGCCTTTGTAAGTGTCTTTGGAGCTCTAAGCTTACACGCGCTGGCATGGGTGGTGGTGCAGCAGGCCAGAATTGACCTTATTTCGCGTACGTCTCAGGACCCTTACGGTGCCCAAGCCTTTGGTTGAATTTTGCAATAAGCCGATGATTGTGCACCAGATTGAGGTGCGCGGGCAACCTGAGCAGGCCAGCAGAACTTACTGCACAGCAGCAGCGGGGGGCCGACCCTCACCCGTCGTCTACACATACGCACGCAGGCTTTGAAAAGCGCAGGAGTTACAGAGGTGATCCTAGCGATCAACTACCGGCCAGAGGTGAGAGTCGACCTAAAGTGGATTGTTGGTGTCAGCGGTTGCGCACCGGCCCACGTCCTGAGCAGATATCTGAGTCGTAAGGTGTTTTGTCTTTTCAAGGTTTTACAAGACTTGGCTGGTCACCTAATGCGTCTTGTTTGCTGCTGCAGGTGATGATGGGCTTTATTGCAGAATGGGAGCCAAAGCTTGGAGTGAAGATTGTATGCTCACAGGTGTGTGTTGTGTGTGCTTCCTGAGCACATCCTGGTGCTGTGGTATGCAGCAGATTGTGCAGCAGTCAGCTGTTGCGCAAGCCCCAGCATCAAGCACTAAGCCACTTGGTAGTAATAGCAGTATTTCACATGCTGTGAATGCCAAGTTTCATGTGTAGCAGTGGATGCCTGTGGAAGTCTTGACAAGCATATGGTCAACGCCTGTTCTGTATGCCATCGCGTGGCCCATTGCTGCGGTCGTGGTGCTCAGCAGTGCGAACGGTGTGTGAGGACATAAGGGCCCTTCAGGTCATTACGTTGTGTGCTGCTGCTGCTGCTGCTGCTGCTGCTGCTGCTTGCAGGAAAAGGAGCCCATGGGCACTGCAGGCCCGCTGGCCCTGGCAAAGGAGCTGTTGGATGATGGTAGCGGCCAGCCCTTCTTTGTGCTCAACAGGTGCGGGTCCGCAGCGCTGGTGCACTGCTGCCACCAATGGCAGGCCAGTGGGGCCCAACGCAGTGACTGTACACCAGCCGGCTGTGTGGCACAATGATCTCACATGTGCTATGTTTTCAGCAGTGGAGGCTCCCCACAGCGTTTCTTGCCATTTGGTGTCAAGGGCGTGCAGTTGTCGAGGGTTGTGATGTCAAGCATGTGCTGTACATGCCATGCTGCAGACCTATGTTTGCAGTAGGTTGGCACTTGCTCTTGCTTCTTACGCTGCTGCTGCTGCTGCTCCTGGTTTGCTGCCCTTCCAACCTGCAGTGACGTGGTGTGCGAGTACCCCCTGAAGGAGATGCTGGACTACCACAGGGCCAGGGGAGCAGAGGCGACCATCCTCGTCACCAAGGTGCGCAGCAGCGACAACAGCAGCAGCACAGTGGGCGTGACCGAAGGTGCTGTCCAGCCTCCCTGCATAGCTGTTACAGCTTCTAGCGCCCTTCCATGTGCGCCAAGCACACACGCAACATCGCTGATATGGACATTGCTTCTGGGTCAATGCTACCCATGCCAGACAGCTGTGCTGGAGCAGCAGGGGCCTGCCGCAGCAGCGCTTGTGCTACCGTGCTTGGCTGGCACACAGAGGCTTCACATGCCTGTCCTGTTGCTGCCTTTATCCTGCAGGTTGACGACCCCAGCAAGTACGGCGTGCTGATCATCAATGAGTACGGCCAGGTGCAGCAGTTTGTGGAGAAGCCCAAGGAGTTTGTGGGCGACAAGATCAACGCAGGCATCTACTGCTGCAGCCCAAAGGTGCTGGACCGCATTGAGCTGCGCCCCACCAGCATTGAGAAAGAGGTGTTCCCCCATGTGGCTGCTGATGGGCAGCTGTATGCCTTCACCCTGGCGGGCTATTGGATGGATGTGGGCCAGCCCAAGGACTACCTCAAGGGTGAGGCGAGGCGCAGCGGCTCGCAACTGTCCTGTGTATCTGAGGTGATACACCGTGTTGCACTGCATGGCTTGTTGTGCGCGCGCCAGTTTTTGCCGTGCTACAACTGCGCTGTGCCTTCTTGCTGCTTGTTGTGCGCCGCGCCTGCGTTGTTCCTTTGCACACATGCGGCTGTGCCTAACCCTGCTGCCTGCACCTTTCCTTGCTGCTCCTGCTGCTAGGCCTGATGCTGCACCTGGACAGCCTGAACATTCACAACCCATCAGCACTGTATAACGCAGCTGGCGTGATCGGCAACGTGCTGGTGGCGGCCAGCGCTAAGATTGGCGCAGACTGCAAGATTGGGCCTGATGTCAGCATTGGCGAGGGCTGCATTATTGGTGATGGTGTGCGGCTGAGCAACTGCGTGGTGATGAAGGGCGTGGGGGTCGGCAACCACACAAAGGTGGGGGCCAGAGCAGTCTGGCATCAGTCGAGTGCTGCATGTAATGTTGTGTTGCAGGAGGTTTGCAGCCAGGCAGCTTGGTGTGTGGTTTGATATGTGCATGCAGGAAGGGTTGCAAACCCATGCTTCAAGCATCGCGACTTTTTTGTGGCAATTTTGTTTGCCTGCCTCGCTGCAGGTTGCCAGTGCAGATTAGCCGTTTTCCCTCTGTATGAAAATGTCTTGGGACAAACCAGCCCTGCCTGCTATGCTGCTGCTGTCGCCTCCTGACCGCAGGTTGACAAATGCATCATTGGCTGGGACAGCAAAGTTGGCAACTGGTGCCGGCTGGAGAACCAGTGCGTGCTGGGCGAGGATGTGCAGGTGAAGCAGGAGCTGTACATGAACGGCGCAGTTGTGCTGCCACACAAGGAGATCAAGGAGAGCGTGCAGACACCTAACATCATCCTGTGAGCAGCATGCAGCAGTTGTGCACATGCTGCCACGGCTGCTGCAGCAGCAGCAGCAGCAGTGGAGGAGGATGGGGTGTGCTCAGCGCGGCAACACCTGGGTCTTCCAGATGGGCCGTGGCGTGGCTGTGTGCAGGCAGGTGTAGGTAGGTGATCACTTGGCGGTTGGTGGTGTACATGGTGCAATATAGCAGCACCAGCATTGTAGGACAGTTTTACTGCCATACCTGCGTGCCTACCACTTTGGTGTACTCTAGCAACGCTTGCTTTGGGAGCATGATGCATTCGGGCTGAGTGTGCAGTGTGGATGCTACGGTATAGGCTCTCCATGGCAGATCTGTAGTAGAATCAGCATGCAATGATTGATGATATTGGTGCGGGTGTCGTGGCTCGTTTGGCATCTCGGATGCGGCTCATCATGCTTCAGGCTCTGTGCAAGGCCTACATGTCTTTGATCCCGAGGCAGGCCATGCAGCAGGCTGAGGTGCTGTGGCCACATGATATGATGCATTGCTGTCATGACTGTCAAAACTCTGCTGTAGTCTGTTGGTTGGCTCATGCCTGCATGTCCATATGCAGTGCATGTGATAAGAACTGCTGGGCTGCTTGCATTATCATAATGCCATGACGGCAGCACCTTGCAGCACTGCCATGTTTACAGAACTCATGTCATAGCAGTTTATGATGTCCACAATGTGCCACGGCATGCTACGCATATGTGCATGCATGCCATGTAGCACATGCATCACCAATTGACTGCCAGCCTTGCAAAAAGAAGTTTACAGCAGCAAAGAGTGACGTCAGCTGGATGCCTACATTGCGTCAACAACGCCTGGCTCCGCAATACTTCATCTCCTTGGCTCCTTTGCTGTGCATGCAGCGCTGCGTTTGTTCACAACTGCAAGAGGGATTCAATGACTACAGGAACCATTGGATTGTATGTTGCTATCCGGAAGTTATGCTGTGCAAGCTCAAGCATGTGGCGGACACCCTTTACCTTTGGCCAGCACCGTGGTGACGCAGTCACCGGTGATATTTTGTATTTGGCATTGCGTCACACGTGCTGTCAGCACTGTCATTCAGGTGAAACACCTTTCGTGCAATGTGCATGATCTTGGCTTTCAGTTCCTACTGGCAAGTAGCCCGGCTTTTTTAAAAGGCGGTAGTATGCCAGCATGGCAGTAATGAATTACGGCTTGAAGAGTATGGACTGCATGTTACCAGTATCATCACGCTGTGCACGCTGGATCCTGCAGAGCATTGTCCTTGCACCTTTCAAGTGTTAAGAACAACGTGCCCCAACCACTCAACAAACAACCGTTCCGGAGTGTGCTGCATGCTAGCGGCACGTTTCCTAGCAATCGACCATCCTGAATCAAGTCCTATGGAAACTGGCCAGTGCAGCACCATTGGACATCCAAGGAACCGGCATGACACTCCCGTAAACTGCAGCAGTAGCTCAGCACATCCCGACAGCATGGCAACACCATGTTGTGACATGCAGTACACACACACAAAAAAACTTGAGCTCTTTGTTGACCAGCCAAACAGGCATACTGTCCGACGCGTGCGCTAAGCGACACAAGCACGCCAACACACTGGGGCACACATGCACTGCATCCACACAGCTTGTTGTGGCATTCACGGTGTTCCTGACCTGCAACTTTCACACAAACTGGTCAGTAGTAATAACCAACACACACACACACATACACATGCACATACGAGCCACACCAAACAGTAACACTTCCAACACAACAACCACACACAAAAAACCACTGCTACTTACACCTGGTGGCAGGTGCAAAAAGACTGCGGTAGTCGTACACCCGCAGCTGTAATCACACGGGATTGTTTCACCGGTGGTAAGTACATCACCGGTGCTTCACCAAGCATGCGCTGGCAACTCGGCCTGTTGGCATGGAATTGGTGCAGGAACCACAAGCACATGCATCATAGGTGCAGATAACACGCCTGCTGCTCATCGCAGCAAGCTGTGCAACAGCACCCCTGAGGCGCTATGCAGTGATCGTGCCCACGTGTGCGGCACGGCGGTTGTGTGCCTCGTCAATGACGCTTGGCATGGACAAACGCAACAAATTACTAACACAGAAACCGCAGTCCACAGACAGACAGCACCCACACCCACTCTACGCATCAACAAGTGCTGGAGGCGTGCGGGGCTGCCACGGTCAAACTGACACGTGCTGCTGCTGCCGCACGATGTGAAAGACATGTTTATACATAAAAAAGACACTAAGATACCAAAAAGGACGAGGGTTCTCTCCTGCATCCAACAGAGCCCCCCAATGTCCATACAGCACCAAGGAGCTGATCCGATATTGCCATGTGAGTGCGCATGACCACACTTCAGGCAGGTGCCTAAGGACTGCCCAAAATTTTGCATTTGGGCTTCGTCTGAATGTGTCACACTGGTCGCATCCTCGAAGGGACCCTGTCATGCACATATGGCAGCCCTTAGAGTCCTTCCCATGCGACGTTAACAGCCCCTGACAATGGCCAGCCAGTGGCGTTATGGCTGTCACGGCAGACTGGTTGCGCACAGGCAGCAGAGCACGCCGCACTCCCATGATGCTTTCATTCGCTGCTATGCACTCCTGTGCAACACTGAGGTGTTGCACACCATATCTAGCGCTACCATACGCTACTACACTGTCAAAAACCATGCAGGGGTCAAAAGGGGGCAAGCCCCCAATGCAGGTCAAGAGCATGCTGAATTGCGTGCCTGGCTGAGCTACGTCAGGCACACCCGAGGAGCACACACACAACGCCCTGTGCACATACAGTTGCTTCTGCACACAATGCACGTGGGCCAGTGTCGCAACTGCTGCTGACATCTCTTGGCACCAGCCCACCCACAACAGGCATGATGAGACATATGTCCAATGGCAAGCAGTCATACAGGCGAATGCAAGTGACTGCAACATCCACTCGTCAGACATGCCACCACCACGCCCTGCCAACAAACACGCACCCAGCGTACCACATGGTGTGGCTGCCGCGCTGCTCAAAAATCCGACAATGGTGCTCCCCAACCCCAAAATGCGTAACATGAGTAGATGCTGTACAACCAAGTTGTGTTTTGACACATGCATGCAGTTGCCCCGCTGATGCACTCCTGCACCCTTCCTTGCACAGCTGGCATGGTGCTGCAAGCAAACTGCAGCGCACTTGATGCAAAGCAGAACAAAGCCAAAACCGGCATGCACCATCACGACACGCAAGGTCGTGCGCAATCATCCTGCAACCAGACGGCGCCAAAGCCAAAAACTGCCGCACAAGACAAAGCAGCGTGCACGCCTCCTACCTACTGTGCTACCACTAAAGGCATGCCAGCAGCTTTGTCTGCAGGTATGTGTGTAATGACTCTGCAGCAACCTAGTCACTAGCACCACCACGCTTACACACAGTGATGCTGCAAGCGGTCCGTACAACATATATCAGTTCCACTCAGACGCAGTGATGAGGAGCCAGGCCCTGCAAGCTACAGCCATATGCGTGCCATGACGTGATCCTGCACCACAGGGGAAAAAGCAGGTTCACAGGCACAGACAATGGCGTTGGCCGGCGATTGCCGCCACCACCCTATAGTGGTATTGGTTGTCACAGCCAAAACAGCGCTAGCTTGCTCAGGGCCGGCCCTCAAAAACCAGGTACCGCATGCATGCAGGGGCAGCCCCACACATCGAAGCAGCCCGACATAGTAGATATGTAATGTGCCCCAATCCAACACAACTGCTTCACAGACACGATACCCAGCATGCATGCATCTGTCCACATCCAATACAGCAGCAGCAAGCTTGGGCATGCTACTTAGCGCTTTGCCAGCACGCCCTTCCAGCAACAACACAGGAGGGTGGCATATTTGCACAAGCATGCAGGCTGCAGTCAAGCACCACAGCAGGCTGCTGCTGCACAGCCCGCCTGCCGTCCATGGTACCATCTGCCACTAGTGACTCGCCATGGCACTTGGCGCAGCCTGCTGCTGCTGAGGCACTTCCTGCTGGGGCTGCTGTGCTGCGTATGCGCCCCAGCGCACCGTGGTGATGCGCCGCCACGGCTCATCGCCAGATGCCCGGTAGTGCGTGCGCCGAATCAGTGCATCAGGCCCAGTGCCTCCATCACGCTGTGCGGCAACCTGCTGCTGCTGCTGGTGGCTGCCGCCTCTGCCAGGCAGCGCTGCCAGCGGCTGTCCCAAGGCGTCGGCAGCAGCCACAGGGCTGGCAGCAGGGGGCAGTGCCATGCCCAGGTTGCTGCGGCTGGAGCCGCCCGTTGGCTTCTTAAGTGCTGCTGCCAGCAGCCCCTTCATCTTGCGGCCGTTGCTGCGCTGGTTCTTCCACTCCGCGCTGGCTTTGCGCGTGAACTTGAGGGTGCTGCTGCCGCCCACGCCGTTGTTGAAGCCCTCGGCAGCCTCCAGCAGTGCCATGACGTCCGCGGCGGCAGGGGAGACGCCCCGAGGGCACTGCGCGCAGGCGGCCATGCTGGCGACGCCGTGCGGCCCGCCAACGGGGAGCGCTGGCACGCCAAGCTGCTGCTGCTCGACAGGTACGCCTTGCAGGATGGGTGCCAATGGGCCCGCAACGGCAGAGAGGGGGACTGCCGCACAGTCTGAGAAGTACATGCAGCCAAATCCATGGTGGGCAGCACCATGCGCCGCTGCCTGAGGCAGCGTGCAACTCATGACTGGGGCCTGCTGCTGCTGCTGCGATGATGCCAGGCCCTGCACTGCAGCAGCATGCACCGCTGCTGGAGCTAAGTGGCTAAGCCCGTGGCTCGGCACAGCAGCCTGGTGAAACAGCTGCTGCTGCATCTCTGGAGGCAGGATCGCCATCAGCTGCGCCTGCGTCATCTGCTGCGGCCCGCTCGCAGCCGCCGCAGCTGTAGCAAATGCGTGCACCTGCTGCTGCCCTGCTTCAGCGTCACCAGACACTGGGGGGGCACTGCCCACAGCCGCATGCGGAGCGTGTGCCGCTGCTGGTCTGTCACCATTACGCAGCCTGTCATGGGCTTGTGGAGCTGCGCCCACAGCAGCAACGCTGTACGCTGCCATGTCTATACTGAGGCGCCGCACGTTGGCTATCTTTGCTGCTAGCTCGGTCAGCTGTGTTGGCGACCACTTGCTGAGCAGGGCCTGGCATGTGCGCCACGGTGGCACTGGCAGGCCCTGCACCTTGAAGGCCGCCACCATCTGCTCACAGAGCAGCTTCACAATGCTTTCCAGGCTGGCCACAGAGCCAACAAAGCAGGAGGGGACAGCCTGCACAAGCAGCCATTGGTGGCAGCAGACAGCAATGGTAACAGCCAATTAGACAGCTGATATGACCTGCCACTTATTACCTGCGGAAGGTTCCCCGCCGCCATTTATGGATGTCTCAGGCCTGTGCACCTTTAACACCACAAAATCTCGCCCAACCTTCATGTGTGCAAGGAAACTGCCATGTGAGCAGCATGGTATGTTGTTATGATGTTGCATGCCTGGGGGACCAGGTGTCGCTATGCCAAGCCGCAACGTAAGGAGGCTTGCCAGCACCCATGCACGCACCTGCAGCAGCGCCTCATACTCCGCAGTTGGGTGTGCAATGGCAAACTGCTCCCTGAAGCGCGGCTCCACCACCAGCGGCTCAGCCAGGTACTCCGCCTCTGCTTCAGCGCTGCCGCGCCAGCCCAGGCACACAACAAAGCGGTGGCGCAAGTTCTGCAGGCAGCTGCGCATCGTCTTGGTCCGCTCCTGCTGCTGCGCTCCGTCACGCACTTGCACTAAATAGCCCGACGCCAGCAGCTCGCATGCCATGGCCTCGATATCCATGCTGCTTTCTGGGGCTAGGAAGCCGCCTTGGGCCCCGACAGCACAGCCACCGCCAGCTGCTGCTGCTGTTGCGCTGGCCGCGTTGATGGCTGCAGGCGGGCTACCAGTTGCTCTGTTGTTGTTGGGAGCCGATGTGAAGGCAATGCGCAGCCGCTGAACCTGCTGCAACAGCTGCAGCAAGAGCAGGCAGGGGAGGTGTGCACCCCGCATGTGCAGGCAGACGACGCATGTCATCGCAAAGAGGTGATCATCCAGCACCTGTTGCTGACCAAGCAGCAGCAGCACCATTCACAATGCCGCGCCACGTGGCAATGCTGGTATGCTGAATTGTCACAGAGTGCAACCTGCTGCTGTCGTGTAGGCAGCCGTGCTTGCACATGCTTGCAGGACAGTGAACCAGAGCAGTCTATGCAACTAACTTCATGAGTGCTTGCTAAGCAGCTGAAACAACACCAGTGTCCAAACCCACGATAGGCAGTTGTGCTCACCTGAGCTGCCACAGGGGTGGTGCATCTGCACAGTTGCAAGATCTGCTGGAAGAGCGTGGGTTTGACGGCAGCTTCCCCAGCTGCGAGAGCGTGCTCTGAACAACAGCGCTCGAGAGTGCCACTGTTAGCCCTTTTCTCTAGCTCCAAGTCGAAAACAGGGCTGAAGGGAGACAGCAAGCCTAGCTTGTCCCTTTCTTGCTGCTGCTGCCCAACAGGTGCCATCACCTGCATTGCCAGGGTCAGCAGAAGGACCGTGTAAGTTGAACCTTGATACGAGGACAGCAAGGCGATTTCACAACACGCGCTGTGCACATTCTAGCGTGGTGCCACAGCTAGGCGCGGAATGGCAACCGTTTGAGCGAAGATGGCGTACGAGCTCGTTCAGCCGGGCCCTGATGCGACCGAGGCGACTGATCAATCAGTGAGTGCGCAACAACAGTGCTTGTGGCGGTCTGGACCATAGGAGACCGCCTACACACGCACCTCCAATCCGCCAGCAGCTTGCTGTCTGCCGCTATCAAGCAGCCTGCTCTGAGTTGGACAGGACGCCGACTTTACAGCACTGCCGGTCCTGCTCCTGCTGCTCCCCTGCTTCGACAGCATATCGCTGCTGTTTGCCAGCCTTGGCCGCGCTCACTGCTGTCATGCACGATTCATTGATACAAAAGCAAAAGAGAACACGAAGGCTAAAAGCAACCCATCTCGACAGCCAGCCACAATCGATGCGTCAGCACAGCAATGATAAAGACGCACGCGTGGCTACAATGAAGTCCAGACCATCAAACACTACGCCAAGTTGGCTAATGGGTGAGCGCAAGAGCGGAAGTGGAACCTATGGGAACCATGAGAGGCATACTGAGGTACCAGCAGGAATGCCATCAGAATGCCTGTTAGCATGGGTGGGCAAGATCGCGCGATTATGGCTGCTACTTGTCCATTGATTGTCTGTTCTGTTGACATCCAGGTCTGTTCAGCTGCCGTCAAGACGAGGAAAGCCTGCTGACCTGGCGCCAACGCCCGCCAAGGATCTGGTGCATCAGCAAAGGCGGCATCGTCTGCCGCAAACGCTGAAGCATGCTCGTTGTGGGCTTGTGGTGCTGCCGAAATACCAGGTAAGCAAGGGCAACTTTATTGTGCCTGGCCAGCTGGCTACGTGTTGGACTGCGGCACAACGTAACACCTGGACCTGACCTGGATAAAGATTGCTGGTGCCGTTTAACCTCGAGCGCATAGATATGAGACACATATAACCAGTAATAATGCATGTCAGGAGACTAACAAGCCGAGCTTAGGACGCTACTGTGCTGCAGCTGGAGTTCCTGAGACAGCATGCGTACGCAAGGAAAGTCCAATTCGAATGATTGATACATTCGTCATGCTGCATATGTTCAGCAGCAGCTGACAATGAGCCACATACACACTGCAGAGGCTGACTAAACAACAAAGGAACACACAATGAGTTTGGAATCATCACCAGCTGGCGAGCATCATCCCAACAGCTGTGACAGCAGCACGGAACCACAGGGTCACTGTGCAAGTATACCGCACAGCCTGGTTGCAGTAACAAGCAGGCTGTCATCATCATCATCATCATATTACCCATTCAAGCCATAGCATCAGCGCCATCGGCCCCGCGCCCCACAGTAACAAGCAGGCTGTGCAACTACAGCATCGCCACCCAGGTCAACAGCCAGCACACCGTACGGTGCCTGTGCGCAATCACCAGCCCTCCTTCATGTCCACTGTCAAGTTCAGCTTGTGCTGCTGCAGTACACCCTCCATGATGCGGGTTATCTCCGCACCAGCGGCTGGCCACTGTGCCTGGGGCACCTCCAGCACCACACTGTCATGCACCGTCAGCAGGATGCGGCAGCTCCAGGGCGGCGCAGTCAGCACGGAGTGCAGCTGCAGCAGGGCGATCTTCAGAATGTCAGCACTGGTGCCCTGCAGGGGTGGCATGTGGTGGGAGGGCGTGGTGCAGCCTGTGGTGCTCATGTGCGGGAGGTGCAGCAGGTCACTGACAGGCAAGCCACTGACAATTTGATACACGCAACGCCATGTAGATAATGCGGTAAAAGTAATGATACCTCGTGTGCAGGGCCAGGGCCATACGCTGTCAAAACCAGCAGCATACAACATTTACTCCTGCAAGCGCCGACGCGCACTCCAGCAAACCAGGCGCCGCACCTGTATGGGTGCATTGCCAGCCTGCCGCAGCGCCTCGGCGTCCTCCCTGCTGGCCATGCGCGCCAGGCCACGCATGTCAGGCAGGGCGGCAGGGTCCCTGCTGCCGCGCAGCGCCTGCAGGGCGGGGCTGCTGAAGGCGAACAGCCGCCTGCGCCCCAGCACACTGCTGGTGTAGCCACTCGCCACTGCGCTGCGCTGGCACTTGGTCATGTACTCAAACAGGGAAGGGTAGGCACGATAGAACCTGCGGGTGCATGCAGGAGTCATCACGGCCCGGGTCATGCATTTTGGTGCCAAGTAATCCAGGCAGATGATGTCACAGCTCAGCATGTGCAGACGCAGTGGCCAGGCCACGCCGTGCATTAAAAGCAGCAGGGGAGCTGGGCACATGTGCATCAGGGCAGTGCACACTGCAACACCTGACTGTCCTCGTTGCGGCCTGGCAGGTTGTTTGAGTTGTGTCGGGAAGCTGTGCTGCACCACCACATACATGCACACCACCGCAGGCATGCACGCAGCCCGCATGCTCACTGCTGCAGCAGCTGTCACTGCTGCTGCCTGCCCAGTGTGCACAGCACACCTCTTCAGGAAGTCCTGCGCTTCCTTTGATGTGACGCCAGCATCTTTGCCTATCTTGCTGCTGCCTGCACCATACACAATGCTGAAGTTGACACGTTTGCCCATTTGTCGCTCCTCCTTGTCTACAGGCTCCTGGCGGGCAGCCGTGGCAGCAGCAGCAAAACAGTGCATGTTACGTACTGCTGACCATAAGCTGACAAATGTGTGCACAGAAACACACAGAGGTGTTCTTGTGCGTTGCTTGCATGCAACTGCTGCGCCAGTTAAGTCGGTACTCATGAGCACTGCCGCATTGCACAGGGCATGTTGTAAGCAAGCTGACCTGCCAACACAAAAGGTAAGCTCCCAGCACCCACAGTGGCACCCATCAGCTCACCCCTGGCTGCCTGTCCAGCAGCACACGTGCCGTGGCCTCATGCACGTCCCTGCCTGCAGCAAATGCCTCCTGCAGTGCCTGCTCCTGGGCCAGTGCCGCAACCACACGCAGCTCTGCCTGCGCCCGGCCAAGAGCAGGATGTGGTGCGAGGCAAGTTGCAGGACGTGCTGGGCCTGGGCGGGCGCCACATGTGCAAACGCCAAATGATACGGGCAGATGGCACTTGCAGCACACATCAGAGCCATGGGTCTGCCAGGTGCAGAGTCACTATGCCTGGGAGTAGTCGGCACTGCGTTGCTGACCTGTGAGTAGTCTGCGCTGACGAGGACGTAGCCGGGTGCAGGCCTGTTGAAGGCTGATCTAAATGCCGCTGCGTGTCTGCCGTGGATGTGAACGGGAATGGTCTGCAGGTTGGGGTTCACGCTGTTGATGCGCCCTGTGGCGCCACCCACTTGGACAAGCGTTGTGTGCACCCTGCAACGGGCGCGCCGCCGCCACCAGCAAGCAAGCAGGTTCAATAGAAGGAACCAGGCTGTTTGCATCAGCGAATCTATGCAGCTTCACCAGCGTGTGCCAATTGCAGGTGGCCAGCAATCACCAACACCCCAGGCGGTGCTGCCTGTACATGCAGGTTCAAGCAGGTTCAAGCACGTGCAGTGCTGGTCCCACCAATTCAGCAGCACCAGGCGCGGAGAGCCTTGTGCGATAATGGTGCCTGGGGCTCACCTGCCAGTGTGTGGGTTGGGGCCCTGCACTGCACCTATGTAGGCGTCATTGTAGTACTTGGTGAGCATGGTGTTCAGGCCCGCCCACTCCAGGTAGGTGGTCACAAAAGGGTGGGGCTCCAGCTGGCGAAGCACCTCCTGCAGGCGCAACAGCCACGGCAGGCCGAGGGATGGCCTTAGCAGGGCACACCCTTTGCTAGGAGGCAGCATCCAGCAAATCCAATGGGTAGCTGTATTCAACAGCAGCCCAGACGTACACACATAGGCATGGCATGCGGTTGTGTGTAGGGCGATGCACTAGGCACGGGGTGTGCTGGGCGCAAGCTGACGTGCACCAGCTCAGGCTGTATCCGTTCCAGGGCATGAAAACGTCCCAAACCCAAGCACCTTTGCGCTAGGCTAAACTAGCACGATCAGCCCTAGTGCGCCCCACCTCCTTGGTCGACTCCATGCCTGTGGCCTTGGTCCTGGGCACGCTGTACTGTTGACCGCGCGCCTGCACTCCCAGCTCCTGGAAGATGACCTGGCTCAGCTGCTGACGGGAGCTGAGGTTGAAGCGGCGCCCGGCAAGCTCAAACAGACGGGACTCAAGCACAGCCAGCTCTCCCTGCAAGCAGAAGGGCCGGCAAACAGACGGCACACAGCACGCAACATGCCGCATGTGAGAACAGCAGCTGCAAGATACTGCGGCACATGCACCATCGTCGCGCAGTGCAGGTTCACACGTCTCACGCTACACGCCTGGGGTGCTCTGTGATGCAACCATGTGCCCTCACGACCAGCAAGTCGATGACGGTCCACACCGCTGCCCAGCTGAAGGTGCTCGTTGTGAGCAGCCTCACAACCTGCCCTGTGGGGCACTTTGCTGAGCCTCCCATGCTGGCATCTGAGCCAGCTCTGCACATGCGCTGCACCAGCCGCTGCACACTGCCTGCCCACCTGCAGCTCCGCCTGCTGCTCCTCCAGCGCCAACCGGTCAGCCCCAATGCCTGCCACTTCCATGCTTGACAGCACAGCCTGCACAGGCACCTCGACGTCACGCAGCAACGACAGGAGCGCGCCACCGTCACCAAGCTGCTGCAGCTGCTGCAGGAAAGCGCCACGCAGCGCGTGGCTGGCCCAAGCTTCCGCAGCATGGTGCCACACACTGGCCGGCAGCGCCAGATGCTGCAGCTGCTGCGCCTGACCGTCAGCTGCTAGCTGCTGCGCTGTGTTGCCTGGCAGATGGCCTGCCTCAACAGCAGCGGCAGCAGCAACAGCAGAAGTTGCAGCAGCAGTCGTCCTCCGACGTCGGCGGCTACCTGCCGCAGGAGTGCTGATGACGGCTGCAGCTACCTCCGGCGCCTTTGCCTGCTGCAGCTGCTGTTGCAGTCCTTGTCGAATACCAGCTGCCTCGCGCTCAGCTTGAAGTGCGGCTGCCATGTCTGGCAGCGTGCAGTTCAGCACGCCACGCACCATGGCCGGCAGTGCCTGGTGCTGCTGGCGCTGCGGGTCCAGCACGCGCTGCTTGCCTGCCCTGCCTTCAGTCCACTTCTCAGGATCCAGCAGGCAGGCGGCCAGCAGCACGTCAAACTCAACGCCTGCACGCATACAAGTACAGAACGAGGCGAGCAAGGCATGACCAGCGGCTGCCACATCAGGCTTGGTGGGGGCCACCACAGCCTGTCTCAGCAGACAGCATGCCCAACAACAGGCACTATGCAACAGCTCTTAGCTGAAGCAGGCATAGCATACTGACAGATACGGATACTTCAGTTACGCCATGCACAGCATGCACTCAACCAGCCTGCAGTCAGTGCTCAGTGCTCACCTGCCAGCTGCAAGCCCCAGTGCTTCAGCTCAGTGAAGCAGCGCTTGCTCTCAAAAAACACATTGGAGCGACCTGCATCCTGCAGCAGCAGCTGCAGGCCATCCAGCACCTGTGACCCTGACAACTGCTCGTCAGTGCAAATGAGTACTAGCCGAGGCTGCAACACCTTCACGCCTGCAGCAGCAGGAGGGGGATGCTGCTGCTCTTCACGGCTCTCTGCTTCGCCTGCTGCTGCAACTGCAGCAGCACTGCTGGTGGATGTCCTGCGCCTGCGTGTAGAACGTGTTAGAGGCGCTGCTGTAGTGTCCACTGCTGCGGCTGTCGTTGCTTGTTCTGCTGCTGTGCTCGCCTGGTGTGGGTGTGCTGGCTCGTCCCAGGTGCAGCATATGATGCTGGGCAGGGCAGGGGCAGTGGCGGGTGTGTACGGCTGCTCTTGGGGCCAGGACCAGGTCACAGGGCCCTGCAGGCAACCGCGGACACAGTGGCCATTGCAACAGTGAGCAGGTGCACATGTACATGCAGAGCTGAGTGCCCTGCGTTGCACAGAACTGGGAACCACCACTAGTGCGGATGATGGTCTAGTACTTTGCAGCTGCAGGTGAGCGGCCGGTGATTATGGGCATGCTGTCGGCAGCTTTGCTTCACTGTCCAACAGCAGTCGCCACAGAATACCAAAGTAAGAGCTACACCACAACAGCGCTCCAACTTGCTGAACCAATGGAGTAGAAAAAGTAGCCCACCTGATGCTGCTGCAGCTGGTCCACCAGCTGCTGGAGCTGCTGCTGCGAATTCACCACCGTGATGGCAGGCAGCCGCGCCTGCAGGCTCTCAGGCAGCAGGCTGGCGGGGCCTGACGTGGCCACGCTGCGCGCCACATACACAGGCTCTGGCAGCACACCAGCAGCCTTGTCTGCTGCTGCGGCCTGCAATGGCGACTGCAGCTGCATCATATCACTGTCAGCAGAGCTGCTGCTGCTGTTGGCAAGCGCTCCATGCAGCGCGGCTGCAGCTGCTTCTCCCTGGGCTGCCAGCTCTGGCGCTGGTCGCGCAAGCTCCAACGCCTCCTCTGCTCCAGACACTCGAGCCGCCAGCGCTGCGTCTGGTGCTGCCTGCCCGCCAAACAGCAGCTGCAGGCTGCACAGAGCGTCCGGCTTTGCCAGCGACATCAGCTCAAGGCGCTCCAGCAGCGGGCGCACCTCATCTGTGCAGAAGCCGGTCAACGCAGCCGCGCCAAAGTCGAGCTCAGGTGCAGCCTCCCTCCTGCAAGCGCAGCAAGCACCCAGCGCAGCACAGCTCATGTGAAGTTTTGCAGCAGCCGGTTTGGTAAAGCAGATGCAGTTCTGGTTGAGCAAGCTCACAGGGCGATGCTGGCAGCACTCGCAGCAGTGAACCAATTTGGATTCTGAAATGGGTCACTGACATGCGTGTTAGCTGGTGTTAGGTCAAAAAGCCAAATGCCAACCCGAGCGCAGTGAGCGTTCAACCTGCAGGGGCCACATGCCTTCCTGCCACGTCAGCGGGGTGCGCGCCTGACAGTGGTGAGGCCCTTGTACATCGCTGCTGCCTCCTCCTGGCCCTGCAGCTTGTTCCGCACGCCTGCGCTGTGGGCGCCCATTGCCTGCTGCGCGAAGACTGCCTCTGCACTGCCCCAGACCTGCAGCAGGCCTGCTGCTGTCTTTGGCCCAATGCCTGGTATGCCTGGCAGGTTGTCGCTGCTGTCGCCTACAAGCGCCTTGAAGTCCGGCACCTGCAGCAGTCAAGGAGTGCTCTGAGACAAGTGTGGGTATGTTTCTGCCAGCTGGCAAAAAAGAACAGCTGTTGGCTGTCTTAAACGACTGTCCTCGCAAGGAAGAGGCAGGTACAAGATGCACTGGGTGTGCCTCAACGTCATGCCAGGCGAGCTGCAGCCGCAACGGCGGCCTCACTAGCAGAACAGCCAGAGGCGGCGTGGGGATGCCATGCCGTCAAGTGCACCACGCCTGCAGCACGCCAGCCTCGGGAGATGGTGGCGCTTCACCTGTGCAGGGGTGATGCCCAGCCGATTTGCGACTGCCGCCTCGTCGATCATCGCCGTGAGTGGCTGGCCCTGGCCGCGCCTGGGGCGGGGTGCGCCCTTGGCCGGCGTGAGCGGCGCAAGCACGGCCACCTGCGCGGCGTCATCCACCACCTGCAGCCAGCATCACACAACCAACGCCAGCACTAGTTGGACAACAGCGACAAGATGATACGCGTGAACCTGCGCATCCATTTGTGTAGCCCAAAAGGTGTGGGGTGGAAACAATTGGGCACCAGCCAGATTGTTGTGACGTAACCTGCCTCACAGTCACCTCCAAGCAGGCACCATGCCATGATGTAACTGCACACGTACCTGGCCATCAGCTGCGGCACACCCGCAGCCTGCCGACTGTGCAGCAGCAGCAGCGCCTGTAAATGAAGCCGCACCTGCCATAGGTCTTGGTCACTGCTGTAGATGCGCACAACATAACCAGCAGCAGCAGCCTGTTGAGCAGCGCCAGCCAGCACGTCATCGGCCTCATAGCCCGGCACGCTGAGGGTGTGCACGCGCATGAAGCTCAGCAGCAGCTGTAGGTTGCGCAGGTCGGGCGTGAAGCCGGGCGGTGCGGGGCCACGTTGCGCCTTGTAGCTGCGCAGCGCCTCATGCCTGGTGGGAGGGTGGGGCACAGGCAGGAACCATGGAGCCAGGTCAAACTAGTTGACGAGCAATATAGGTAGCTGGAAAGGTGCTGGTAAGACAGGACGCCAGGAGTGAGGCTGTGACGTGACAACACACCGCTGTCTGACATGTTGTCAAGTGAACCACGGACTTGCGGGATAGACCAGAGGATGTCAGCATCCTAGCAGACAGCTGAGTCAGCCACACCGGTTCCAGTGGTGTGGCCATGAACCTTATCGTTGTCTGCAGCTTGGTGGTGTGCCATGCACTGCCGATCCCTGCCCATCAGCCGGATTATACCGCACCTGAAAGACTTTGCTGGCGCGTCAAAAGCCACGACCAGCGAGTGTGGCTGCTCCTGCTCCAGCAGTGCAGCCAGTGAGCGCAGAAAACCAAAGCAGACTGTGGTGGGGATGCCGTCAGTGGTGCAGAAAGACTGGTTGGAGCGGTACACCATGCCCCAGTAGGCCTGCAGGGCAGATAAGGTTGGGAGGCGGTGGGGTTGTGTATGTTTAGATGCACTGGTCAGCTGCGTGAAAGCATAGATGGTGGCGGTCTAGTGAGACACCATTTGTTGATTGAATGCTGTCATGCAGCAAGCTCTGTTATCACTGCCTCAGCTGCTACGCTGGTGTGCAGAACACACCTGCTGTGGAGCCAAGCCGATCATGGGCAAATCGTCAAAACATATCTAAAAAGCTGGGCTATGTATGTCGTTGCAACATGTCAGCTTACGCGTGATGCCAGGTTGTGCCCATCAATCAACAACATCTTCTTGCTTGTGCCACCTGCTGCTTCCGCTGCTGATGTGGTTCTCCCTGCTGCTGCCCCTACTGTTGCTGCTGATGGTGGTATGCATGCCACTGACACTGCATGTTGTCCCGTGCTGTAGGTTACGTTAAGCTTGGGAACAACGCGCTTCAGCCCATCAACTGTCTTTCTACTGCCGTGAGTGCGGCCAAGCCCTGACAAGTGTGAGCAGTAGTTTGTAGATAGGCCACCACCAGTTTTCAGCAGCATTTTCAGGGCTTGCATGTGCCTCAAGCCCTCAAAGTGCTGACCGAGCTGCAAAAGCAAAGCATGTCTACACATCAGGATGAACTCGAGATCGCATGGCGCAGCGAGGCAGGTGACTTATCAACACGTCTACCTACAACACGTTTATACTAACACCGTCCGCAGATTTATGACGGTGGTTGCGCAGGCTGTACTGGATGATATGGTACTGCAGCTAGGGTTCTTGCTGCATTTCAGCAACGTTCTGGTTTGTCTCAGTGTGTCAGCGCACAACCCTGCGGTAGCATGGTCTGATGAAGTGCGACTGTTGGTGATTATTGTGTACAGCTCAGACTCCACAGGAACCAACAAGCATTGTAGGAGTAATCAGACTGGTTTGCTAGCGCTGTCAGCCACAGATACAGATGCATGAGCTTGTCCCCACGAAGCATGTATGCTGGGCACCTGCTGCAACGGACCCCTCAAAGCTACGGTCTGTGCTGCTGCACTCTGAACATTACAAGGGCTTACGACTGTACGAGCAGCACATCCACAGCAGCGCTAGCAGCGACAGGCTGCAGCAGCACGCCTGCAGCAGCTATGCGCTTACGCGCGAAGAGATGCCTGATGGCGCCATCAGGTGAGGCAGCTGTGCCTGCGTTTCCCAGAAAAGCTGTCAGGTGAGTATTTTGACAGTGGACATATGGGGACTGTCGCAGCGGGTTGATGATCAAGTCTGCCTGTGCAGCTGTTGCACTGGCACTGGCTGCCTTTGGATCCTGTGCGGCACAGCTGGCGCGTACAGATGGCAGTGCCACGCACACGCACACAGGGAACGTTGCACACCAGGTTCGCAGCAGCGGTAATTGCTTTGCTTTGCAGAGGTGCAGCAATGTTCCCACTGCTCCTCAGTGTGCGCTGCTACGACCGTCACCCTCCTGTGATGTGACAGGTGCACAGTGTACGGCAACTTGGACCATGGCAAGCCAGATTACGCCCATGCAGCACAGCAGATCATACAGCAGCAGCCGGAGGTGTGCAGGTTTTCGGCACTGCCCAACGCAGCAGTGCAGCATATGCGCCAAGTGTTTGAGGCCAGCGCCTACCAGGAGTGCTACTTCAACCCCTGCCAGCAGTTTGTGCTGGCAGGGCCGCTGGCGGGTCAGATGCAGCATCAGTGCAGCAAACTGGCACAGCAGTATGCTGGAGCTTTTGAGTTGAGTACGCTGCAGCAGCAGGATGCAGCTCTGGTCAATGGCTTGTGGACCTTCAGGTAGGCGCAGCAGCTGTAGCAAGGGAGTGCAGTATGAAAAGGCTGCACAACAGCTAGCAATTGACCTGCAAATGTCGGCAGCTGCGCGCACACGGCACACCACCAGCAATTCAGCTGAGTTGTGCGTAATTGTCTAAGGTATGTCATTGCGCGGAATGACAGGGTGTTGCAAGTGCTCTTCAACCACAGTACACTTCCTTGTTGTATTCACATCCCACTCGACCTGTACCTTGCCACCTGAATTGTCTTTCACATCCTGGGTGGTACTGCTGCTGCTGTTGGTGCTGACGCCTGCGCTGCTGCTGTATGCAGGAGCCCTGGGTCGCAAGCCATGATAGAGCAGCTGATCGCAGAGCGCCACAATGCATGTGTGCGCAGCACCACCACGGGCGAGTTGCTGTCCTGGGTGCTGGAGGTGGAGCCCGGCTGTGCCGGCATGTTGCACACAGTGGACAGCCAGCGCAGGAAAGGCCTAGGCAGGTGGGCCTTCACCAGCCTGCTCTCCAAGCTGCAGCTGCAGCATCAGCAGCAGGACGAGCAGCTGCTGCAGCAGCAGCAGCAGCAGCAGCAGGCTTGCTCGGCAGGCGGTGCGTACACCAACGGTCGTGACGCCTCCAGCAGTGCTGCTGGCGTGGTGGGCAGGCCATGGCCTGGTGGGCATGTGTACTGCTATGTGGTGCAGGGGAACACGGCATCCATGCAGCTGATGGAATCGCTGAGCTTAACCAACACAGGCACTTACGTGTGGATGGGGTTCAAACAGCGGTGATGCATTGGGCATATGCCGAGTTTTCAACAGTGGCTGCTCCTTGTGCAAGAGGGAACTTCTCTAATACCCAAGTTCCTGCCTGGTTGGTGCAATGTTGGTCGTCATTCTGCTCAGGCATGCTGTGAGGGTGATATACAGTCTCCAAGCCAGACATCGACCCGGAGGGCAGACAGTCGTACCTCTCCCACAAGCCCGCACAAGAAGACCTGGGACTAATTAGGTGACCACATGAAACCGCCGGCCCCCCCTCCATCCGAGATGTGTACTGCAGTCCACCATGTGATTGAAGGACAGACAGATTGGTTACATTGGGTTCCAGTCACCATCTCACATACTGTCGTCAGACCGCCTTGCCTGCATGTATCATTTGCCTTGAGAATCGCGAGAAGATGATAGCACGAGCTGTGAGGCACACATCGCGTCAACAGCCATGCCATGCACAACAGTGCTGGACGTCTGCTGTCTTATACACAAGTGCTACGGCTTGCTGCACAAGCAGAGCCTGCATGTACAGAGCGAGCACTGAAGCTTGTTATGCAGGCCATGTCACCAATAACGCCACTGTGGCAGGCACCAGCTGCAGCTGAGCATTCCCTGGCAACAAAACACAGTTGAAGCAACAACACCGAATGCAACAGCAAAGCACCCTGCGTTTACTGTAAGAACTCGTACTGTACCTACGCACATGAGAATTACATGGTGCACAATGCTGGTGCACCAACCGCATGTGATACGGGCATAACGTGCACCAGCGTTGGTGTGTCCCAACACGCTGAGCCATGTAACAAGCTAGACGCTGACTCAGCATCAACAGGCAGGCGATGCTGCCTGCATGTACACTGCAGCCTGCCACGCTGCACCTGCTCATCCCTTGATGGTGTACTTGTCACCTGCAGGAGCAGGAGCAGCAACAGTAGCACATACAATCGTTGATCTGCCCCGCTGTATGCCTGTGATTGACAAGCACATGTAACGACAGAGCTGCACAGAGCAGCAGTGCCAGCCAGTGTCGCCTCTACCTTTCTGCAGCTGTAGACCACATCATCACCCCAAAAACAACCAAGCAGCACAAGATCTTGTCAACAAGTACTCACCGTAGTCCGCCTCTGGGTCAAAGATCTCCCAGCGGCTTGCTGGGAAGATGTGTTTGTTCCGCTCATACCAGTGGCGCTCAACGATCTGCAGGTGAGCAGGCACAGAAACAGGCAGGCAGTTTGGTGGCCAGAAAAATGTGGGAGACGGCAGATGTTATCATGGAGAGGGAAACAGCAGATGCTGCTTCACCCGCAGCTTCACCCGCTCTCCCCTGCAACCCACTCACTTCTTCCCGCCAGGACCAGCTGCTGGTTGCTGAACAAAGCCTAATGCACGCAATTCAACCCTTGCTGCTTGACTGCTGACAAACAGTCGCTGCAACCTGATCCTGCTGGGTGCAGCTGTGGTGCAGCCGATGGCGTTGATGCTATGGCTTGGATGGGTGGTATGATGATGGTGATGGTGATGATGATGGTGATGGTGATGATGATGGGTGCGCCTGCAGCGGCCGGCCACCTTTCCCGCGTGCACGTCCTGGCTCTCCATGCTGGCGTCCCCCAGCATGCGGATGTCATCCTTCACGCCAAAGTCGAACAGAGGCCCTGACTTGCCACGCGCCTTGTTCACAATGAGCTCGTAGAAGGTGTGGTGGTGCGGCAGGATCAGATCTTCCTGCAGGCCACAGCACATGGACCAGCAGGCAGGCAGGCAGGCACCAATGCAGGCAGGAATGAACGATTTATTTAAATGATCTACAAGTGGTGTAGTCACACTCGACACACGCGTAAGACGAAGGAAACAGCGTGTGTGATGATGAGGGTGCATCATGCGCCTCCCCAACCTCCTACCGTGCTGATCTGACTCTAGGCAGGGTATGCAGGCAGGTGCTCAGGTGGGAGCAGCACAGCGGCATTCTCGGCGGACAAAACTGACCAAACAAAGGCTGACGTGGGCTTGCAGCTCTGCAAGAGATGCGCACAAACCACAAGGAACGCATGCAGGGAGGCGCGCCACCCCTGCAGACACACGGTTCCTGGACCACAGCACCAGGGGAGCTCACTGCCGTTGACCACGCTCCACTCCTGATGTACATACTCAGCAACTGCCCAGGCACAATCCGGCCATCCACCCATAGCCTGGCCGCCCTGCTAACCCTTGCAGCTGCCCACAGTCGACTCCTGCACTGGCAGCGTAGCTGGTGTGCTGGCCACCTGCCTGCCTGCCTGCCTGCCTGCCCCCCCCCCCCCCCCCGCACCTTGATGTACATCATGTTGTCCACGCTGACCGCGCGCAGCTCCCTGAACTGGGGCGCCAGCTGCTCACGCACCGCCTTGAGGAACACGCCTATGCTGTCACCCTTGCGCACAGTCACCTGCAGCCAGCCAGCCAGCGGTGCAGGAGCACCCCGCACCACAACCATGGAGCAGCCGTGACATTGCGCACGCGCCGTGCACAGTGGCTTGGTTCCAATGCTACAGCAACGGCTGCCACTGCCCCTTAACACAAGCAGCAAGGCTACCAGGACGTCACAGCACGGAAACAGGATCGGTCCAGCTGCAGCAGATTCCTGTCTCCCAGGCAGAGCCTGCATGTCCCACCTTTCGCCTGTGTCCGCTGCCGTCCCAATAACTGTACACGATCTCCAGCGTCTCGTTCTTGATGGCCTCCTGCTGCTGCACCCACTCCTGCAAGCCACAGCAGCAGGCAGCAAACCACATTGCCAATGCCACATGGTCGACCACCACATGAAGCTTGCGTCACAAGCCAACACCAGCGCGCATGGCATGTGGCGCAGCGCTGCTCCCAAGCCCCCAGCACTGCTCAAGGCCAGCTGTGCTGTACTGGCATGGCTTGGTACATGCACCTTCCCCAGCCCACTGAATTTTATGCCTCGTCCACACACGGCTTGTCCCTTTGCCTAACGACGCACTGTGCCTGCTGCCTGCTGGTGCCACGGCCCATGCACCCCCCCCCTTCCCCTGCCCTGCAGCCGCTCACGGCTCGCAGCCGCCGCTTGAGCTCCTCCTCCTGCGCCTCCCTGTCCTTGTCGGGCAGGAAGGCAGTCTGCACGCCAGGGTCCTTGCCGAGCTTGCTGAACCGGGGACGCTTGGCGGCAGGAGCAGCTGCTGCCTCTGCTGCCTCTGGTGCCTCCACTGCTGGGGCTGCTGCAGCTTCTGACGCGCTTGGAGCTTCGTCGCCATTAGTGCTGGCAGCAGCTGCAGGACGTTTGCCTGCTGCTGGTGCTTCCTGCGGCTCCTCCTCTTCTTCCTCCTGCAAACAGGACAGCCCAGGATGCAGAGCAGAAAGGGCACACACAGGATGGAGAGATGTGGAAAAGCGATGTGAAAAGAGATGTGAAAAGAGATGTGAAAAGAGCTGGTGGAAGGGTTGCGCACAGAGCTGCGGCTGCATAAACACATGTGAATCTTGACCATGCTGCTTGCAGGCAATCTGGTGATGAGCATGCATGGTCACCATGCAGCTTTGTCACCATGCACCTTGCTTCTGCTGCTACCACCAGCATGACTGTATCTCGAACCTAAGCCCTTGCAAACTTGCCAGCTAGCAGCCAACAGCTGTCGGCCTACTCACATCAGCTGCAAATGAAAGCTTGGCTTTGGCCTTCTTCTTCTCTTTCTCCTTCTTTCGCCGCTCCTTCTCTGCTGCAGCTGTTGCCTCTGCCTCTAGACGCTCGCGCAGCTCATCCTCTGCTAGGCGATCTTGGATGGTGTTGCGCTTCTCCAAAAACTCCTCACGCGTTACCAGACCAACGGTCTCGTTCTTGAAGGCTGCCTCATAAGCTTCAGAGCGGGAGGAGCCAAATTGGCGCAGGCCTGCTGCTTCCCTACGCTTCTTCTCTTGCAGCTCCTCAAATTTCTTTCTCTGCTCTCCTCGCTGCTTGTCTAGCTTGCGTATCCGTTGACTATCCTCAGTCGAGCCCACATAGCCGTTGGCAAACATGGTGAACGCGAGACTGCTGCTGCCACTGTTGCTGCTGCTGCTGGTGGAGGAGATAAGTAGTGGCTGATGTCTCCACACTGAGCATCAACACACACCTAGCGACGTGTTCAAACTTAGATTACAAACTGCAGGCAACCCCTCACCATTACGCATTGCCTCGCCAGCTCTGCAAGCCCTTGTAACTGTCAGTCTCACACCTAGAGAAACCCTTTTTTGTCCAAGCCTGGTCTCCTTGCCGCTTGACTCAACTGCGTGAATTGATCCGTTAGCTTGTCCCAGTTGCCATGCTTTGTCTGTCATCTTGTCCTGTAGTTGTAGGTTCCACAGTCACCCACCAGAGTTGTTGTCGCAAGATGGAGTGCAAGCACATGCCGATCTCTTTGATTTGTTTATTCTAATGCTAAGCAGCCATGCTGGCACGGCTATTAGAGCAGACCACCAGGCGCTGCCCACCACCTTGCTGTCTGGCCAAAGACAGTTCACCCTCAGTCACCGAGCCAGTGAGGTGAGCGTGTTGCTGATGCGGCTGAAGTTACTTGCAATGTATCATAGCACCTGCTGAATGTGCAATGTGTCCATCAACGGCACAGCAGGCTATTGAACCACCCTGTGTCACTGCAATAAGTTGTCCACCCCCTCGCGTGACATTGACCCACCTATTGCTGCTCCTGTGCAGGGCGAGCGCTGCAGCAGTTCCTGGGTCCTCACCAAGCCATGCTGACATAACCATACAGGTGAAAGCTGCAGATGATGAAGCAACTTGCAACCATCGGATGGGCAACTCAACTGCTGCTTCAAATTTAAAATCACGCACGTATCACACCACTTTCTTCACTTTGTGTGCTTGCATGCTGCTCTGGGAGAGGACTGCACTATGTGTCTCAGCATAAGGTTCCCTTGCTTCACTTCACTGCCTTTGCCCTGATGCAACAAATCACATTGAATACTCAATTGTTCTCTACCACACTGACTTGCAGACATTCTACCAGTCTGGCCAGCTCCATGCAGCCACTGCAGTCAGTGTGCTGCTTGACCCTCACAGCACCCTGGCAGCAGCCGCAGCAGTTGCAGGTAGCGCGCAGCACAGGCCAGCAGCAGCATCTCCTCTGCATGGCACCACCCAGCAGCAGCAGGAGAGGCAGCAGCTGGTGCCACAACCTCAAGAACATAGCCAGATGCAACAGCTTCACCAAAACCACCACCACCAGCAGCAGCAGCAGCAGCCTTGCAGGCCAGAGTCCGCAGCTGTGCCACCTCAGCTGCTGAACCACCAGTCATCTGCATGGCAGCATGTGCTGCAGCGCCCAGTCTATGTGCGTGGCCAACTAGAGCAGATGGCACAGCTCCTGCGCAGCTGCACCTCTATCAAGCAGCTGCAGGCACTCCTGCAGTCTCACATGCAGCAGATGCCGCCCATCTGCCTTGCCGTGGCTATGCAGCAGCTGGCAGCACTGCATCGTGCTGACAGTCAGCAGCAGCTGGGGCTGGGCAAGGCTGCAGCAGCCCAGGGCAGGGCAGGCAGTGAAGCCCTGGCTCAGCAGCTGTCCCGGGCACTGCTGCAGCAGCTGCATGCTGCAAGCCCACAGGCGTTGACGGCCTTCCTGACTGCAGCTGCTTCAGCAAGGCCGCTGGCACTGCCACCTGATGTGCTGGAACAGCTCGCATCTGACTTGGTGCACAGAGCACTGCATGTGGCCTGCCAGCAGCACCACCAGCAGCAGCAACAGCAGCAAGGTAGCAGCAGCAGCAGCAGCGCACCTGGGCAACCCCAGCCTGCTGCGCCACCCGTGCAGCAGCAGCAGCAGCAGCAGCAGCAGCAGCAGCAGCACATGACTGCCAGAGCAGCATGGGCGTTAGCACAGCTGCAGCTACGGCAGCCTGCCCTGTGGTCTGAGCTGGCCAGCGTTGCAGGCGAGGCGCTGGAGCAGCTGGGCACGCAGGACTGTGTGCTGCTGTGCTGGGCGATGGCGCGCGCCCGACACAGAGACCCACGGCTCTTCCATGCACTGCTGCAACGGGTGTCCGGCTGCGCCAGGCAGTTGAGCCCCGACAGCATCAGCTGCCTGCTGTGGTCGGCTGCGCGTGTGGGGCACTACCACCACGCCAGCGTGTGCGCACTGGTGCTGGCAGCAGCAGGCAGCATGGAGCGCTTCAGCCCCTGCGCACTGAGCAGGTGCCTGTGGGCGTGCGTGGCGATGCGGCACTACGAGCCGCGCCTGCTGCGCGCCGCACGCGTGCGTGCGCTCGCGCGCATGCAGCTGTTTGAGCCGCACAGCCTGGTGCTGGTGATGTATGCACTGGCCAAGTTTGGGGTGCAGGACGAGCAGCTTGCAGCAGCGGTGGCGGGGCAGGCGCTGCAGTGCCTGCCTGGCTTCACCATGCAGGGCCTGGCAAACATGGCCTGGGCTGTGGCAAAGCTGCAGCAGCAGGGCAGCCAGCAGCAGAAGAGGGGCCGCACCAGCGGCAGCAGCAAAGGCAGGAAGCAGCAGCGGCAGCAGCAGCATGACAAGACAGAGCAGCAGGTGCAGCGGCGGCTGCTTGCTGGGATCTGTGCAGCAGCTGCGCCTCGTCTGGGCGCAGCCAAGCCGCAGGAGGTGTGCAACCTGCTGTGGGCGTGCGCCGTGATGCGGCTGCAGCACCAGCGCTGCTTTGAGGCAGCAGGGGCACGCCTGGTGGCCGTCGCAGAGGACGCCACCCCCCACGACCTGGCGCAAGCGGTGTGGGCCCTGGAGGTGCTGCGGCACCGGCGCAAGGCCGTGCAGCAAGTGCTGGTCCTGCAGGCGCTGAACAAGCTGCACCTGTTTGGGCCGCAAGCGCTCAGCAACTGGGCATGGGCCGTGGCATCTGCAGGCATGCAGCTGCCACGTGGCCTGCCGGCTGCTGTTGCGCAGCAGTTCCAGGTGCTGCTGCCGCAGCTAACTGCGCAGGGCACAGCCACCACCCTCTGGGCGCTGGGCAAGATGGGCCGCGCGGCGCTGACGCCGCAGGTGATGCATGCAGCCAGCAGGCACATCCTGGCCAACCTGGCTTGCTACAATGCGCAGGACCTGTGCAACGTTGTGATGGTGTGTTGCAAGGCAGGCTACCGGGAGCCAACCTTGCTGCAAGGCCTGGCAGGGGCAGCAGCAGCTGCAGCTGCAGCAACACTGGCCAGCAGCAGCAGCAGCAGCAGCAGCAGCAGCAGCAGTGCTGTGCAGCTCGGCAGTGGCTTGCTAGCACCAGCAGCAGCGGCAACAACAGCAACAGCTGTAGCTGGCGCTGCAGTGAGTGCGCATGCCAGGGCTCCGCTGCAGTTCAGCAGCCCCCTGGCTGCAGCTGCCCGCAGTGCAGTGCGGCAAAAGCAGCTCACAGCCCAGGGTGTGTGCAACCTGGTGTGGGCCTTTGCTGGCCTGGGCTGGCATGACCCACTGCTGCTGCAGCGGCTGGAGCAGCTGGCTGTGCAGCTGATGGTGCGGGGTCAGCTGCAGCCTGAGCGCATTGCTGGTCTGCTGCAAGGCTTTGCTCTGCTGGGTGAGAGCTGTGAGGCACTCCTCAGTACGCTTTTGTCAACCAGGCCAGCAGCAGCACAGGAGCGGGGCGCAGGCAAGAGTAAGCAGCACCCGCAAAGCAACAGCAGCAGCGGGGCGCGATCATTGCAGGCAGTGAAGCAAGCAGCAGGGCACCCCATGGCTCTGCAGCCAATGCAGCAAGGTCTGCTGCTGCTGTGCTGGCCGGCTGACTCATTGGCGCTGTTGGTGTGGGCCGCTGCCGCCAGTGCTGCCCCACCACACGCATGCCGACATGTTGCTGGCTGCATTGGCGCAGCTGCAGACACTGGGAGTGTCTGGCCTGAGCCAGGCACGCCGTGCGCAGCTGCATGAGGCACTGGTGCTGCTGGCGACTGAGTGGGGCGTGATTGCATGGGGTGAAGATGGAGGCCTGGCCTGGAGCAACACCAACAGCAGCAGCAGCAGCAGCAGCAGCAGCAGGCAAAGTACTCAGCCACCAGCCAGCCGAGGATCGCTGGTTGCAGGGAAGCCGGGAGGCAGGCCCCAGCCGGGTGGTGCTGCTGGTGCGCCGCATGGCGTGGCCAGCGCTCCGCAAGGTGCCGCGGCAGTGCTGTCGGGGCGGCTGGTGAGGCAGTGTGCAGCAGCATGGCAGGAGCAGCAGGCCGACAGCGTGCTGAGCCAGGTGGAGGAGGAAGTTGTGCAGGCGCTGCAGAGCATGGGCCTGCAGCCCCTGATGCAGCGCTGGGTGCAGCCGCAGTCAAGCAGCACAAGCGGCAGGCCCGGCCGTGATTTGGGCGGCTGGTCACACCACACGCTGCGTGTGGCTGTGGGTGTGGCCGGGGACAGCCTGTGTCCTAGTCGTCCCCCTGTGGCTGTGGACGTGCTGCCGCCTGCTGCTGTGAGCAGCAGCTGGCCGGTCAGGGTGCTGGGCCGCACAGCGCTTGGGCAGCGCTGCCTGCAGGCTGCTGGCTGGCAGGTGGTGTGCATCACATGGGAGGAGTGGGAGGGCCTTGCACAGCAGCGCGGAGCACAGAGGCAGCTGCTGCAGCGTGTGCTGGGGTGGAGTAGCAACTGAGGATGCCGTGCGTGGTATCGTGTGGCTGCTTGTGATGGTAATGATAGTGCTTCTACCCTAGTGGTGATTGTTATTAAATTTAGAGGGTCTGGGACGCATTGTACATTAAACTGATTTGTGGCGCAGCAGCCATGTGACCACCCTGTGTGCAATGACTTCAGTACATTTGTAGTGTTGCAGTCATACTGTTGCAGTCATACTGTTGGTGGCTGGGGTATGCTGACTTTCCGCTTTCTGCTTGCATGGTTGTATCAGTGCCGGCTGTCTGCCCGTGTATGCGAGGCGCTGTGTCCTGATACACCAGTGCAACCATTGTGGCAGGGTGCCAAGCCCTGCATGCGCATGCCGCAGTGAGCCATCCGGCACACCAGCGATGTGCTTGCGGCAAGATTTGCTGGCATGTGACACTCAAACCCCGCTACTATACTGCTTATGTGCGGAAGTGGCACATAGCTTCTATGTTAGATGCACATCTTATAATGTCTGGTGGCGATGTCCGGTGTTTGTGTTGCCTTTTTCCAGGTGCTGGCAGCCTCCTACTGCTGCATTGGTGGAAACGCTGCTGCTGTATTCCCCTATGGTTTTTTCAAGCAGAATGCAATGTGTGGCAGCAGGTTGAGGGCGAGTTGCATCGACAGCTATGCCATCTGCTTGGACATGGTCAAAGCCGTCAGCCTGGGAGTTCTGTCTCGGCCCGGGAACACCGTTAATTTTGTCTTGGTCACCAAGAAAAACATGGTTCGACTTCAAAACTTTTTGCATCAAGATCGCTAGAACGCCTGGTGGTCTAGAAGCAGCGTTAAAAGCCCTGGAGGCCAAACCTGAGAACTTGAAGGACAGCCAACCGATGATCAACACGCAAAATTTACTAATTGTGTTACTATATGCTTTGCGCCAACTATCTGTCAAATTTCTCAATTGCTGTGCCGAAGCACTGTGGACACCTCAGACCGTCATCTGATTGAGGCCCATACAATGCAGCTGGCTTGCGGGAATGCACGATTGGCGGTTCGCTGTCCAGCAGCAAGGCGCAACCATGCAGTTGCTCGTCAGCCGGCAGTGCAGAGAGCAACCTGCAACTTACAACCACGTCTGCTAGTGCGGATGCTGGCTGCAGAGGTTAGCCTAGATCGCCACTTTTGTACTTTTGGCCCGGCAGGATGTGCTTATTCAGTGCTTCTGGTACACAGCGGCCCAGCGTTGTGCTGCTGTTGGGTGGCGCTGCACAGTGCATGCCGCTGCTGCTGGCAGCAGCATGCAATGACACAGCTTATGCATGCAATGACGCACCTTCTGCACGTGTGCAGCCATTGACACTGTCATGCGGTGTTGTGATGTACAGGATGCTGCAACAGCAGAAGCAGAGGCGCCAGCAGCTGCAGAGGCAGACAGGTGGGGCTGCATGCTAGGCACAGCACGGCGCAGCACGCTGCTGTCACAAGCAGCATGCATTGCACAAACCGAGGCTGCATGCATGGAAGGGAAGTGCGCAGTGCGCAAATGCAGTGCACAAGTTGAACACGTGAGGCGTGCGAGTAATGTGACTGGTGTAGAGTTGTAAAGCAAGTGTGGTGAAGCAATGGTTGCAGGAGCAGGCAACACTGTGTTGTGAAGTCTGCAGCCAGGCCTCGAGCATTGGGTTGTCTATGCTGTAGCTGTTTGCATATGCCGTCGCATGAGTATTCTGGTGCTGTTGTCCCTGCTTCCTACAGCAATGGTGCACACGAGCAGATGCTGTCACCACTGGACCGTGCCAGGCAGGCGCTTGAAAATGACAACCTGGACAAATCGTTGATGGTGAGTCACAAGTCGCTGATGGATGTGAGTGACAACAGACTGTAGGGATGCTCTGGCACTGGCAGGACAAGTGCACTGTCACGAGTTGCCAGGGTGGACTGCCGAAAAGCGAGGTGTGAGGGTGGCGCAGCTGAGAGGGCGCCAGCAGTGGTCGTGAAGGGGGCGCAAGCGCAGGTGGTCCTTTGGTGCGTGCGGTTGCTGGCAGCCAGTCATGTGCAGGCACACTATGGGAGCGACTGAGGGCCGCACGGCATCGCTGCAGTGGGCCTGCTTGTCGAGCGCGAGATGCTTCACTCGCTGTCGTGCCGGTGTGCTGCAGCTTCATGCGCGCATGTGACTTGAACTGGAGTGCGGCTGCTCCTTGCCTGCCGCCTGGCGCTGCACCTTGCAGGCTGAGCTGCTGGCTGAGCTGGAGGGAGAGCTGTTTGACCTGCGGGACCAGCTGGCAGCATCAGCAGGTGAGGCCACTCAGCAGCAGCAGCGGGCGCCGGGCGGCTGGGGCGCTGTGTTGCCGTCGCTCAAGCAGCGGCTGCGACTGCCATGGCAGGCTCCTTTTAAGTCGCCGGGCGACAGCAGGCTTGGTACGTATGTTGGTCGGCAGCATAACACCATGTGTCCTGCAGCTTGCAGCTTGCTGTGGAGCAGGATTCAACAAGGCGATAAGCCCAGCTGCAAGCTACTGCTACACTCGTGCTTGTCTGCGCAGCTGCGCTCAGCTCCTTGTATGCGCACCAGTCACCGCTGTTGTGCATTCTGCATGTGTGCCTGCCTCCTCCTTGCCTAGGCGCAATGCATGCCGACGCAAGGGCTGCAATTGCAGTCGTTGCATGCTCTGATAGCACCCCACTGCGGGTTTTGCATTCGCAGGCGTTGCATCCAAGGCTGAGGCACTTGAGGGCAGCCTGTCAGCCAGCAAGGACCAGCTGCTGCGCCTCACGGCAGACTTTGATAATTTCAGGAAGCGCACGGTGAGGCAGGGGTGGGCCAGGGAGCAGGCAGGGCTGGGTGTCAGCATGCGGGTCGGGTAGGTGATGCGGGTGCAGCTGTCGTTACTGCCACTGGGCCACCCTTGCCTATGTCAACAGCTGGAGTCATATCAGGCTGTTCAACTGCAGCTGGGAACTGCAGCTGGGATGCTAAGTTTTCAGTGGATATGTAAAGGCCGTGTTGCAGATCCAAGCTTCCTGGCCGACACCCAAATACTGCTCTTTCACTGCTGCCCCTGCTGCAGGCTGCTGAGAGGGACGAGCTGTCAGCACGTGCCAAGGGTGACGTCGTTGCTGGCCTGCTGCCCCTGGTCGACAACTTTGAGCTGGCCCGCACACAGGTCAAGCCGGAGACGGAAGGAGAGCAGAAGATCAACAACAGCTACCAGGTGGGCGGACTGCACAACCCTGGCCTTTGCCTGCAGCTGCTGTAGGCGCGTGCTTTGTGTTTTGTGTAGTGGTGCAACGTTCACCACAGTACACCAACGAGGTAGGTCGCAGCAGCAATGCGCTGTGTAAAGCATGCAGGCAATGTGTATGGAGCCCGTAGGTGCCTTAGCTGTACATGCGCTGCTGATGTTGATGCTGCCGGGCCTGGCTGTGCGTGCTTGCAGGGCCTGTACAAGCAGATGGTTGAGTTCATGAAGGGCCTGGGCGTGGACACAGTGGACACTGTGGGCGCACCCTTCGACCCCGAGTTCCACGAGGCCATCATGCGCGAGCCGAACGATGAGGTGCCTGATGGCACGGTGCTGCTGGAGTTCCGCAAGGGCTTCAGGATGGGTGAGCGGCTGCTGCGGCCCGCCATGGTCAAGGTGTCGTTCACGGAGAACGCAGCACCCGCGGCCACCGCAGACACAGACTCCGAGCCAAACAGCATCGACGAGGCACCCTGATGAGGGGCGGTGCGGTGGGGTGGCCTTGGGCTGGGGTGACACGGGCGCAGTGTAGGTACGATTGCAGTTGGTGGTGTCAGCAGTGGTGATCGGGGGCTGCTGCTGCTGAGGTTGTTCTGGCTGTTCTCAGCAGCCGTCAAGACGTACATCATTCTGTTGAAGTCAATGCTCAGCTTCATGTTTAGGGGCATTGAGGTCGCTGTTGATGGCCAAAATCTGGTCAGCAAATGGTGTTGTAACCACACACCCTTGTGCACCTTCGTCTCTCAGTGCACTTGTGCATGCTATGAGGAAAAAATTATGAGCAGTCATGAGCTGGATGGCCTGTGAAGTCGCGTGCCTTGTTTGAACCTGGTGAATCCTCCTGCAGGCATTGTGAGTAACGTTTGGCATGTCGTGGCAGCTGGTGTGCAGGGTGCGTGTTTGGGCACAGCCAGGCTTTGGCGCAGTATTGCATGAGGAAGTCGGGGGGCCCTGCTTCTCCCTGCTTTTTCCCCTTGAGGTTACGGTTCGGCTGCGTACAACAGCCAGCTGTGCCTTGAGACACAGTGCAGCTGCTTGCATAGTCAGCTGTGGATGACCTCACCCAAGCACGTCTGCGTCAGCGCATGTCGTGCACATGGTTCGCGGTCTAATACTTCAGTTTCGGGCCGCGTGTCGTACACAGGCACTGCTATCGACTGCAGTTGCAGCCTGTCATGTTGTGACCTGAGCATGCTGTGAGAGGCTGGTAGGTGTGGGGTGTCCGTCGTACTGTGACGGCCAGTGCGGCATGCCGTCATGCGATGCACGTCCTCACCGTGGGGACGTGCAGTGACTGCACTCTGAAGTACTGAAATCACTACGATTGCTGGCAAGTTTTGCTCAGGTGTAATCAAGGATATAAACCTGAGATAAGCTGGTCAACTCGGTGTATTGCCAAACACGTGTCACCAGATGATTAGGTACGCAGCTTATCAACCCAGTATGCACCAGGTAATGTCGACTGTGGAAGGAACCAGCACTTATGCCGGTGCACAGATGGCCTGCCGCAAAGAGACACAGGTAGGCAGCCAGGTAGCAGTGGATTGGTGTGCGGCGTCCTCAATGTGAACAACATGCCCAAGGCAGGTCAAAGCCTGGTGGAAGTTTGCCAATTACCGAATTACCAATTACCGAATTACCAAAGTAGGGCCACTGGCCCACCCGCAAAGGAGCCAAACAAGGCTCATGGGGTCCATAAAACTCAAAAGAAGACCATCAACCGAAAGAAGCCGCAACCTTAACAAGCTCAGAGAGCTCAGAACTCAGAAAGGAGCCAAACAAGGCTCATGGCGTCCAAAATGTCTCTCCACAACCAAAGGGGGAAAGGGAGGCAGAGCATGCACACACAAGCAGCCAACATACAGCATAGCCTAGCAGTAAATCCATGCGAAAGGGCACAATATCTGGTAGCAGCATAGGTTTACTCAAAAATTATTACTCAATTACTCAAAAATCTGCGCTGCGACATCATGGGCTTTGTGGAAACCAAGGAGGCGCCAGGGAAGCTACGGCCTGCCGATCTCATTCCGGGCTACACATACATCAGTAAGGCCAGGCCTCTTGGGGAGAATGGGTGTGCCAGTGGTGGTGTTGCGGTTGCTGTGCATGCCGCTGTTGCCAATGCTGTGAAAGTGTTTGCTTTTGCTGATCAGCAATACGAGGATGCACTGTGGCTAGTGATGCCAGGGCAGAATGGTGCTCCTAAGCTGTTTATTGGAGTGGTGTATATGCCTGATATGAACAAGCATGCGCCAGTGAGGAGGGCTGCTTACTCAGCGCTGCAGGAGGACCTCGCATACCTGTCGAGCAGAGGCTCTGTGTTGATCATGGGTGACTTTAACGCCAGGGTGGGGCAAGGTGCAAGCCCCACAGATCGCATCGGCATGCATGGCGAAACAACCACAAACAACAATGGCGAACTCCTTCTCTCGCTGCTCAATGCCGTCAATCTCTACTCACTGAATGCCCGCACAGCACCCACCTCTCCCCACCAGCACATCACATGTGACAGGTCCCACAGGGGCACCGCGCGGAGGTCCCTCAATGACGACATCATTGTGTCTGGAGGCCCTGGCACAGCTGGGCGCTGCTTATACGTCCACTATTACCGTGCTACAACAGCAGGTTTCTGCAGCTCAACTTACGGCCAATGCTGCAGTACAACAAGCACATGCGCAGCTGCTGGGAGCACTTCGTCAGGCGGTCAATGCCAGTTTTGGGTTTAAAAGGGTCTGGGTTGGCAAGTCCTTCCCGTGGTGGACACAGGAGCTGACAAATGCTGTGCAGGCCAGGGTGCAGGCCTTTACACAGTACAGGGAGTCCGGCATTGTTGCAGACTGGGATGCATTTGATCAGTAGCGCAAGGCTACTGCACAGCTTATCAAAGCAGCTGAGAAGCAGCACAAACAGCGATGCGAGCATGCAATCACTGCAGCGTACAGAGACCGCTTAAATGATGACAGCACGCTTGGGGAGAAGGATATGTGGCAGCTTGTGCGTCGCCTGTGCCCTAAGCATGTCAGCGAGGCCGTGTACAGTGTCATGCAGCACCCCTCAGGACAGACGGCTTCAACCCCTGCAAAAAAAGCAGATGCATTCAAATGCCACTATCAGCGTGTTGGTAGCCATGCAGCGTTTGCCGCCGCTAACCCCCAGTTCGACCCAGCGCACATGACACAGGTTGCCGCCAATGTACAGCAGTACCTTCATGACTCAACCGCACCTCATGCTGCCCCACCCTGCCCGCTGGACTTGCCCATCACTGCCGCCGAGGTTTCTGCATGCTTGCAGCGTCTACGCACAGGCAAAGCTGGCAACCCTGCAGAGGAAGGCATTGTCAACGAGCTTTTGAAGTACGGAGGCAACACAGTTGCAGACATGCTGCTGCAGTACTGCAGCCTCATGTGGCAGCTTGAGCAGGTACATCAGGTGCCGGGGACAGTCGTCAGCATGCCTAAGAAGGGCGATCTGACAGACCCAGGCAACTACCGCGGCATCACCCTGCTCAGCGTGCTCTATAAGTTCTACACCAGCGTCCTCAATCAGCGCCTTATCAAGTTTGCAGAGGGCGAACAGCAGGAGCAGCAGCAGCAAACACAAGCACAGCAGCAGCAGCAGCAGCAGCAGCAGCAGCAGCAGCAGCAGCAGCAGCAAGGCCAGCATTCAGCACAACAGCAGCAGCAGCAGCAGCCACGCGCAACTGCTGCTACAGCAGCAGCGGCGCCGCTGCTGCACGAGAGTCAGAACGGATTCCGCCCCAAGCGCAGTTGTGCTGACCATCAAAGCGTGCTCAGCGAGGTCCTTAATGGCAGGAAAGCTGAGGGAAAGGAGTCATATGTGTTGTTTGTTGACACCTTCAAGGCATTCCCTACAGTCTGGCTTGATGGCTTGTTCCAGAAGCTGTGGGATAAGGGTGTGCGTGGCAAGATGTTCCGTGTCTTGTACAACTTGTATCAGGGCACGCAGCGTGTGGTGTCTCATGAGGGTTGCACCACGGATAGGTTCACCTGCGACCTTGGCCTGCATGAGGGTGATGTTATTTCGCCCACACTGTACCTGTTGTTTATCGACGACTTGCTGCGTGACGTGCATGCAAAGCACCCTGGCGTTACCCTCATGGGCCCTCGTGACGAACCTGCAGGCCAAGTTGTGGCAGCCATGCAGGCTGATGACTTTGTTGCTGTCTGCGGGTCTCTGTCTGAAGTTCAGGCTGTGGCTGCAACTGTTTACAATTACAGTTGCCAGTGGCGCTTCAAGCTCCACAGCTTGAAGTCTGCCGTCATGCATGTGCTGCCAGCAAGACAGACCAGCCAGCTGGTCGACTCCGGCATTGTTTGGAACAATGTCCCTGTGCCTGTTGTATCGGAGTACTGCTATCTTGGCCTGTGGTTCAACAATACCTGTACACCACACATTTTGTGAAGATGCTGGCTAAGGTGCAACGTGTGAAGGGTGCGCTCATGCCAATTTGGAAGAGCCGCAGCATCAGTGTGGAGGTTAAACGCATACTGTTGCTGACGTGTGTCCGTCCCATTGTCGAATATGGCAGTGAGGTTTGGTTTCCATCCACAGCTAGGCAACTGCAGCTGATTGACAAAGTGCAGACAGACATCATCAAATGCGCAATGCGCTGTGGCACGGAGCGCCCATGCTCTTCAGCTCTCTTGGCAGAATGGGGTGTGAAACCGTTGCATATGTGGCTTCATCAGAGGGCTTTGGAGTACTACTACAGGATTCAGCGTATGCAGGGCGTTCGGCTGCCAAATCAAGTGTTTACAGCTGAATGGAGGCGTCCTAGTGATGCTGTGGCGGTGACACCGTGGCACAAGTATGTGCAGAGCCTGCTGTGCAAGTATGGTGTGAATGTTGTGACCGCGGAAGGCAGAGCCAGTGCGTGCAAGAGCCATGTCAACAAGCAGGTCAAGACACTACATGCTGAAAGGATTGCATGTGAAACGTTGGAACACTCCACTCTGAGTCGGTATGTGGCTCATGTGCATCCCACTCATGTTGATGCTATGGGTTTCAGGAGGCCTAGGCCGTACTTGCGTTCAGTGGCAATTCCACGTGGTATTGAATTGCTGTTGCGTGTTCGTATGGGTTGTCTGTGTGTACATGAGCGTACTAGTCAGTTTGGCGGTCGCAGAGCTAACTCCACTTCAGGATGTCCTTGTTGTGGTGCAGAAGTTGAGTCTTTGTCACACTTCATGTTTGATTGCCCTGCTACTTCTGCTCAGAGGGATGATATGTTTGCTGAGATCAGATCCCTGCCTGGTTGCGCTGAAAAGTTGCGCAGCGTTTTGTCCATGGCTGATTCGTCAATCAAGGTGTTGCGTTTTGTATCTGATGATATTTGGGGCAGTTCTGGAAGATGTCTGATGGTGTCACCGTGTATTGCTGCTTTTCTTGTCAAGTCTTGGGATGTGCGCAATGCATGCAAACATTTTGGAGCAGTGCTCCCTCCTCTTTCCGCCCCGGTGGGGCGCGAGGCCGATGGCGCTGATGCTATGGCTTGAATGGGTAATATGATGATGATGATGATGAGGTAGGCAGCTGCTGTCCTCCACAGCGCTTGAGCTGTGCCTGCAAATGTCAGGGAGATATTCCATACAGAACAACGACCAGCTACAGTGCCTACTTCTGTCAAAGCAACCCTGCTTAGTTGCTGCGTTGTTACTCTTTTTCTTACTTTACTTTACTTTACTTTTTCACATGCACCACTCACAAACCAAATATCAACCACCAAAGTAGGGCCACAGGCCCACCCACTAAGGAGCCAAACAAGGCTCATTGGGTCCCACAACAGCCAAGGAGTAATAATCCAACCAACTATTCCGAAGCCTCAACAAGTTCTAAAGATTCGTCTCTGAGGCGCTTGTGTCATTTGGGAGCACAGCATGCGCCATAGCCGGATCATTTCTAACCAGGAGATAATAGTAGATGAAAGCAGCAGCAGTTCTCTGCCTCTGCTGCATATAGTCAGCCAAACACCGTCCACGAGAGCTCACAGCAGCAGCTGGGCTCTGCCACCCTCCAAAAAAACAGCAAATAGCCGCCAGAAGCGATCGCGGACAACCTGATATGCGTCACATTCAAACACTAAGTCACTCAGTGAAACTCATCCTCAACACAAGATGGCTAACAACGACCGTTCCTGCAATGCCAGTCTGTGACAGACCACAGCACTGCATGCACTGCATGCTCTGAGAGGAGCTTGTAACCTACAGTGCAGTGTTGTAACCACACTGTTGAACGTTAAACCACAAAACACTGCCAACCCAACACAGGTCGAGACAGCAGCCCGTACTGCTGTTCAGCACACCCTGGTAACTCTTATTCTCAGGCAGCTAGCAGCAGTGGTAGCAAATGCACTCCGTAACAAAACAGACTGCACCTGAACACTGCAACTAAGGGTGCGGCATACAGGCTATCACTTATTATTTAACATGACCCATATGCCAGAGAACAAGATGCCTTTTGTTTCCACAAAGCTGGTGCCGACAATTGCTCACACACCATGGCAATCAATTGTCCGGACTTGAAATGTAGCATTATGTTACGGTGTTCACATCTCCTGTCCAATTTGACACATGCTGAAGATCACGCAAGCGTTGTCAGCTGTGCAACACACATGAAGTGCCATGTGCCCACACCAAAATAACCATGTACACAGGTGTGCAGGTTACAGGAGCAGAGAAATCGACTCAACAGTCACAGGTACATTTTATTTGTCATATGTCCTGTCTGCACAGGCGCAACCCACCACAAAACTTGCTGTGCATCACAGACGAGCCAACAGTTGGCAGGCAGCCTTTGTGCTCGAGGATGCGGCTATGCAGTCGGTTCAGTAATTTCTTGCTTATGCATCACTGGTGCAGGAGCGCTGCAGCGGCAGCAAGTGATAGCATTCCACTGTGACTCTGCAAATGCGGCAGCTCCTGGCAACCATCATGTGTAAGCTGAATGGAGAAACGCGAGCCCAACCTGCTGATGTGCCAGGTGGCACCACCGCGTGCACGTCTCCTCTACTGTGCTCAGCGGCGCTGGAAGTTGAGGCAACGGATGGCAGCCACAATAGCCACGCAGAAGGCCACCACAAAGCCGGCCATGATGCCAGCACAAGCCCCCACAAAAGAGCTCTCAAAGCCAAGCCAGTCTGCACAACACCGACAGCAGGAGCAGAGCAGGCATGGAAGGTGAGGCCTGGCGGCCGCATGTACACGGTAGTGCTGAAACCTTGCTGTGGCAGTACAGGCAGCCATGTGTTACAGGATCATAACTCAAAGACATGCATACATTCCATGCAACCCAGCTGCTGTGTGCTTGATACGTGCTGAGGTGCGGTGCACCCAAGATGCTGTGTGCTGCAGCTCACCCTTGAGCAGGAGCTGCACTGTGGTGGCCTGGCCTGGTCCCAGGACGATGGTGGAGGTCACGTCCCCCAGCTGTGATGCAATGATGCCGTACAGCATGTAGGACAGCGGGTTGAGCCAGTAGATCCAGGACCACCAGGCAGGCATGGCACTGTAGGGCAGGAAGAAGCCCGCAAACATGAACCACACACTGCAGAAGGCAGCAGCAGCAGCAGCAGCAGCAGCATCAATGACCAAATACAGAAGGCAGAGGTCAGCAGCTGAGTGTGAGGTTGTATTGCACGCACGTTGCATGCAGTTTGCGTGTTGAACCCCATGCCAACTAGCGGGCAACAGCTTCCTTGACCACCACAGGGACCATCAGGGCCAGGCAGCTGTTGGTAGTCAGCCACCACCAAAGTCCTGTTGAAGTTCACGGGTGTGGGCACTGCAATGCACGGCAAGCATTGCTGCCGTAACGTTGTGTGGGCACGGTAGCCCAGCCCACCTGTAAAATGAGCTGCTCATGATGGCCGCCAGCTCCAGCACCGGGCTGATGGCTACAGACATCATGCCTGCAGGGCAGCAGAGCACCAGCACACTCACAGTAGCCATAAAAGCAGCATAGGATCAACATGATCATGTACCTAAACCTGGTGCTGCTTAGCAGCGCCTGTACACACCCACAACACGTCCCTCTATTTTGCGCATACATGTCGTCCAGCTGCCAGGAGGCAGGGGTGCGGATGCCCAGGTCTGTTGCTTGCTCAGTTACACAGCTGGCGTGGTGCGACCAGCACGCATGCACATGTGTAGTGTGGAGGTTGCAGCATTGTGCTGTTGCTGTGCGCTGCTGTTGGTTGTTACATTCCAGCCGTAACACATGCACAGATTCTGTGCCTGCCTATAGCCAGCGCACCCGCCACAGCCCACTGTTGGGTGTTAGGTTAAGAATACAGGCTCATTGGCAACGTGTGCTATAGTTTGCTGTTTGACCTTGTGAAAAAAAGTAAAGAGTCTGTTTGCACCCAACCCCGGCACACGCGTCTGCGATCTATGGACTGAGCAACCCCATAGAAAAAAAATCTCAATTTGGTGGAGATTGAGGGAACAGCCCACTGTTGGGTGTTCTTTGTCGGTGCTTGTGATGGGAGGTGCTTTGTTGCCTGGCTTGTTATTCTTGGTGTTGTTACCACCGTTGTGCTGCATCTGCAGGCCCCTGTCTGGACGGAGTTGCTTTGATTTTTTACTATACATCAGCTGTGCTTTGCCATGCTTGTTTGAGTGTCATGTCTTGCTTGTGCCTCGGTCTTCCCTTGGAGCGGGGGGAGAGCGCTAGGCTACACACAGCGCTAGCACTGAGCAGATGTTGCAGTTTGAACAGATGCAGTATGTTGTGATCTTCAGGGTGATTAGGTATTGCAGCTGCTGTGTGCATGCCTGCTAGGAAGTGTGTCAGCCCGAGGCACTACGCTGTGAAATGACAGCTATTATGTCAGCTTGCTGGGATGAGTCAGTGTTACAGTTACGGTACGTGTGATGACAGGCCGGGTTGGCAGCAATAAGAAAAGATTGGAGAAAAAGAAAGTATGTTGCGGCGCTGTCTAAGCGTTTGCAGACGGTGTGGTCGTTTAATGCCACATGGTAACAAATCCAGTGCTACACATGAGTGTTCGCCTTCCGTGGTGACAGTCTGCTTGCTCACCATAGTAAGTGAAGAAGAGCAGCGTCAGGAATGTGAACAGCAGGTACCAGAAAAACTTGACAGCAGCCAGCTCAAAGCCCACCAGCAGGTAGGTGATTCCACTGTACAGCAGCGTCTGCAGGGCCACGTACGGCAGCTCTACCAGCACCTGCAACAGATTAGCAGACACGACAGTGCAGTCCAGGGCCTGATACACCGACGCTTTGCTGGCATATTGCTTTGAGGTTCTACTTTAGCTGCAGAAAGCAACTTGGAAGTCGTGCATGTGCAGGTTGCACAGAAGCTGTGCCACAATGTCAATCTCAGGAAGCATGTTGTGACTGAGGCAGCTGGGCTGGAGCCAGGCACCACAACCCGCCATCCTGTCCAGCACACCCCCGCACCTGTGCAACAGCGAAGGGCAGTTGGCTGTACATGCCACTGGCCACCTCACGGTAGAACACAGGGCGCTCAGCCGCCACAATCGGCTGCACGCCGCTGGCATTGCTGGTGCCCAGGAAGGTGATGCAGATGAACAGCGCGCCCATGATGTTGGTGATGTCGTTCAGAGACTCCCTGTGAACAAGCAACACCAGCAGCAGCAGTTGGAGACAGAAGACCGCGCACAAAAAAAGTATGGTATGCGTTGAATATACTGCAACGGGCAGGCAGCAAGCCAGCGGCATATGCAGAAACCTCTTGCATCACATTGTCATGTGCCATGATATGCTGTGATGGAGCCTTTATGTGCCATGATGCTGCTGCTCAGCACAGGGTTGGGACTGTAACAACGCAGGTTGAATCAGGCCAGGCCCACACCTCTTGCTGCCCTTCCAGAGGTATACTGTGCCCAGAACCACACCCAGCAGCATGCAGAAGGCAAAGCGAGTGGCATTGTACAGCGGGTTGCGCCAGTAGGACTGCAGCCAGCGGCGCATGAGCACATCGAATTGCTGCCAGGTAGATGCTGCGTAGGGGCGGTCGAAGTGCAGCGGGGTGCTGCCTGGCTGGGGCAGTGCCAGCTGCTCCACGAGCTGGGCGTTGCGCCTGCAGCAGAAAAGTAAACACGCAGCATCGCAGTGGTTGGTTTGGCACTACCTCCAATGACGCTCATGCTGCCAGAGCAGCACAGAGTGTATGGACTTTAAGCGTTTGGGGACACCACAATGTAAGACCATCTCAACCAAAACCACACCTGCCCTAGATGGAGCATGGCACCAACGTGCAACGCAGCCTCGACACATGCACCTCCCACTCACGTGCACAGCTCACTGGCGGCGTACACGTCAGCAAAGTCCACGCCCAGCGCCGCCTGCGAGCCGACCGAGCTGATGTCCAGCATCCAGGTTGCGGGGTTGAGGCCGCTGCGGGGTGCGTGCACACCTGGCGTGGCTGCAAAGTACCCAATCAGCTGCTGGCTGTTGCAACCCAGGGCGCCGTGGTAGATGGTGCGGCCACCACGCGCCAGCAGCAGCAGCTCATCAAACGCCTGCAGGTTGGCGAGGAGAAGAGGGGTGATGCAACAGACACACCATATAAGCGCAGAAATCGCAACAAGAATACGCAGGCCAGAAGTGTGTGGGCGTGTCGGATTCAACATTCCACACCAAGTCAGGCAGTAGAGGTGGAAGCCCTTAGCGATGCTGCTGCACATCCCGCAGGTATGTCGGGCAGGCGCTGTGGTGGTGTGCATGCACATGCTCATGGCCCACGGCTCACGCCTGCGCTCGGCAGTGGTGCAGCGCTCACGTCGATGATGTCGATGGAGGGCTGGTGGATGGTGCACACCACGGTGCGCCCGGTGTTGACGGTGTTGCGCACCGCACGCATGACGATGGCGGCGGCACGTGCGTCCAGGCCGCTGGTGGGCTCGTCCATGAAGATCACGCTCGGGTTGGCCACCAGCTCAACCGCAATGGTGAGGCGCTTGCGCTGCTCAATGGACAGGCCCCACTCGCCAGGCTCGCCAACCTGCAGGGCAAGGAACAGGAGCAGGAGCAACATGGGGCACTGTGTGCTCAAGGTCATGCGATGCAGGTGCTACTATTGATAAGCACCATAACAGATGCCAACACATTGTGGCCAGCCTCAGCCATTACTCTTTGGTGCCACGTGACAGTTTGTCAGAAGCGTGCAAGGTGGTGCCACCACTTAGGCCTCACCAGCGCGTCACGTGTTGAGTCCAGCTCCACCAGCTGCAGCACCTCGTCGACAAACGACTCCACCAGGGCCTTGTCGCGCGTCTCCCACAGACGCAGCGTGGCAGACACCACCAGCGCCTCACGCACAGTCGTCTGCAGGAATCATGGGCAAGCAATAGCAGCAGCAGCAGCAGCAGCAGCAACAGCAGCAGCAGCAGCAGCAGCAGCAGCAGCAGCAGGAGGTGAGTCTTGAGGAGGTAAATAGTCACACTAGCAGGAAGCGATTTCACAAGGGTGGGTAATCGATGCGGCAGAACACCTCTGTGTCAGCTGAGCCGGGTAGCTCTTTGGTCACTGGTGCATGTGCAGTGCAAACCCCGCAGACCAGCACCGTTGCATGCGGTCCAGCTCAGCGCTGGCAGGTGCACGTGGGCCCTTACCCTGGCTGTGTGAATGTCTGTCTGCTCGACGTAGCCGCACACGCGTGCAAATGTGTGCTGCTCCTTGGGGTGGCCATCCACCCAGACGTGTCCCTCCACACGTCCAGCCGTCTTGCGCCCAGCCAGCACATCCATCAGCGTTGTCTTGCCAGCACCTGCAAGCAGGTGAAGAAGGCGGAATTTGGGCATCAATCCAAAAAGCACACTCGCAGTAAACCCATATGCAAATGTAAGAAGCAAGCCCCATTCGTGCGTCATCAGGCACCTCTTCTGCAGCCCACATGGCACACCTGAGACTCCCATGAGTGCGGTCAGCACGCCTGGCCTGAACGCGCCAGTGATGTCGTGCAGCAGCGGCAGCTGGGTCGCTGCCCCGCCCTTGGCCTTGTCGCCCTTGGACTTGGCAGCCTGCGGCAAGCACCCACCAGGTGCAGTGCACATTGAGTTGGCCAGTTTGCCAGGATACTGCAGGAAGGCGCGCAATCCATGCCAAAGATTACCAAGGCTGGCATGTGGCTATCGTACCCGCGTCAGCCAACTTGAGCTGCAGCTGTTGTCAGCAGGGCAGTGTTCAGCGCAGGGTTGCAGCTGTGCCCTCACCCCTGGCGCGTCCACGTAGTAGCAGATGTCCCTAAAGGCAACACTCATCGGCCTGAAGGGCAGCGCAAGGCCCTTAGCGCCAGCAGCAGCAGCCTTGGCATCATCAGGTTGAAGCACCATCAACGACTCTGCATCTTTGATGCTGCTCAACGACAGCCCTGAGTCTGACAGGCCATCGGTGCTGGTGCTGACGACAGCCGGTGCAAGCGCAGGTGCAGCATGCAGGGGCGGAGACCCAGGCGCAGCAGCGGTCTTGGCCTTCGATGGCTTGGCGGCGCTGCTTTGCTTGCAGCTGCTGCTGGGTGTGCGTGAAAGCTTGTCAGATGAGGCTGACTTGGCGAGCAGGGCCTCGGGGGCAGTGCCCGTCCTGTTGAGCTCACGCTCTGCCAGGTATTCAGCACTGAGCAGCGGTGTCGCCTGCTTCGGAGCTGCAGCATCACAAGAGCAGTGATATTAGGAATGATCTGGCCAGAACATCATGACTACATATAGGAACAGTCTGCACATTTAATTGGTCAATAACTTGGCAGTCCTGCAAGCGAGCCGGCTTAACCGCTTGATTATGAAAGGGAAACATGCGAGCACAACTGCCAGCCAGAACATCTCACGTGGCGCGTACTGCAGCACCAGGAACGTGATGGTTGTGAACAAGAACCAGTAGCCCACCAGCACCAGCGCAGGCATCCAGCGCCAGTATGACTCTGTGAACAGGCCGCTGTTGATCAGCACCCACTCGCCCATGGTGCGCGTGGTGCCGCCAAACGTGAGCGGCGTGGCCCAGCGCGGCGCCGACATCTCGTTGAACGCCAGGGCGTTGATGGCGTACTGCAACGGCAGGAAGGAGTTGAGAAGTGCAGCACTATGTCACCGCATGTCACCACACGTGACAACCACCGCATGTCCAATGCACTTACAATGTTCACCTTCAAAGCCATGGACCAATAGAACTGCCGAAGCCGCTGTAGCAGCTGCCAGTGGTCGGCCTGTAGGGCTAGCTAGGGCAACATGCAGATCAATCAGTGAGCAGATGAAACTGCCCAACAGACGGGTGCTATAGGAGCAGGTGAATGCCCCAATGAGCCTCTCGTTGGCTCCTGAATGGGGTTCCCACTCCTTGATGGGTGGAGCACGTAAAGTACAGTAAGAATGCAGGAGCTGCACAGCAGCCACTCACGGTGATGGGGCTGGCCCAAAACATCCAGATCCACCAGGGGTGCTGCAGGCAGCAAGACACAGCACCGGCAGCAACTCATATCAACAACCAAGGCGACATGTGCAGGCAGCTTGCAAGTTGCCAACAGCTTGGCGAAACGCCCGTTGCCACATTCCATGCAAAAAGCACCATTATGTCAAGCGTGAACAGAACACATGCAGCTGTGACAATGCCGCGACACACATTGCCTGGCTGGGCAGCTGAGTGTCTGCTGGCAGGCGGGTGAGTGTCGGGCCTGGCCGCATGTGCCATTAGGTGTTGTTGCAGCTCACCACGTCAGGGCGCTTGAGCGCAAAGCCTCCCAGCAGGATGAGCAGCACCATCGCCAGGCTGCCAAACACGTTGGTGCGGGTGACGTCCCTGCCCAGGGCGGCCATCATCCTGCGCGGATGCAGCGGGCGCGGCAGCCACACAAGTGCACTCCATCAGCACCTACCTCGGTCAGGCTAGCTGGCTTGAGACTCTGAAAGATGGAAACGCCACTAAAGGAAGAATGTGTTGGTTGCAACTGATTTCCTGATGAAGGGCTGAGACACCTGTTCAAAGTCTGCTTGTTCGCTCACCTGAAGAGGGCGATGCCCATTTGGTGCAGCAGCAGCAGGTAGCCCAGGTACACAAAGAACCTGGCAGCAGACAGCAACACATGCAGCAATTGGATACCAAGCGGGTGACAGCATGCAGCAAGGTGCGGACACTCAACCAATGCAAGCGGAGAGCTGTGCAAAATGTACACAGTTGTAGACGTGCGCCAGGACAGGGGTATGCAACACTGAGCAACTCCGCGCACCTGCCGGCGTCTGGGGCCAGGCCCGTGAGCCAGTACACGATGCACGACCACAACAGGCTCTCCACCAGCGACACGGGGATGCGCAGGATGGTGGTGGGCAGGCAGTACGCCCAGGCCGGGAACATCGCCAGCGAGCGCTGGCGGAAGAACACCGGCAGGCTCATCAGCAGCAGCGGCATCTCAGTAAAGCTGCTGAACATGAGCTGCACGATGCTGAAGAACAGCAGGCCCAGCAGCAGTGTGGCGTTGGCGACTGTGGTGGTGTCCACCTGGCCCTTGAGGAACAGCGTGCCCGTCAGCACACCCAGGAACAGCACCTGCGCCGTCTTGAAGGCGTACAGGAACCAGTTGCGCTGCATGAGGATCCAGTCGCGCCTCATCAGCGCCTTGAAGGAGCCCAGCCCACCCAGTGCATACCTGCAGGGGGCCGCCATTCGGCGACGCAAGCAGCAACACAGCAGGCTGGACTCACGCCGCACGCTCATTGCCGGCAGTGGCTGAAGCAACGTGCTGCACTGCAAACCAGCGCAGCCCCATCAAATTCAAACAGGGCAGGCAGCACTCCTACAGCTGCAGTGCACAGCCCAACGGCTTGCTGCTGCCACAGCTCTGAACAGCTGCAGCACTCACTTGTGCCTCACGAGCGGGTCCAGGCCTGCTGGCGGCACAGGTGGGGGCGCGCCTGATGCCGCCATCATCGCCTTGCCCTGGGGGCTGGCCTCGTAGGCGGCATAGAACGCCTCCACAGGCATGAAGGCGTACTGCTCCGGGGGCCCTGCCCAATACTGCGGCTGGTCCCTGCGGCTGGTGACTTCTTGCAGGAAGTCTGCCACGCCCTTGCGCTCAGGGATGGCAAAGCCCAGGCCAGCAAAAAAGCCCACACTGAGGTGGCAGAGCAGCAACACGACAGGTGCGATTCTTAGCGTCTTGCAGGACCAAGGAGAGGCACAAGGCAGACACCTTGGTGGAACAACTCTACTTTGCAACATGTGCAGGTGCTGCGCAGCATGCAGCAGGAGCTGACAGGCAGCAACAAGACTGCGGGCAGCGTTCAGGCTGTCATGACACGCACAACGCCATCAAGGCAAGCTGCCACTCACACATCCTCCCTGGGCCCGTGGTAGACCATCTGGCCCTCTGACAGCAGCATCACATCGTCAAACAGCTCAAACACCTCAGGGGGTGGCTGCAGCAGGCTCATCAGCACCGTGCCCTGGGGCAGGCAGAGGCAGCAGTGCATGCAGTTTCGTGCTGTCAGCAGCAAAGTGTAGCGATGCTACCCTGATGCTTGGTATAAGTTTTGACAGCCACAATGAAGCGCAGCACGGCATGGTGCACGCATGACAGTACACACCGCTGGTGCTGCTCCACGCACCTCCAGCAGGTGCACGTAGTTCCTGATGCAGCGCACGATGAGGTAGGTGGTGCTGCTGTCCAGGCCCGTGCTGATCTCGTCCATCAGCAGCGTCTTGGCGGGGCCCACCATCAGCTCGCCTGTTGTCACGCGCTTGCGCTGCCCGCCAGACATGCCCCGCAGCAGCCCACCACCCACGACAGTGTCTGCACAGACCTGCGAGCAGGGCAGGCAGCAGTGGGTGCAGATCAACAGCATTGTCACTTGCAATTGCTGTGCACCCAATAGATCTATCTAGAGCTGCATTAAATAGTGTACTTGCCAGGCATGTTGGATCAGGATGACGTAGGCACTACTTTGCAGGAAAACTTGCTGCAAAAGCCTAGAACTTACAAAGCACAAACAGCGCGGCAGTAGGTGCTGCTTCCTGCATACCTCAAGGCCCAGCACACGCAGCATCAGGTCGGTCACAATGCTGCTGTGCTTGCCCTCCACGGCCTCAGCCTTGAGCAGCGCGTCAACTTCAGGGTCTGGCGCAATGCCCAGTTCCTTCTCACGCGCACGCATCTGGTCAATGTACACTGCAGCAGCAAGCCCGACAGCAAGGGAAGAGGAGTGCATCAAGTCAAGCAACAGGAGCAGTATTTTAATGTCCCACATGTCTGAAAAGGCACTGCATCTGCACACGATGCCACGCATGAGATCTGCGCATACGGTTGTCCAGGCACTTGAAGCAACATGCAACCGCAGCACTGCTGCTGTGCCGTGGCCTGGCTTACTCTGCTTGTGGCCTGTGCCCAGGCAGCGAGCAGCAAAGTCCATCGTCTCCCGCACTGTGAGCTGCGCCTGGTGCACATCAGTCTGGCTGACATAAGCAACCGTGCGTGCGACCTGGAAGGTTTCAAAGCCCTCCCCGTTGTAGGTGATGCTGCCACTCATCTGCAGGCAAACACAACGGTTGCAGGAAAGAGCAGGAGGGGCCAACAGAAGCAGCAGCAGCAGCACTGTGATTTTCCTTCAGACATAGAGTGCATGAATCTGAAGTGTTACTCGGATGGCATTGACCATGATCCACTAAGGATGTCAAACAGCTTGGTCAATCTGCTCAATTTGCTGGCTCCTGCAAGTCTTGGCACCTCCGTCCCCGGCTATGTGACTTGCCTGTGCATGCGCTGGACGTTCAGCACCACACTGCCTGCCTGCTGACCAGGCCTGACATAAGGCGCCTTGCTCGAGGGCACCAGCGACGACACGCCCCTGCCATTCAGTTCCACCTGTAACAGACAAGCACAATTGATTAGCAGGCACAGCAGGGTGTGGCATGGCCTGCTGGACAATGAATGCAGCGCAAGCAGTAGCAATAATTCACCCAGCACACAGACGAGCTGCCAAGCACATCAACACATACCTCCATAGATCCTCTGCGCCTTACAGACTTCACCCTCTGTGCCTGCCCTTCTCTCTCCCCCAAGGCTGCCTGCATGAGCTCCCTGTCATCCTGTGCTTGTCGAGCTGCATGCTCTGACGCCTGCAGACCGAGCGATTGACATGAAAGGGTGTTCACAGAGCCCAGCAGCAGCAGCAGCAGCTCAGCAGCAGCCGTAGTGCTTTGCCAGGTTCCCTCACCACTAAGTCCTGGACGGAATCTGCAGCAGCTGACGGTTTCCCCAACCAACGAGGCGCCCCTCTGGCCTCCATAGCACTTATACCAGGCGCCGGGACGTACGACGTCAGGCGCTCCTGTATACAGGATGAGTACGTACTCGCGTTGCCAGCTGCCAGTTGCCTGTCAAGCCGAATATCAGCACAGAGCACGAAGGTGGGTGGAATGGTGTGTGGTCTGTGTTATGTAGCGCGTAATCATGTTGCCTCGGCAATCACATGCCAAGAAAAGTTGACACCATACCCGCCAAAGCCGGGGCGACTCTGTAGGATTGCAGCGCACCAAAGCCAGGTATGTAGCCAAGGAAGATTTTGTTAGCTGCGTTGCCGATGTCAGCGTTGGGTAGGGTTCTTTGAACTGACTTGTACCTGCTGAGCTGTAGCCAGTGCATGGTTAATCGTTTACAGGGCTGAGGTACCGTTTTTAATGCTAGCTTTATGTTAATGTTACGGCAATGAAGCTGCACGAAGCACTATCAAGGAAGCGCTCAAATTTGACAGCAGCGACTCCAGCAGTGAGCCACCCGAAGGTTGCGCCGCTTCATTTTATATAACTTATTTGTTAAACTAATCAAGGGGTTTGGTGGCGCACAGATTCTAAAGCCTGTTGGCAGGTGCACCAGGCAGCAGCAAAGGGCGGGAACCTTCCTCGCGCTTGTGACGGCAGGCAATGCAGTCGAGTATGGAGCTTTCTATGCGGCATGAGGACCCGAGCGTGAAGGGGCTGCGCAGTGGCTTTGGGCACCAAGTTAGGAGGTGAGGCACTTCTCTTGCACCTGCAGCAGCTGGCACTGTCAGCCACCTACAAGACTAGCAAGACAAGAGATTAGCCACATGGAGATACAGCTACAGACCAGCAGCAAACACATCACAGTAATAAACAAAAACAATGTGTAGAAAACTGCCTGGAGGCTTACTGACATTGGACTTGCCAGGAGGTTACCTGTCCAACTTGAAGTGCTTGTACATACTGTACATGCTGTTCTCGCCTCTGCTGCAGCAATTCTCCCTCCAACCCCTCATTTGGGTTTGGTTCGTCAGTGCGTGATGCATCCCTGCATCAGTATCTCAGCCCTGAGCACGCAAAGGCAGTGTCAGGCAACAACAGCCAGGGGCCTGTGTACAAAGTATATGTGAGTGTGCAGTACAGCAACTGGGCCTAATTCAGTGGCAGTGCTTGATTTAGAGCAGGCAGTACCCATGTCCTGCAGTAGGTGCTTACAGTTAAAATTCAGTTCATTTGTACCACTTCACTCTACTTTTCCACCCCAATCAGGGGTGCTGGGAAATGCCAAATGCAGTGTGCTGCGTGGCAGAGTCATTCATTGTCGCACAATTTTGCCTGGATCACCTGTGGGCAGCATAATGTCCGGGCTATCTTGACTGAAAATTATACTTTGCCAAACATGCATTGCTGCAGTCCTCTATGGGCCAGCAGCCAGAGTCAACAGCAGCGTACCCAGGCACAATGACTTTTGGAACAGCACAGCGACTGCCCAAGCCGGGGAAGAGCGGAGTGCCAGGCCCAGGTAACACGTTGCATGGGTCGTGCTGCGCCAGCCGGTGCTTACATGCTGCCTGCCTGTACAACCGGCAGTGCTGCTAGATGCTGTGCTGGCGAGTGAGTGCCGGCATAACATTATTGCTACCTGTGTACCTGCAGGCCACTACAAGACATCGCCTGCTTTGGGTGAGCAAAAGGACAGCAAGCGATCCACCTCCCCTCGCGCAGTGTTTGGCACATCCACGCGTGCAGGCCAGGAGAAGGTGAGCGGAGCAGCAGCGCTCGCCATCACATGTACTGCACAGCATGCCAGGGGTCTGATCAGGCCCCTCGTGCTGAGAGGTAGCTTGCAGCCCTCCAGCGAGTGCAAGCTGGGGGCACATGCCCTGCTGACCAGCAGTTGCTGCTACAGATGAGCCTCAGCAATTGTTGGGATCCCACAGGCGCTCATACGCTCGACCCTGCAGGTTTACCTGGATGGGGAACTGATGAAGACATACTACGGCAAGGAGTCTGCACCGCCCGGCTCATACAATGTGCCGGGCGCCCTGGGCCGCCAGGTGGCCAGCACCAAGGAGTCTGCCCCGGGCACTAAGATCGGCACCAGCCTGCGCGCACTGGATTACACAGTAAGCAGCCCTCGGCGGCGACTCTGGCATGACAAACAGCTGACTGCACCAACCTCTCTGAACTTACAGCTGAGAGGGTGGCAGCCAGGTGTTAGCAGCGCCTGCAGGAGGTGCAGGCCGGCTGCAGATGACATCTACTGGCCTACACGCTGACTGCGAGCGGCCCTCTCAAAGTCAGGTGGGGCTGCCCTGACAAACTGGGTTTGGGTGACAAGCTGTGCTGCAGCAGTTGACAGCCTCTGACATGCTTGCTGCAAATGCTGCTGCTTGCTGCGTGGTGCCTGCAGGTGATGCGCTCCAAGGACATGCCAGGCGCTGGGCAGTACAACACATACAGGGCTGTGGGCAAGCAGCCACTGAGCAGCAAGAAGACCCTGCCGGCGCACTCATTTGGCAAGAGCACAAGGGATGCCAGCAAAAAGGTGAGCTCACACGCTCAGCATCACATCTTGAGGCTACAAGCACAGCAACGATGCTACAATTGGTTTGATCAGGATAATTGGTTTGCATGGAGCAGCAACAGCTGTTGTATGACAGCCTGCATTCGACACGTGTAGCATGTAGCCATTTGGTATGTGTTTGCTGCTGAGCTCACAGGACAGGACAGGAATGCACCTTTAACAACCTGTAACAACTTCAGCTAGTCAGGTGCTCCACCTTGCTTTGCGCAGACCTTCATCTCTAAGGAGCATGAGAAGCAGGCTTATGGAATCACCAGCCCTGGCCCAGGCACAGCCAAGCCCTACACAAGCAGCGGCTCCCAGCAGCTCTCCACAAAGCACACCAACCCAACATGGGGCTTCGGCACTTCCAGGGTGAGGCAGCAGCACGTCCATCTGCAGCTCAACACATCATGTGGCATCCATGTTGATCAGGCTCCATCCCCTTGTGCAAAGTCAAGTCTCCAAAACGGCGGTGCCTCAGGGCCTGTGTTCAGCATTTTTAAAAGCCCGACACAACGCCTCTGCGCGCTGCTGCTTTTGTTGCTGTAGCGCCTCAAGGATTACAACAATGATGCACCTGGGCCAGGCACATATTACGCATGAGGCGATCCCACAGAAGCGAGGTACCAGGGCAGCCTTCTGAATGGCTGGTTTCAGCTTTGCACTGCTGCCCTTTCAAGGCTGACTGCTGCAGTGACTGATACCGTGCAGTGACTTAAACCTCGGAGAGAGGGGCTACAGAATTGACAGGTCGTCCTGCTAGGGCAGCTTCAAGCACTTAGAAGGTGCAGCTATAAACTGCAGCATTCAGCAGGTTGCCACGTAGCGGTAGTCCTAGACAGTGGCCATTGAATGGCCCATGATAGTCGTTGGGTGTGACCAATGGCTGGAAGCTCAAGGTCTTTGCCCCCCCCCTCCAGTCAGGAAGGGATGACAGCATTATTTGTTGCTTGCAGTGACTGACTTTTGGGAGAGCCAAGTGTGACCAGTCGTGACACACTACTACGCTTTGAAAGCGTAGCTGTTACAATGCGGACATACCAACTTGGTTTTCAAGGGTGCTGCTGAACAACCAGTCACAGCGGCACCAGCAGCGGTGGCACACGCACTGTCAGACATGAAACACTGTTGCCGAATTACCAAATTACCAAAGTAGGGCCACTGGCCCACCCGCAAAAGAGCCAAACAAGGCTCATGGGGTCCACAAAACTCAAAAGAAGACCATCAACCGAAAGAAGCCACAACCTCAACAAGCTCAGAGAGCTCAGAACTCAGAAAGGAGCCAAACAAGGCTCATGGGGTCCAAAATGTCTCTCCACAACCAAAGGGGGGAAAGGGAGGCAGAGCATGCACGCACAAGCAGCCAACATACAGTATAGCCTAGCGGTAAATCCATGCGAAAGGGCACAATATCTGGTAGCAGCATGTATGTTGCGCAGCGCAACATACGTAAGGAACTTCCGAAGCAGCAGCAGCAGTATAACATCATGTGACATGGTGGGGTACATCCATTTCCAACAGTTTTGTGTAGAGGCTACACTGATGGCTGGCGGCCGCGTAGCATCACAGCTCCGTGTGCTCTACATGTACTGGCAAGATGTGTACTCGACTGATAGGGGGCACTGACAGCTGCATTGAATTTAATTTCAATTTCAAAAAATCAAAGAAAGTTTCTGCCAGACTCTTCGGCTGAAAATGAAAGGTCACCAACTTGAACACATGACAAGAACACCAGACAGGTGGACAACTTGAACCGTATGGTACTTCCTGCTCTGCTTTGAAGATCTCCAACTCAGGCTTGTCTTACTTAACTTAACTTAACATTGTCACTGATGCCCATGCATTTCTCAAACAGCCTTGATCAACTTGCCTTTGATGCTTTGTAACGTGACCTGATGGCTCTTTCACTGAGGACAGAGCTGAGATGTCTGTCGATAGCTTGAGGTCGTGCCAGAGCAAGCAGCCGACAAGTACTCACTGACTGCTCCCACCCTTGAGTCATGACTTCATACTATATGTTCTGGAATGGCGCAGCTATTGTTGTGTGCAGGTCCTGATCACACACCAGCATTGCTTGTGCCTTCCTTGGTTCCAGATGAACAAAAGCAGCATCAGACACCACACTACATCTGCCAGAGCCTTGAAGCTCAGGGCCAAGGCCCCACTGTACAGCTGAACTGCTGCACAATAACAACCTGCTGCTTGCACATGTTAAGAGACAACACAGCACATCATCAGTAGCTGTAGCCAAGGCTGGTGCCATGATAAGCCACCACGTTCTTTGACTTACACCAGTGGAACCCTGGCTACTGCAGAGCCAGTCCGCAGCCGCCATGCTGGCTGCTACGTCTGGCCATCTGTTGCTGCTACTGCTGCCTGCTTGATTGAGCTGCTGCATGTGAGCCTGCCGGTGCAGCAGGGATTCTGCTGCCTGGCCTGCTCCTGCTCAGGTTGCTTGCTGCTTGTTGCTGTTGCATGCTGGCAGACCCCTTGGCAGCTGCATCTGTGAGCGTTGCTGCCTGCAGCTTCTGCATCAGGTCCCGCGTCAGCTTGTCGATGTCTGCCATGCCAGCAGCACCAGCAGCAGCTACCTGCACAGCAGCAACCGCAGCAGGCACATGGAAAGCTTGCCTGCCGAGCGCGTCAGACAGCAGATGTGCACACAGGATGCACCAAAGCACAGCTCAACTTGATAGGCAGAGCTTGGTGGTTGACACAACACACCAACACCTCATCATGTAAGCCACCAACGTCAGCTGCTGCTGGCCTACCTGAGCCACCAGTGCTTTCATCTGCTCCTCCGACAGCCCCACAGCAGGCGCTGCTGATGCTGCAGGCGGCAGCCTGCGGTTGGGATGCAGGAAGGGATGGTCCAGCAACTCCTGCACACCACAGCAGCACCAACGAGCAGCATCAGCATCAAAAATTCCAGGCAGGACCCTGAGCACGCAAAACTCACACACAAAGCTGCAACAATAAGTGATACCTCACCCTGCCACTGCATGCTGTCACAGGCTTGCCATTTGTTTTTGCGTCTGGGTAAGCAGCAGTGCATGTGAGTGCATCATCTGCCAGCCGCAGCACGGTCTTGCTGCTGCGTGGGGTCTGCCGCTCACCTGCAGGCTGATGCGCGTCTTTGGGTCCCTGTCGAGGCAGCGCCGCATGACGTCCATCAGGTCGGTGTTGGCCAGGGCTGGGTAGGCCACTTGGTGCTGCGAGTTGCAGATGGCGTGCATCTTGGGCAGGAACGGCAGCTCAGCAAAGGGTGTCCTGCAAGCGGCGGCAGCCACCAGACTCAAGCAGTCAGTGCCACACAGCAGGACAGTTAGCACCAACATATGATCTGACTGGTGTGTCCTGGACGCTGTGGCAGGCAGGCAGTTGAGCTGATCAGGGAGCAAAGAAGGAGTCGCAGCCTACCCGGGACGTGTGATTGGTGGCTGTGCGCGCACCTGCCGTAGACCATCTGGTACAGGATGCAGCCCAGGGACCACACGTCACTGGGGCGCCCCACGCGCATGGCTGGGCCGCCCAGGATGTTGGTGGAGCCGCCCAGGATGGCCTCGGGGGACATGTAGTTCAGCGTGCCAACCTGCGGGGCGTACATGTGAGGCAGCAGCAGCAGTGTGTCCCCACAGCTGGCCAAGCAGACGATGGCACGTCGCTGCAAAATTCAGACAGCCGCTGGCAGTCAATGACAGCCCTTGGCACTTGGTGTTGGTGGGCACAGGCAACCCCGAGTTGGTCGCTGCAAAACAGCCGCAGATCCATCAACCTGCGACTCTCGTGCGATGGATGTTGTGTCTCCACAGATGGCCTTGGCGATGCCAAAGTCGATGAGCTTCAGCTGCCCCTCCACGAGCAGGAAGTTGGCCGGCTTCAGGTCACTGTGCACAATGCGCTGGTCGTGCACACCCGACACAGCCTGCATGTGCAAACCAAGACAGGCAGGTACACCCTGAGACCTTCGGCAGTAGCATGCTGTGGTGTGATGCATGTTCATGGGCCTTGCCGGGGCAGCGACAGACTTGCTGCTATGGCACGTCAGTTGCCACACACCACACCACGTCTAGCTAGCACTGTTACCATGCTCACCTGCAGCATCTGCTGCCAGTACAGCCGTATGAAGTTCTCATCCAGGTTGTCCTGCAGGAGCCCGCCTTTGGCCAGGTCAGCGCCTGCAGCCGCGCGGCGTGCTGCATCATGCTTGGCCAGCAGTCGCGCCAGGTCAATCTCGCCATACTCCTGCACCATGTAGATCAGGCCCTCCTCCGTGAACACCTGCGAGCGGCATGACAGGAGGTGTGGACAAGCGGCAGAGACGTTCACGCCTATGCATACAACGCAGATGGGTGGGGCCTCAAGCACGATGGAGTGCGGCAGTGGAGCGTAATGGGACATGACGTGCTTGAGTGCTGCAGCATGCATTCCTCTGAATCAGCAGTGCAGGCTGCTGCACAGCGACACACCTGACGCAAGCCGGACATGGCACTGGACAGGAAGTGCACTTCACTCTTAGCATTGAATGCTGCGGGGACCATGCGTTACCTGGCTATCTACGAGCTGAATGATGTTGGGCTTGTTCCGTAATCGCAGCAGCAGGTTGATCTCGTCAATGAAGCCGCTGGCTGCCTCAGCGTCACGCCCAGCCAGCCTGATGCGCTTCAGCGCAAATATTTTGCAGCTGGCGCCCATGACCTGCAGGAGCAGCGGGTACCGTGGTGGTGGTGGTCATCGCTCTCCGTGGCGCAGCCATGAAAATCCAACCAACTCGGTTCAACGCCAACATAGCTAAGCAGCGCCAGGCAACACACAATGCTGGCCATTGCTGCGCAGGTATGCGCCACACCGTGGCATTGGGCTTGGTGGCTGGTGGTTGCACTGCAACAGCATGGCAAGCAGCCACGACATACTGCACATACTGCACATCGTTGCCTTACCTTGAACACCTTGCTGCTGCCACCCCTCCCGACGCATTCCAGCTTGGTGTACCTTGTGCCCTGCACATAAACAGTCTGAGCATCCTCACGCGGCCGTGTCTGCTGCCGCTGCTCAGCCACAGTAGCCTGCTGCTGCTGCTGCTGCTGTTGCTGCTGTTGTAGCTGCTGAACCTGCTGAACCTTCTGCTGCTGCTGCTGCTGCTGTTGTTGCTGCTGTTGTTGCTGCTGTTGCGGCTGCTGCTGCTGCTGCTGGGCGATTGTCCGGGAGCGCTGCTTTTGCTCAATCTGCTGCTGCTGCTGCTGCTGCTGCTGCTGCTCCTGCCTTGCACCGGCAGGTATGATTGGTGTTGTTTGCACGCTTTGCTTGCCCACGTTGCTAAGGTGACTCTTGCTGGGATCTGTTGTTGCCTGTGGATTGCTGGCCTGGGACTGCGACTGCAGCGGCCTGCACACAGTCATACAGCAGCAACAGTACTACTCAGTAGCACCCGAGCTGCAAGTATACCATCACACCAGGCTCACAGTCAGTACCATCAAAGTTGTGTTGTGAATCGGTGCAATTCAGCTAAACCTGTTATCAGCTTACCTGAGGGGCTCCCGCGCACCAGCAGCAGACACAACAGCAGCGCCAGAGGTGTGAGAGCGGTGTTGCTGTACGTGCTGCTTCTGTAGCTGCTGCTGCTGCTGCTGCTGCTGCTGCTGCTCCTGCTGTAGCCTTGCGACTGACCTGCCGGTTGCAGCGCCTTGGCTGGCAGCTGCTGCTGCGCAGGGCGGGCCATCCGACAAGACAAGCGTGGGCAGCGCCTGCTGGTCTTCCTCACCCTCAGGTGCTGCGCAAGGCTGTGCTGCTGCGTGCCGACTGCCTGGCTGGCCAGCAGTCGTGCTGCCTGCGCCACCACGGTCGTGCTGCTGTGATCGCTGCTGGGGCTGCGAAGGGTCTGCCCTGCTGCTGTGCCTGGCTGTGGGCGCAGTGAAGGTAGTGGATGTGCCGCCAAGGGTGGTGCCCTCGGGTGTGCTGTCTAGTGAGCTGGGCAGCTGCCCGTCTGCTGGCGGCGTCCAGTTGCCCACAGCTGGCCAGCCTGCAGCACACAGCAGCCAGCACACAGGGTGGGCAGCAGCACATGCCGCACATTGCACAACAAGATGCTCATGCATGCTGCTCTGCCTGAGCTGTGGCAGACAGTGATGAAATCTCACGCCCCGACAAGTGCATGTGGCGCAACAGCAGCGGCTTGCCCTCACCTGCTTCATCCTTGTGTTTGCCAGCTGCACGGGGTGTGCCCCGGTCCTGTGACAGCCTGGCAGCCAGCTTGCTGCTGACCAGCGGCACGCTGTCATCACTGCTGCCGCTGTCACCAGGAGCTGAGGCACTGCCTGCAGCAGCTGCTGCATGGCCTGCTGCCCCTGCTGGTCTGTGCACACCGGAACTTGCTGCTGCCTGTGCGTCACTTTCATGCGGCTGCACCTTGCACTGCTGGCCATCCTTGTAGGCTGCAGCCAGCTTGGGAGAGGTTTTAGGACTTGGGGTGCTGCCCTGCCCAGCCCTGCGCTTCCTGCATGCTGCTGCTGCTTCCTCATCCGCAGCCGCTGCTGCTGCCGTGCCTGCCTGTGCAAGTGCCGCGGCCCTGGCTGTGGCAGCAGCTGAGGCGGCTTGCACCTCCAAAGCACCAAGTGCCGCAGGAGGGCCCATGGGCCTGCTGCTGGTGGGCTGCGCAGCAGCTGAATTGCTTGCAAGCACCTGCTGATCTGCTTGCGCTGTGGTTGCAGCTGCTGATGTCATTGCCGCAGCTGGCAGCTCTGCGGTGCCCCCCACCCTCAGCGCGCGTGACTTGAAGCCTGCACAACACAAGGGGACAGGGTGTTGCTTGGGCATTAATGGCTGGGACAAAGCATTGCGCAGTGGCGCTATTAATTGCAGACAGAGGCGGACTGGGGTGTGCTTCAGGCGCTGTCACTGCACAGCTACAGCCACTTCACCTGCACTCACCAAAGCGCCTCAAGCCAGTTGCCAGCGTTGCTGTGTTTGGCCCCAGGCTGGCTGCAGGTGTGGAGCTGCTGTGGTTGCTCAGGGGAGCCGTGCCGCGCTTCACACTGCCGGGCTCTGCAGCCGGAGGACAGCCGCAAGGAGGGTAGCAGAGAGCAACACAGTGAAGCTCGAGATGCATAGGCCGCAACTGGGCGCCCTAGGCCCGCACCAGGCACGCAACGACTGGGGTGCGCAAACACAGGGAGTTGATGCGTACGATCGAGTGGTGACTCCATGGCAGACATTCACGCGGGCACGATGTCCCTGGCCACGGCGTCGCCAACAGCACCACTGCAGCCACGTGCGGTGCAGCAGCAAGCCAGGTGCGTTGCTGCATCCCCACCTTTGCTGCTAATGCCGCCTATTGCGCCTGCTGCCCTGCAGCTGATGGTGTCCTCCTCAGTGCTCTCCATGCCTGAGCTCTCGGTTTCGCTGCTCTTGTAGCTGGTGGCGCCAGAGAACGGCAGAAAGGCACCATCACGCACTGCAGTGCCAGGCAGCAGCACGGCAGGCAGCGATGCGGCAGGCAGGGGCAGACACCCATTCATGGCGTGGTCTGGCACTGCAGCGGCAGCATGAGTAAGGGCCCATAGACATTTGCGTGCAGTTGGTGACACCTGAATAAAGTCTTTACTATGGCAGTGCTCAAAAGATCAGGCCCACACTCACCTGACATTGTGGAGCGGCTGGAGGTGCTGCTGGAGGTGCAGCCGGTGTGCCCATCACTGCCAGGCCTGCCTGAGCGGCTGCTGCACACGCTGGCGGGTCCTGCAGGGCGGTACACACGTTGACAGGTCAGCACAGCCCTGCTGTCTGCCCAACACCCTCCAGTGCTGCTTGGGAGGGGCAGCGATGCACGCACCTGCAGTGCTGGAGGCGTGCCTCCTGCCATGATCCTCGATGGCGGCACCATCATGGACGTCTGCTGCAAACGTGACAGCCCTGGCAGCATGACCGTGCTCCGGTATGGCGTTGCTCATCAAGCCCGGTCCTGCGCCAGCTGCCACTGCTGCTGCGCTGCTGCCCTTTAGGCAGCTGGCGATGCCTGGCAACAAGGCAGATGTTGGTCGGGTGCCCGTTGCTGCTCCTGCTGCTGCTGCTCCAACCTCTGCTGCGCTTGCAGGAGCAGGTGTGCTGTCTACCGGCTGCAGCTGCCGTGCTGCTGCATAGCTTGCGTCCAGTGTCAGCGTCTCTGTGTAGGCGCCAGCCTGCTTCAGGTCGAATGTGCCACTCTGCATCTCTGCCCGCAACTGCTCCAGCAGGCTGTGCAGGTGAGTTGAGCACACGCAGCAGTGGACAGGGCAGGGTGAGGGGGAGGACGTTGTGAGGGTGCTGTGCGTTGGCATTGGCTTGATTGGGTTCTACTGCACATGCATGTTGCGATTGCCATGGTGCCTGCAGGACAACCAGCCAAACTGTAAGTGCAGTGCCGGTCCTGCCGCACCTTGATGGCTGAGCATCCGCTCTGAGGCCCTTGGCCAGGACACCCAGCGCCTTGCTGATGTTGCCTGCAGCATGCTCCAGGCACGCCCACTCATGATACAAGTGTGCACTGGCGTCACCAATGTGCTGGTTCTTCAGCGTTTTGAATGTGTCCCGAGCATCATCAGGGCTGCGTGCCCTGCAGGATACGCGTACGCGGGTGTTTAAAACAAGTGCAGCAGCGTGATGAGGCACTAAGCATGCAAGCAGTGTGCACATGTGCTCAAGCAGCTGATGCATCTGTTACTGGTGAAGTACACCTGCGATCTGCAGCAGAACTTCTGCATGCACAAACTTCTTCTTCTTCTGCTGCTGCTGCCGCGCCAGTGCCGTGCACACCAGTGTAGCATGGCAACATAAATGCCAGCTGAGAAGCCTGGGTACAGCAACAGCATGCATGCCCTCACCACTGCTGGCGTGCAAAGCCCAGCCACAGCTGCAGATAGGCTTCCTTGTGGCTCTTGCTGCTGCTGCGCGGCACCAGGGTTGTTGCCCAGTAGTACATGTGGTACAGGCTGACCCTGCCAGGATCTGCCTGCAGGCCATGCGTCATGTTGCTGCCATGCGACTCCTCATAAGCCAGCAGCGCCCTCCACGCCTCTGCCGACTGCGGGCTGGCTTTGACACCTGCAACTAGCCGCTGCCGAACCTCTGTGCTGCTTCCGCTTGGTGATCCCTCATGGCTGCCAATGTAGGCGTCAAGGTCTGCTGCCCAAGTGGCTGTAGTACTGCGTGGCCTGGTTGCTTCGGGCGTCTGCAACACCAGCAGTGTGGGACCAGGCATTGAGGTGTATGCATGTGCAGGTTGGTGGGCTGCAAGCCACAACAGGAACGTACAGCAAGGTAACAAGCAGCCTGCACGTCAAGGTGTTCACTCACCTGCATGGCTCCTTTGGCTCCTCCTGAAAATCAACAGAACCTTGTGCTGCTGCACAGCAACTCCTCAGGCATGGTGATGTAGTCGCTGCAGATGCTGAATGGCTTCGCGCTGTATGCTGCCGAGTGCAGTTTTCAGTAGCTTCAAATTTAAAGTCTTGACACAGGCCGATCGCAGAGCGCGAGATAGTTGCCAATACAGTGCAGCAAGCTGCTCGCCTTCCTTTTTTACACTGTAAATGAAACCCGCTGGGGCGATCAAGCATGTCTGCTACAGAATCTATCGGGCCAGTGCCACAGGAACGGGCTGCATGACACCCCCATTTGAATTGTGTTACTGCACAAGCCCGGCACCCCACTTGTTGGGCCCATACCGCATACGTGCTCTGTAACATTTCCATCATTTCCATTCCGAACGCTGAGTTTCGACGAACCTATAGCCTGCTGAATCTGCTGGTCAGCTGACAGTAGCTAATGCTCTGCTTGCAGTTCTGGCCAGGGGTGTTACATAATTGGATACCTTGCACCAATGCAATCTAAAAACAATGATTAAATACTGGTTTGAAGTTTGGGCAAGTCCAGTGCCATTAAACGGGCTGGCACCGCAAGCCTTGCATGCACTGTCAGCACAACCAATGCAGTGCACTGATCATGCACCCTGCCAATTTTCAACAACGGAGAGCTAAATACCACCATCACCTGCGGTGCTCTACAAACAGCTCAGACACTCTGCATGGTGCAGTTCAGAACTGGCTCAGCCAGTCTGGCTCTGCAGGCTGCACAGTGCAGCAGGGAGTCATTTGGCCAGGGAGCTTGCAGGTATAGCTGTAGTGTAACACCGAATTAGTATCTTAAACGTCAGCAGCAAGTAAGCATGAGCCCTGCTGCTGTTCTCTGCACGCATCTGATATTGTTGTTCCAGGGTTGTGTCATTTCAATTCCCAGCAGCAAGTACTGCCCATGATGCGTAGCAGTTATGATCACGTCGTAGACGGCTTCCTTCTTACTGCAACCTTTTACAAGGGAATCTATTGTCAAGCGGACGCAACAGAATGGCAGAGCCAGGGGACCATGATTATGTGCGGGACGAGGAGGAGGAACAAGAACAAGAGGAGCGAGAGGATCAAGATGACCTCCACGGCAATCGCAGGCGCAGAGCGCGGGCGTTGGCTGGAGAGGTAGGTGCCTCAACGTTTGCAGCAAGGGCTTCGTCAGACGTGCAAGCCTTGGCCTTAGCCTGCCATGGTTCAAACATCTGTTCATTTGGGTTGATTTCGGCATACGTGTGGCAGCGGTGCGATGGTGACAGCGGCACCATTGTCTGGAGGTGTACTGTCAGGCCTCTTGAGGGCTCAGCGGCATTGCCAGCAGAACAGGCTGAAGCATACATGCCTTGAGGATGCACACGGCTTACTGGATTTCTGGCATGCCTTTGCTGCCTGCAGATACCCCTGGAAGGCTTGCTGCGCATGCTGGCAGGGCAGCGTGTGATAGTGGAGCGGGGCAGGGCCGCTGGCTCCAACGAGGAGCTAGTGTCTGGCCTGAAGCGGACCGGCATGCTCAACTCGTGAGCGCAAAGACACCTGGCATGGGTTGATCACCAAATGCAGCTGCAGCAGCATTGTCACTGTTCTGCTGCCGCACTAGAAATGGAGCCCGAGCCGGTGCGGTTGCTGCTGCTGCTGCTGCTGCTGCTGCTGCTGCTGCTGCTGCTGCTGCTGCTGCTGCTGCTGCTGTTTGCCCAGGTCGAACATGCCGGTGCACGTAGTCGCACCTCCTGCGAATTGGCAAGCTCTGTACCAGGGCTTTTCATGTTGTGATGATTGTTCGCAGCCTGCAGCGCCTCACGCGGCCACAAATCAGTTGCATCATCATCCCGCATGGCTGGTTGTGCATCGATGCCTTGCTGAGCTGCTGCTGTGTCGCTCTGTGCTGTCTGCAGGGAGGCTGTGCACCGTGCCATGCTGACATGCCCACGTGGCTCATTTGTGCCTGAGGGCTATCGTGCTGAGGCCTGGGTGGACTCACCCATCCGTGTTGAGGAAGAGGACTTCAACATCAGTGCTCCACACATGTGAGAGTTGTGGGGCCTGTGGTGACGTTTGGGGCAGGCGGCAGGGGTCAGCCGTGTCTACGCTGGGCTGATGGTGCTGCTGTCATGTGCAGCAATGCATCTGTCCATTCAAGAGAAATTAGCATCCTGCGCGCTTGTGCAGCGTGCCCGCACTCCCTGGAAGGTCTGGCGCCACCCGTCATGCTGTTGTGCTGTGCTGTGTATATGCCTGCTGCAGGCACGCCCAGCTGCTGGAGTCGCTGGACATCTGCCCAGGCGACAGGTGGGTTGATGATTGTCGCAGGTCTTGCCGCTGCCAGTTGAGCACACGGGCTGGGAGCCAGCTTGTTGGTCATGCCATGCCACACATGCGTTACAGCTGGGGTGCTTGTGGCATAGGCATTGCCAGAGACCGCATGCATGTGTCCATTCTCTGCCAACGTGCATCCTGGTGGCTTGCTAAGGCTGAGCATTTTGCTGTTGACATGCTGTCTCTGCACTTGTGCGCTGTTCAAACCAGGCTGTTCAGGGTTGCATGTAGCGTGCCCTGACCCGGCTGCGTGTGTCTGAACTGGGTGCAGGGTGCTTGATGTGGGCTGTGGGTGCGGCTTCATCGCTGCCTGTGCAGCAGTGCTGGTGAGCGTGACGCTGTGAAGGCATTGGGGCCTGGCGATTGCGAGATGTGGGCGCATGCATGCTGCGGCACGCACCCACACGCACCCACGTGGGAACCGCTGCCTGGATTCGGAGACGACAATCAACGCAAGTGTACATAACTTTGTTCTGCTTCTCAACTGGTCAGAGCCTGGCTTTCTTGCATTCTCCCGCAGGCTGGCAAGTCTGGCTGTGTTGTGGGTGTGGACATCAAGCCTACTTGCGTGAAGCTGGCACAGGACAACATCGCCCAACTGGCAGCCACAAGCAGCGAGTGAGTGCTTGCAAGCAGAGGTGCCAGAGGTGCCAGGGGACACGCGGCAGCACTTGATGCACAGCTCATGCACGTCAGTTGTGGCACTTGCGAGCCAGGAGTGGCTCCTTGCTGCTGTGGTCAACAATGTATGCTGTCCTGTGCTGCGGTGCTGCTTTCAGGAGCTGACTCGCCGTGCTTGTGGATGTCTTTGCTGCTGCTGCTGCTGCTGCTGCCGCTGCTGATGGTGCTCTGTGCCGGGCGCAGCTTTGCCTCTGCTGCTGGGCCCGTCACCATCTTCAGGCACAACGTGTTCATCCCCCACCAGCAGCTCAAGGGCAAGTTCAACAAGGTGCGCCTGCCAGCACCGCATTGTGGGGCGGCCGGGTCCGCGTGTGCACAACGTGGAGCTGGCGGCCATGTCGGCTGCATGCACATGTCACATTGCTAGATGGAGTGCACGGCTGCACTACAAGTGGACTGCTGCACTCCCCCCAAGCATCGCCTGCACAGCTGTGCCGTGCTGTTCCGCACTGCACACATGTCTGCCGTGGCAGTGCCAGGCGCTGCCCGCCTGCTTCAGGTTGCCGGCTGCAACATGACGCCGCGTGCTGTTGTCTGCTGGGCCTGCACACCGCGCCGTCAGGTGTGCGTGGGGGCCGCCTGCCCCGAGGAGCGCCTGCACCTGCTGCTGCACCTGCTGGAGCCTGCCGGCGGCCTGCTGCTGGCGCCTGTGGACAGCGACCTGCGCCTGTTCACGCGCGGGCCCGACGGCAACGTGAAGCACCGCCTGTTGTCCAGCGTGCGCTTCAGCGACCTGGAGGTGTGTGGGTGGGGGGGGTTGCGGGGGAGGGCAGGCCTGGGAGGAGCTGCGGGGGGGGGGGGTGTCAAAGGCTGGCATGGCGCACCTGCACTGCATCGGCTCACCAGGGTGGCGGCGCTGCTCGAGTGCGGCCTGAGTGGGGTGTCAGGGGCACGCCTGTTGCTGTTGCCTCGTACAGGAGGGAGTGGAGTGCGGCTGCCACTGCAGATCGACCAACCATGCGTGGGTGCGCTCTGCCTGGCCGACTGTCGGGTGCCCCGGTGCGGTGCGCAGGTGCCGACTGATGCCAGCATCGTGCTGGCGGTGATGCAGCAGGAGCGTGCGTCAGCCATGGCTGTAGGCGTGTCACCACCAACACTCAGCACAGACCTGCCACACAACCCCGACACAGGTGGGTGACGCACTGCAGAGATGCAGCAGGAGCATGACTGCGCTTGCGCATGCTGAGCATGTTTCTGAGGTGGTGATCGTTGCCCCATAGGCGCGGCGGTACACAGTGCAGCAGTGTACCAGGGCTTGCTGTGTGCGCTTCTGCAGCCACAGCACAGCTGGGCAGGCCAGCGATCAGTGCAGCTACGCTGAGCCAACCTGCTGCTGCATTGCGCTGCGCATCTGCTGCCGTGATGCCCTGCTGCCTTTGCTTGTCCAGGCTGTGGCTTCACGCAGATATGGTCCAGCTGCTTCAATTCGCTCAACGGCAACGGCGGCAGCAGCATTGGCCAGGATGGCCATGGCAACAGGAGCAACACTCAGCACGCAGGCTCAGACCACGACTCTCTGCCTACCCCTGATACGCCTGTCTACAGAAACCATAAGCCTGGCAGCAGCAACGGCAAGGCAGCAGCGGCAGCACCTGCAGGCGAGGAGGACACAGCAGCAGCAGCAGCAGCAGCAGCAGCAGAGGCTGGCGAGGCGCCTGCAGGGCTGGCTGCTGGTGGTGCAGGCGGGGCTGACGCGCACATGTCCGACACGGGGGCAGGCACGTGCCCAGGCAGGCAGGCGTGGCAGGCTGGTGCTGAGCTGGGGCTGGCCCTGGGTGAGCCGGACTGCGAGCTGCTGGGGCCGGGCTGGAAGCTGGCGGCCCACCAGCAGCTGCTCAAGGGTGAGTGGCGGGGAAGCTGGGCTACTGTGTAGGCGACTGAGAGCTGCACGATGCGGACTGCAGGGCTGCGCACACACACATGTGTGGCCTGTGGTATGTGGTGGGCCGGGGCTTCTGCTGTTGTGTGGTGCTGCACTCAGCTGTGTCCACCATGTCCGGCTCCTTCCAGCTATGTCTGGGCAGCCTGCAGATGATCTCTTGGCGCTTGCACAACAGGGTTGAGCACAGGCCGGTGCTGGTGTCTGCAGATTCGGGGCTTCCTGCACGTGGTGGTTATGCTGTTGCTGCTGCTGCTGCCGCTGCTGCTGCTGCCGCCGCCGCTGCTGCTGCCGCCGCCGCTGCTGCTGCCGCTGCTGCTGCTGCTGCAGGCCGTGCCGCGCACTTCAGGGCGCGCCTCAGCTCGGGCATGCGGGATGCCCACGACTGCCAGCACAAGGTGGGCAGCACCTCCAGCCCAGGACAACAGCGATGTATCTACTGCATTGCGCATGCTGCAGCGTGCTGTTGCTGCTGAGCACTGATTGCCCCTTCATTTTTGTTCATTGGTGATGAGGAGCGGTGCTGCCACCTGCCTGCTTGCCTGCCCAGCCAGGTGCCTGAGGGCTTCACGCTGCCAGCCATGCAGGGCCTGCTGCTGTACCTGTACACCGACCAGCTGCCGCCAGGCCTGGAGCCTGCAGCAGTGGTGGAGCTGCTGCATGCAGCAGCCTACTACGGCACGCCCAGGTGGGGCGCCAGCTCACGGCCTGTGGCTCTTTGTTTGCTTGATTGTGCAAACATCCCACATTCAAGTTTTTTGAGTGGCTGCATGGGGTAAACAAGTTGCAGTCCTGGTATCCCCCAAGCATGGTGCAGTTGCTGTGCGGCAGATGCAAGAGGATTAATGCTTGGTGACAGCACGGCATGCTTGGAAGCTGTTGTTGGTTTGCCTCAATGCATGTAGGCAGTTGCGCATGCGGCTGAGCTGTGTGTGTCTGCCCCTGCTGCCGCGGTGCCCGCTGCCGCTGCCTGCTGCCCGCGTGTGCCCCCTGCTGCCCGCGTGTGCCCCCTGCTGCCCGCGTGTGCCCCCTGCTGCCCGCGTGTGCCCCCTGCTGTGCAGGCTGATCGAGCTGTGCGAGTCCAGCCTGGTGGCGGAGCTGCTGAGGCTGCCCCTGCCGTCTGCTGCTGCTGAGGCGCCCCACCTGCTGTGCCTGGCTGATGAGTTGGGCCTGACACAGCTGCGACGCGCAGCCGTGGGCTTCATCGCACAGCACTACACGGATGTACAGGTGAGATATGGAGCAGGGCCTACTGCAGAAGTGTGGCTTGTGTTGTTGCCGTATCTTTGGGGATGTTCGGGAACATTGTAGCACACTCCCTAAACCGCATCTGACCGCCTGCCTAAGCTAAGCCTTTTCACCTTGAGGCGTCAGACTGCTTTAGCTGCTGCTCTCACCCCTGCTGCTGTGCTGCTGCTGCTGATGACGCCTGCTGGCTTAGTCGAGTGAGGGCTGGGCTGCGCTGGACAAGGCCCAGGTGGAGCTGGTGGCGGGCCACCTGGCTGCTGAGCTGGCGCGGCTGACGCGCCTGCTGAGGGACCTGGAGCCGCCAACGGGCGCGGCAGCGCTGCCCAAGCGGCGCAGCTGGTGGTGAGGAGGCCTGCTGCTGGTGACACCCCCGCGCGCAGGAGAGTGGCCGGCAGCGGGCACAGCCCAAGAAGGGGCTGCAGGGACAGGGCGGGAATATCTGTACTGTGGGTGTAGATGGGCCGGCAGGTTTGGACGTTTGCTTGTGTAAAACATGTGCTAGAATTATTTTAGGACAACAGGTGCTTGTATGAACTGAACGCGAACATTTTTTGCTGCTTTGACCACTTTCTGGCTGCTGCATGCGTGGCACCTGTGTATGTGACTTGTGCAACTTGTGCTGTTGGTGACGATGTTTGGCCTCCGCTGGATCTGTACATTACATGATTGGCTGGAGCAGTACCGTGCCAGCTTCAAGGAATAGTTGCATGTGTATTCCGCCACTATTTTAGATGAAGTGGGCTATCATTGTATCAGCAGGTACTTGCATGAATGTACATTGCACACTAGATGAGGCTGTTGACCAGCTGGTGTTGTTGGGACCCCTATGCTGCTTGTCTTGTACTCTGACGTTCACTAACATCACAAACCAGCATCTTGCATGATGTCTGTGCCACACTAGGCTAGTGTGTACATGTGCACCTTGAGCAGTGTGCATTGTGTGGTAGTGGCATTGATGCAGAGCACACAACATTGTGTATGCTGCGTGCCAGCGCATGGGCACAGGGTGCAGTGGCAGGCAGATCTCTAGAGACATGCAGCTGTTATGTGTGGTGTCCTTGTACACTAGGTCGCGTCCCTCTGTCTGATTCTTTCACCCAGTTCACTGTTTGGCCTGCAAGACAGCGTGCCACCAGGCGTCACCCGCAGCATGCGTGATGTCTGTGTGGATGGCGGAGATCAGGTTGTGGTGCTGAGTCGACTGTCTACATCGCTGCACCACCAGGGGCCGCGTGTCACACCAGTTAGGGATCACCTCTGTTGCTGTGATCCAGCCCTGTGCACATGAGGCTGTTGGGCACGCCTTTGCATGCATGCAGTGCTGTTCCTAAATCTGAGGCAAGCTCACTTTGATGCAAATGCATGTCATAGAAGTGCAGCTGCCAGCTGGATGATGTGCGGTCAAATGCATTTGGTGTAACATTTGAACTGTGGTACTGGTCTGCTATTGTGGCAGTGGCAAGGTTTTGACGGAGCTTTCCCGTGCGTGGTGTCATGTTTCATACAGTTAGCACTGCTGGCAGCTATGAAACAGGACACAGCACTGCATGCCGTTATGTGCATGCACATTCCAGCCAACTGATGTGACGTGGCGTATTTGCCGTGCCTTGCCAGGCCTGGCAATGCAACACATTTGCGAATGCCGATCATCATCATATTACCCATTCAAGCCATAGCATCAGCGCCATCGGCCCCGCGCCCCACCGGGGCGGAAAGAGGAGGGAGCACTGCTCCAGAATGTTTGCATGCATTGCGCACATCCCAAGACTTGACAAGAAAAGCAGCAATACACGGTGACACCATCAGACATCTTCCAGAACTGCCCCAAATATCATCAGATATTTAACGCAACACCTTGATTGACGAATCAGCCATGGACAAAATGCTGCGCAACTTTTCAGCGCAACCAGGCAGGGATCTGATCTCAGCAAACATATCATCCCTCTGAGCAGAAGTAGCAGGGCAATCAAACATGAAGTGTGACAAAGACTCAACTTCTGCACCACAACAAGGACATCCTGAAGTGGAGTTAGCTCTGCGACCGCCAAACTGACTAGTACGCTCATGTACACACAGACAACCCATACGAACACGCAACAGCAATTCAATACCACGTGGAATTGCCACTGAACGCAAGTACGGCCTAGGCCTCCTGAAACCCAAAGCATCAACATGAGTGGGATGCACATGAGCCACATACCGACTCAGAGTGGAGTGTTCCAACGTTTCACATGCAATCCTTTCAGCATGTAGTGTCCTGACCTGCTTGTTGACATGGCTCTTGCACGCACTGGCTCTGCCTTCCGCGGTCACAACATTCACACCATACTTGCACAGCAGGCTCTGCACATACTTGTGCCACGGTGTCACCGCCACAGCACCACTAGGACGCCTCCATTCAGCTGTAAACACTTGATTTAGCAGCCGAACGCCCTGCATACGCTGAATCCTGTAGTAGTACTCCAAAGCCCTCTGATGAAGCCACATATGCAACGGTTTCACACCCCATTCTGCCAAGAGAGCTGAAGAGCATGGGCGCTCCTTGCCACAGCGCATTGCGCATTTGATGATGTCTGTCTGCACTTTGTCAATCAGCTGCAGTTGCCTAGCTGTGGACGGAAACCAAACCTCACTGCCATATTCGACAATGGGACGGACACACGTCAGCAACAGTATGCGTTTAACCTCCACACTGATGCTGCGGCTCTTCCAAATTGGCATGAGCGCACCCTTCACACGTTGCACCTTAGCCAGCATCTTCTCAAAATGTGTGGTCCATGTACAGGTATTGTTGAACCACAGGCCAAGATAGCAGTACTCGGATACAACAGGCACAGGGACATTGTTCCAAACAATGCCGGAGTCGACCAGCTGGCTGGTCTGTCTTGCTGGCAGCACATGCATGACATTTGCGAATGCCGATAAAACAAGGGCCTGCCAAAGCGGCTGCATCTACCGGCAAATGCAAACCATATGGTTCTTAAAAATCTTCAAACACTGCAGGCCAGATATGACTGGTGCCACAAGCACCAGCACAACACACTCTGAAAGGACACACTGTGGCACTGCACGCACAGGAGTGCCCCCACAGCCGCCCACCCTTCCGCATGCAAGCTCTGCGGCGGGGACCCACTGTAGATGACGCATGACGCTGAACGGACAGTAGACGCATAATAAACACCAATCCAAGCGAGGAGCTTCAGGGGGACCAGTCTCTCCGCGTTCAAGGAAGCACATAAGCCTGATGGCTGCTAACGCAATGCACGTATGACTCATATGAGAGAGGACACGGCACTAGCATGCAGTACACTGGCAGCCCACCCAACCCCCCGCATGAAAGCCAATGACTGCTGCTGCTCATGCATGCAACGCGGACCACCCACTGTAAACGATGCTGGCGCCACTGATGACATGTAGAAAGCAGCTGTCCAGATCCAGGAGCTTTAGGGGCACCAACCCTTCTGCGTCCAGGAAGCATCAGGTAGAGGGCTGCGCACGCACATGTGTGATGCACCACTTGACACAACGACCATGCCCTGATCTCATTCACCCGCAAGCCTCACCCGCAACCCCAGAACGACTCTGCGATAGATCAATTTCCCATTGTACTACAGCAAGTGTTTTGGTGAACTCCTAAAAGCTGATCAGCTAACCGCACTGTACCTGTGTCGCTCAGCACAAGACCTGCTGCACTGCGTGCCACCCCTGCTGCATGTGGAGTACCTGCTGGCTGCAGCACCTGCTCGCTTGGCGCCACCCTCGTGGGCTGCAGCTGCTGAAGCAGCACAGCCTGCCTCTGCTGCCTTGGCTTGCGCACGCGTGCGCCGCTGCACTGTCGCTGTGTCCGCGCACTTCGGCGACTGCTGGTGCTTGCTGGCCTGAGCACTGCCTCTGACACGCTTGTGCCTTTTGCGACTGCCGGTTGCGGCGGTTGCTTCCTCCTCTGCTGTGAGCTCCTGACCTCCAGCCTGGTCACTGCCCGCCTGCTGCTGCCTCAGCGCCCAGGTGATGTACTGCTTCAGTTTGGCATCATCGACACCTGCAGGCCAGGGTGCGCACGCAGCATGTGAGTGAGAAATCACCTGCACACCATTCTGCACCAGCAGCCAGCAGCCAGTAGCCAGTGACCACAGCTAGTAGCAAGTAATCGCAGGCACCTCATGCTGCAACGCACTGGGCAAGGCACCCGTCAGTGACCATCCTGCAGCTGACATTCACATGTCGCTGCAGCCGCACGGATCACTGTCCTGCACGGCCAGTTGCCTTGGATGGCTGTCTTTGCAGCGATGGCAAAACATGCGGTTGTCGCTAGCGCTGCAACAAACCTGCACTTGTAGATGTTGCTGTGATACAGTGCACTTGCCTGCAGCAGCCACTTGCCCCAGCCTGTGCTGCTGCATCCCCGCCATGCGGCCCTCACCTCTGGCATCCCTGGTGCCCTTGCAGAAGACGCGCCAACTGTCAGTCACAAACTTGCCGCAGCCTTTGAAGTCGGACGGCTGCTGCCAGTCAGTGCCCAGGAAGCCCTGCGGCGGCAGCAATAGGATCAGCTCGTCACACATCTGTACCCTACAAACACACGCGTCAGGTTGTTACATGCACTGCTTGCTACATGCATCAACAGCATGCAGCATGTAATAAGCAGCAGGACCGTGACCCAGCAGGTAAATAAAGCAGGGAGAGGGGGAGCCCCCGGCCCCGTCATGCAAGACTGCAGTGCAAGCCGCGCTATCTTCACGCATGTGCACACAGCGCAGGCTTGCCATCCGCACGTGGCCAACACATCCAGCAGCAGCCAGCAGTGCTTGCCTGAGACACCGCTGCCACTGCTGCCGTGCGAGCCTGGGTCAGGCCCAGCGGGTGCAGTAGCGCGGCCATGGCCTGGGGGCAGCCGCGCAGGCACGCTGTGGGGCTAGGGAAGGCCTCAAAGAAGCGGGCAATGCACTCACGGATGGTCGCACTACCGCTGGTGCGGCTGCATAGCACGCAGCAGGTGATGTGCATCCAGGGGTCCGGGTAACACTCCTGCAGCAGGCACAGCGGGCTGGCCCTGCAAGGGAACACCGGGGGGGGGGGGGGGGGCAGAACGGGGAAGTGCCGTCGGCACCCATGGCAGCACGTGCACGTGTAGCAAGTGCGCCGCTGCCTGCGCAACGCAGGGATGGTAGGGTCCACAGCACCCAGCAGCTACGTGTTTGATGGACACTGTTGACGCTGCCTGACTTGATGCGCAACAGTGATGGAGTGCTCGCACTGACATGGATGCTGTGCCATCTCTTTGCACTAACCTGATAGTTTTCAAGCACATGCGCTTGCAGCAGTAGAGCTGCCAGGAGCCGCCGGGGCCAGTACCCTGGCCAGCTGCTGCTGGTGCTGCTGGTGCTGGTGCTGCTGCTGGTGTCCCTGCACACACAACTGCATATTGTTCCGCCTGGTCTGACAATTGGCATACCGCAGCATTGCTGTTGGTGTTGCTGCGCCGCTGCTGTGCATCTGCGTCTGCCAGGGGCTTGAGCTGGTGCACTACACTGCCCCACTTGGCCTCTGCCAGGTCCCTCCAAAACGCATCATCCGCTACTAGTGCCTGCAGCACTGCGCACCCAAAGCAAACCAGCAGTGTTAGCTGCATCGTGTCCTGCCACAGTCTTTGATGCATCATTGCAGTGCATGTCATCCAGCTGTGAGCCTGAGGAGCGGCAGACAGACATTGCATGGGCCTGCAGCTCAACAGGTGGGCTGTGCTGCTGGCCACATACGCGAGGAGCAGTACCTGAGCAGGAGCAGCCAAAGGAGACGACATCTGCAACTGGCATTTCTTTCAACACTCTCAGCACGCACTCAGAAGGAAGATCCAACAGCATGTCGTATTGTGTCGCGAAAAACACTGCCACAAGAGCAAGCGTCTGAATTTGCACTGCAAGAAGTGCCAACAACTATGAAGAGTAAGAGAGCATTTTGACGTTATATACGGAAAGATGTGCAGCGATAAAGCAGGGTTTCGCCGATTGGGGTTTTAATAGTCAGCTCAACTGCCACAAGCTTTGAGGGTCTGGCAGGCATATGAACAGCTGTCTGTCCTTCGAAACTCCAGGCAGCAAGACCTTTCAACCATCTTCCGGTCTTTCGAAGGCTGCAGCCAGCTGGCAAGCTGCATGCGCAGTTCACGTGATGGTGTGCACACGTCGCCGCAGAACATTGTGTCATTGACAGCACTAGCAGAGGGACCCGTCCCTGTGCGGCCAATGTCACCAGGATGCAATCACACCTGCCATCATGCACTCCGCTACATCAGCAGGCGCTTGCTCACAAATGACCTGGTGACCTGCTGGTGGTACTGCTATGAGTGGTGCTGCGTGACACAGCAGGTGGTAGGCATCCGGTTAAGTGGAGGGGGCTTGCGGCCGCCGATGGCTGGGCTCCTTGAGCGGATCCTTAACGTGTGGTTTCAATGAAGTTGCCTCTTCAGCACCCAAGACAGCAGCATCGCTTGTTCTGCGTGGGTCAACTCAACTGCCACGTATTGCTGGCACATGCACAGGTGCCGCAGCTGCCAGCAGCCAGGGGCTGTTAAGGGCACATTCAACATAATCACACTCGTGTACTACGCAGCAGCACTCTAACCTAGCCATCATATGTGCATCTGCTGACATTTATTGCATAGCAGTTGTTGCAAGTGGAGAGATTTGGTGAACTGTGCACGGTTCCACTACAAACATTGCCAATTGTTAGAAACATTGCCAATTGCAGGTGCACCTGTTCAAAACCACTGGTCTCGCCAATCTTGGGCTACTGCTCAGAAGTTTGGGCCCCTGCACTGCTTCATAGCTGCGGAAGTGGGCCGCAGGGCGTTGCCAAGGCGCTTAGCAATGACATGCAAGTGGTGCAGTTCATGTTTTTGCGTATGTTGGCTGGGCGTGTTCGCAAGTCTACTTGCAGGCAGCTGCTGTTGCGTTAATTTGGCTGCAGACCCCTGATCAGTGGTTGGTTCACAGCTTGCTGGGACCTGTGGGACCGGGTGGTCTCACGGCCGCCTAGTGACTGGTTGTTTTTAGCAATGCAGGAGAACAGAGACCTCAGTATGCGCACCTACCCAAGCAGCGCTGATCAGGGTAGGCAAAAGTCCTTGTGGTTCTGGCAGTTTAGGTCCCTTGTGCGCACGTTGCATACCCGTACGGGCATGTTCGGCGACATACCTGATGCACTGGTCGGTCTGCACTGCCTTCTTTGGAGTTTTGTGGACCCCATGAGCCTTGTTTGGCTCCTTTGCGGGTGGGCCAGTGGCCCTACTTTGGTATTTCGGTAATTCGGTAACAACCACTTCCACGACTGTCGCATGCAGAACACACTTGCAGCTGGTGCCAACAAATCCGCCTTTATGTTCTGCTACACTGTGCCATGCCGTTGATTGGAAAGCCTGTCAAGGAAGGAAGGAGATGCGGATACTGATGATACTTATCTTGTGGCGTAGCACAGCACTTTTCTTCAGTGGGTACGCAGCAGTGCCTGCATGCAGGCACCAGCGCAATTGGCAAGGGAAGGGCTGCTGCCTGCCGTGCTTGCCATGCCTGCTTGCATGCTGCAGCATGTTATCACACCTGCAGTGGCGGCCACTATACAATGGGACAAGTGAAGATGAAGCAACATCTGGATATATATGACCTGTACAGAACATGTGTACACCCTCTCGCGCCATTGTCGGAGCTGAGGTGCTCAGCCCAGCATAGCTCACCAGTGGGTACTAATGAATGAGAAGTTGCTTACTCGAGTGTTGAGCTCAACACAAGACTGAACACCTCATCAAGAGCTGGCTGAGCACTTGCTGCCTCATGTCTGCATCTTTGGAGTTTGCTGCTCACCTGCGTCTTTAGAGTTCGCGACCGAAACATGCAAACGTTAACATCCATACTGGACATTTGTACTGCCAAATGCACACGGAAGCGGAGCTCAACGAGCTGTGCAAGGTGCCAGCATGGTATCATGCCACACGGTGTAGTGGAGCGTTGTAATGCCAGGTGCACAATCGCTCAGGGCAGACACGATGAGTGCACCGTCATGTCGCCCACTTTGGCAACTACGTAAACGATAGTCGTGAATGCACAGCCGCGATGCTGGTATGGCGTTTTGGCTCGTTAGATCACTCGTTTTGACGTCGTCCAAGGTCATGAAGTTAAGTCACCCGCAGCCACAAGCTTTCAACTTATAAGGAAAATGCACTCCTCCACAAGGCACAGCGTCAGAAACTGCCATCTGTTTAACGTGCAACCTAACAAACGATTTACTCGTCGTCTACCTTCGCAACAGCAACCATGTCCGACAGGGAGATGGGCACCAACAAGGTGATCTGGCGGTGCACTTGCTCAGACCAGCACGCGCAGCTGATGCTCCCCAGTCATAGTTATCGAGCAACATGCAGAGCTTGCAATGCACAGTGCTGTGGCCAGCAGGGGTACGCCTGGCAAAGCTGTTGATAAATTGCAGTAATACTTATCTCACCCTCTGCTGCTTCGTTTATGCTGCTGCAGACCCCAAACGATCCAGTGAAGGAGCAGATCTCCCAGGACAAGTTCGGCAAGTCCTACGACGAGTTGACAGGTGGGGTAGGCATGCTGCCTGGACTGTGCAGTGCAGTTTTCCATCCTTTCCATCTGTCAATAGGTCAGTACAGTGCAAATGTGCACTACAATGGTGCTGCATTGTGCATTATCATCATCATCATATTACCCATTCAAGCCATAGCATCAGCGCCATCGGCCCGGCTGCATTGTGCATTGACAAGTCAATGCACAATGTGAGTCAGTTGGCATGTCCACAGCAGATACAATGCACTTCAAGCTCTGCCGGATTGCAAGTGCATATATCATAGACCAGGATTTGTCACCAGGCAAACCAACTTGGATGCATTCTCTACAGCAAACAACTTGCAGTGCCGACACAAGCCATGCAGCAACACCATGCATGTTCTGGCAGATTATGGAACAGCTGGCGAGTATGTTGTACCCATGCAGGCAGTGCATATGCAGAGCAGTCACTTGATGACGAGGTGACCGCTTGCTCAAACTCAACACCAAATCCCACCCCCCCATGCAGCTCCAAACCATAAGCCTGCTTGCTGCTGCTGCTGCTCCTCCCAGCTCATGAGCGCGTCCAGGTGGGTGGTACCAAGGGCGGCATCACCCAAGGCCAGGGCAACTACACCGGCCACTATCAGGGGGAGGGCTCAGCCACAGAGATGAAGAACACTGGAGACGCCGCAAGGGAGCAGCAGTGATCAAGCTCCTGCAGCATAGCACAGGCGGTAGATGGGGTGGGAGAGCAGTTGAGCAGGAAGGCAAAGCAAAGTCGAATGATAATATTGTGAACAGTTGTGATGATGAAATTGACCAACACTGCACCACATGTTCTGCAGGCCTGGATTGAGCCTGAAGAATGAGTTTGTAACATACAGAGTATTCTTGGTAACAAAGTACGCTAGTGAGCAAACTGCTGTTGTATAATTGTTCAGCAGGATGAGGGATGAGGGGCTAACACCACTTCACATCCAGCACAAAGCTATCACCGAAAATCACTTCCGTGCGCAAGCATATGATGAATGCGGGAAAAAGGATACAACCACAGCGTGTACCAGAACAGCATCAAACAGCGTTAACCAGCATCAATAGCATGCATGCAATGCACCTCAACAACACCTCACCTAAACACCTGCCATCACTTTCACTGCCAACTTCAAACTCAACCACACACCCAGCGCTGCAAACCCAACAGCAGCCATCAAACTGTCCCGCTTCACAGCAGCAATAATGATGCTGTACGGCGTGGTGCTGCCCAGCTTGAGCAGAGCTGGCTGACGACCATACAGGAAGGGCAGAAGCTTGGACAGGATGGTACCCAGCAACACGTGGCTCAGCAGCTGCAGAAAGTCAGGGTCGAGCAGACCACGACGCCTGCACGCGCAAGTGAGATGCACACAATGCAGTGGTCAGCGCGCACGCGTCATGCGTCATAACCTGATGAGGTATACAAGCTGCAACATGTGTGTTAGCACGCAACAACAACAACCAACGAATCACAAACCACTGCAGCTCCAACAGCTCAAGGCAGCAATGAAAGCGGTCCAGGCACGTCAGGCACACCTGAAGAAACTGTAGGCTTTGGCATCCAGCTCATTGAGTGCGTGCATGTCAGCCAGCCGTGATGACGTGAAGCGCTGTGGCACCTGGCTGACGTCACCGCCTGCCTCAGTCAGCACAGTGCCCAGCACCTTGCAGCTCTCCAGCGCGGAGTTGGCTCCCTGGCCTGCAGCATGCAAATGTGTGCCACGAACATCATGCAATTGCGTGCATGTGCCGTCTGGTGCAGCCTAGTGGTTACGCTGGTGGTGCCTTCTAACCATCTGGTTGCATTTGGTCACCGTGGGCTGCACGGTTGCACATGCCTGCTGAGGGGCACCTGTACGCGCCAGCAACCCTGTGCCAGCATGGCTCCGATGGCATGCACAGCAGCTGTGCGGGGCAGAAAGCAGCTCACTCACCAAACACAGGTGTGACCGCATGTGCTGCATCACCCAGCAGCAGCACCCCGGGACCATCCAGCCTTGAGCAGCGCACCCGCTTGCCTGCAGCCAGCACACATGTGCGGGGAATGTGCAGCAGAAGCTTGCTGGGTGCTCCTCCACACCATAACTGAACACTAAGTTGCTGCATGTCTAGAGTATACACAGAGGCTCACAAGATTATTACTGCCAACAATGGTGCAAGATATGCCAAGATTACTATGAACACCAAGTACTGTTGCCAAGTGCTGGTTTCACCTGCTGGGCTTGGTGTTGATGCTGCTGCCTGCTCAGCAATGACTGGCAACCAATCATCAGGCACACCCACAAACTTCTTGCGCAGCAGCGCCTCGTAATCTGCAACAGTCTTCAGGTCTGCAGCAGCAGCAGCAGGAGCAGCAGCAGGAGCAGCAGCAGCAGCATAGATGGTTGTGATCTCAGCTGCTGGCAGCCTAGACTCCGCGCGTAGCTTCATCCTGCCAGAAGGGCGAGGGGCATGCCAAGCCTAGTGGACACATTGCCGGCTGCTTCATGCCAGCAGCATGCGCAACCCGCACCTGTCGCTGTGGCAGTGCGGTGCGTTCCCGCCTGCACGAGCCGCAGCACCTCGCACCTGAGAAGCCTCCAGTTTTAAGGCTGAAGGTGCCTGAGTAGGTGCCATCAGGGTTGGAGTGCGCTGTCACAGTGGTCCAGGGGTCATCCGAAGACCACAGGTGCAGCGTGGCGCCAGGGTCCCGCCTGAACTCTGCAGCACATGGCGGGGAGCGCAGCATCAACGGCAGGCACTGTCTCTGCTGTCGTTGTCAATCACAATGAAAAATGCAGTGATAACACAGCATCCACACACAAATACAGAAGTACATGATCCTGCAGCAGATGCTGGCATAAATGACAAGGCAGCAATGGTGAGCCTTGCCCACATGGACCTGCTGGTGTCGTTGGCAGTGCGTGTGGCAAACTGCAGGTGGCCCGCTGAGCTTGCCGTGATTGCCGTTGCGTCTTTTGACCTGCGCCGACCTCACCTTCTGGCTCTATGTCACCCCGCACGCCACCATACACCTTGTACTCCCGCCCGCTGTCATCAATGCTGACCTGCATGTCAGGGTAGTGCTGCTGCAGCGCCTGCCTGACCTGCGACCCTGCCCCATCAGCACCCACCAGCAGGTCGTACTGCTGCTGCACCCGGCCGCCACCAGCCACACTGAAGCTGACCTGCCGCTGCGGGATGTCTACACCTGGGTGCATGAAACACCACACACGCAAACACGCGCATGGATCAGCATGCACACCAGGCTGCAAGTACCGAACATGCTGCAGGGCATAGACCACGTGCCACACGGTCTGCGAGCATCACGACTGCAACAAAGTGTTGCAGCAGGGCTGCGTCTGTTACACTGCTCGGCTGGCTGCTGCCACCCTTACTGTTTCAAGTGCACAACCCTGAGAGCTCAGCTCCTTGCTGCACCGCACCTGCACAGGCGCTGTTAAAGTGAAACGTGATCTGGGCGGGGTACCGTTGGCGTGCCTGATCTGCGGTGAGCAGGGGCAGGCACACGGGTGGGCACCAAGCAAAGTGCAAGTGGACCAGTATCCGCACAATGCGCCCAAGCAGGGAACAACGAGGCAACAAGCAGGTGCGCGGGGTGGGTGGCAGGCCACCCAACCAGGCGCAGCGCTGTGGAGCGCGGTATGCGCTGGCGCACCTATGAGGTACTGAGCCAGGCTGCTGCGTGAGAAGGTGACGTTGCCCTCCTCCCGACTGATGCCTATCTTGCCCTTCTTGTTGTGGCGCACGGTGCCCTTGGTGATGAACTCGCGCTGGCTGGGCAGCGGCACACCCAGCTGCGGCACAGGGCAGGCAGAGCAGCGTCGGCAGGCAGCGGCTGGGTAGCACAGGCGCCTGGGTGGTTCCAAGGAGGGCAAGCACGACTTGACAAAACACAAATCATGAAGTACCTGGCCATGCTTGGCACATGCGCTGACACCTCATAACAAGAGGTGGCCTCTATATCACCTGCTTGTGATTGTAGTGTTGGCAAGTGTGCAACCAACAGCTGCACCATAAACCGCAGAATCAGCCACCAGTGACTATTACTGGCACCCATCCGCACGTGCTGCTGGAGCACTGCCACAGCAGCGGTCAGCAGCTGCAGCGAGCTGCAGCACTGCAGGGAGCCGCTGCCTCGCTGCGTGCATGCTGCTGCACACCTCTTGCAGCGCTGCCTGCCCCCTGGGGATGAGGATGATGATGTACGCCCTGCCTGTGTCCACGGCGTCCTGCTTGGGCTCAGGGCGCCGCTCGTGCACGTCGACAGCAAAGCCCTGGCGTGCCAGGAACATGGCTGCGGTGGAGCCTGCCGGGCCTGCCCCCACCACCACAGCCCTCTTGCCACTGTACAGCGGCACCACCTGCTGCTCTGGGGCTGCCTCAGCCACAGCGCTGCTGCTGTGCGCCACTGGTATGCATGACCTGCCGGGATCAAGCAGAGGATGCAGCAAAAGTGGGGACGCTCAGGCCATGCTTTGGACCCTCACCGGTGGCAGGGACGCCACATGAGCATGCATGCACAGGGTTGTTGCACAATGAATTACCTTGACAAGCGGTCGCTGCTGTGACTAGGCGCTGGCCAACTTGCAGCAGTTGCGCGTGCTGCCTGTGCAGGTGCCAGCAACAGCCTTGATGCTGCTGCATGGCGCTCCCGCTGGTGTGGCAGCAGTAGTGATGGTGCGCGCCGCTGGGGCCCTAGCCGCTGGCAGCAAGGCATGGATGCATGGAGGTACATCATCTTGGTAATAGACCGACAAAGTTTGCTGCTGCTGCTCTTGTACGCTGAAACACTCCAGGCTAGGCGAGGTGTGGGCAGTGGAGTTGGTGGTGACAAATGCTATCCCTGCCACGTTCGCTCCGCAGCACTACCGTGCGCAGTTCTAGATATTACTGCACTACATGGCTGTTCTCGGTGCCATAGCAGGCCGAGCGACATCTGTCGACTGTTCACCAGGAACCCTGGGACGTGTCCTGTCCTGTTCCCAACGAAAATCCGGCAGACCTGGCCCGCCGTTACCAACCCGCGACAGAAGAACTTGTTGTGCTTGGTTCCATCAAGCCATTTGCGTTCACCGGACTGATGCAAGCAAGAAGCAACAACTGGATTGCAGCTCGTCAAGACACGCAGCAATGGATTGCCAAGGCCTCATAGACATAACTGTGCCTGGTTTACAGTCATAGCAAGCCGCATGGAGCAGCTACCGAAGCGGCGCAGCTAGTTCACCCCCTGGCAAATTCACTGTTCACTGTCGCGAGTGCACAGTTTCAGACCACGCAGCATGTTCAGCCCGGACCAGATAGCCATGCTGGCTGCAGCTCTTGCTCAGGGCCACGTAGAAGAGGGCGAGACTGAGCCTTTGGCTTATCAACAGCGGCAGCAACACCAGACCTCCCGGCGACAGAAGCAGGGCCATGTTCCAGCTCTGTACAGCGAGCCTGATCCAGAATGGCAAGTTAGTCAGGGGATTTCGCTGCTTGCTGCTGCAGCGGACGAGATCCAGGACGAACGGCCAGCTGCTCAAGGAACATCACGAAGCGCTGCCAACCCTGCTGGCGCGATGGGCCAGGTGCAGGATAACTCTTTGGACGAAATTGCCAACCAGATAATGTCAGCATTCCCAGAGGTGGGCAAAAGGCTAATCATTACCACACTCCATGAGTGCTCACTGGTGCTTCCAAGTGAGAGCTGCATGTTCCAGCTGTGAAGCTCACATGTGGCAAGCGTCAATGCTCCTCAGGCAAGGTTGCACTGGCTGATGAAACAGCTGTTTATGCCACCTTTTGTGGTGCCACGTCTGCACACTGTTTGTCAGCATGTTCTGCACTACACCTGACCTCCTGCCTGCCCTGCAGTTTGCTGATCTCCTGCAGCAGACCCGGCTGCAGCAGCCAGCGCCGCAGCAGCTCACCCAGCCACAACCCCAACCTCAGCAGGAGCACCAGCTGGATGCTGCACAGCAGGCCCTGCTGCAGCAGCTCATCATGGGCGCCACACAGCAGGACCAGGAGCAAAATGACCTGGCGCAGCAACAGCAGCTTACGGTGCAGCTGCAGGAACAGCTGGTGATGCAGCAAAAGCAGGAGGAACAGGTACGACTCCATCTGCAGCGGCAGCAGCAGATGCAGCAACAGCAGAAGCAGTTACAGGTCCTGCAGCAGCAGCAGGATTTAGAAATGCTGCTGTTGCAGCAGCAACAGGGCTTCCCTGATGCAGCTGATGCAGGCCCGTCACCGGTGCCTGCCTCACCTGCCATGGGCGGCTTGGTGTTCCATAAGGGTGCCTCAGGCAGGGACAAGCCAGCAGGCAAGCGGGGTCAGGCCAGGTCACTGCTGGGCCAACCCAACAGGCACGGCATACACGCAGGAGCTGCTGCTGCGGGGGCTTATGCTGGTGCTGAGGGTGTGGCCCTGCCGTCTGGCAACCAGGCAGCTTGGGTCGGCAGGCAGGCAGGCAGCGGCAGCAGCAGCAGGCCTGTTCCTCAGCAGCCCCACCCAGGTGCGTACGTGCCGCCGCAGCACCTGCCAGGCACAGGCAGCCCAAGCAGTGATGGTGCCAACTCTGGCGGCAACGGCCATGATGCTGCCGCTGCTGCTGCAGCTATTAATGATGCTTTGGCAGCAGCGGCGGCAGCAGCAGCGATGCCTGCACAGCAGGAACTGCTGCGGCAACACCAGTCTGCTATGCTGGCAGCAGCGGCTGTCGCCCAAGCCGGTGCCAATCAGCAGCAGCAACAGCAGAGCAAAGCAGCCAAGGCCCAGCGAGGTAGGAATGATGGCCCTGATGCCAGCATCAGCAGTGCGCACAGTGGCAGCACCATGGATGATGACGGGGATGGTGAGCCTGACGACGACGATGAGGCGGCGCGCCGCAGCAGTGGTGATGATGCAGCGGCTCTGCCTGCTGGCCTGCTGTCACGCCGCGCGCTGCTGGGCCTGCCGCCCGTGGGCCTGGGGCACCGCCACTCGCCCAGCATCGCGGGGCAGCCCAGCATGCAGGCGCAAGTTGGCAGGGCCAAGCCGCCAAAGAGCCATGTGAGTGCAGCGTCTGCTTGGGGTTGTGCTGCGCATGCATGGGACGCTCCTGTGACAGGCACAGGTGACGCTCACAGTGTGCACGTTGAACGTTTATACGTGAAGCACTACCGCAACCGACAACCGCATGGTGGGGTCGTGATCAGCAGCTTTGCTCCCGCACTAATTTGTGTGGACTTCAGTGCGTGCCTGTAGCTCTGCGGCGCATGCGACCTGGCGCGCCATTGCTGCTGCACCTCCTGCTGCTGCTGCTGCCTGCAGCATGCCGTGTTTGTGTGGGACCTCGACGAGAGCCTCATCCTGCTGCACAGCCTGGTGTCAGGCAAGTACGCAGCAGCGTGCTGCAAGGATGCTGCGGACCCGCAGCAGCTGGCCGGGCTGGCGCGGCAGATGCAGCGCCTGGTGCTGCAGCTGGCTGACGACACGCTCTTCTTCCAGCAGGTGCGCGGCTGGTGGGGCGTGGAGGCGGGTGGTGGCTGTGGATGGGCGGGGCCAGTGCTGCGATGGCCCACGACATGTGGCGTTGGCATGTGGTGTTAGGCGGAGAGACAGCAAAAGACAAAGCAAGGCTGACTCACCCACGGCGATAGCTACCCTGCTAGTTTCCTAGCTGCGCAGGCTTTTTGCTCTTGTGGTTGCGTTGGCGGCAGGTGTTGTAGTTGCTCAACTGTGTGGTGCGCTCAGCTGCGTGGTACCGTCAACTCTGTTTGTGCTGTGTGCAACTGCTGCCGTGTTGTGCCTCGGAGCAGCTGCAGGACGTGGACCTGGTGCACGTCAGTGATGTATGGCGGCTGGCTGCACAGCATGCACAGCGGCGCAGCAGAAAGCAGCGGCAGCAGCAGCAGCAGCAGGATGACAAGGAGGAGACAGCAGCTGGCGCTGATGCTGCTGCTGGCAGCAGCGCAAGCTGCAGCAAAGTGCAGCAACAGCAGCAGCAGCAGCAGCAGGAAAACGATCAGAAGCAGGCAGACCAGCAGCAGGGCAAGGGCAGCCCGCTTGTGGCCAAGCAGCCAGCAGGGGACAGCTGTGACGCCATGGACATGGATGAGCCAGCAGCAACTGGGCAGCAGCGAGCAGCAGAAGCAAGCACAGCTGCTGAGCGCAGCAACGCTGGCGCGGCTGCTTGGGAGGCCCCTGCCCCTGCTGCTGGCGGCAGCCCAAAGTCCAGCGACAAGGCGGGCAGCGCAGATGGTGCTGCCGACAGTGAGCGTGACAGCACTCCCTCGGCGGCCAAGGCCAATGGCAACCCACCAGCAGCAGCAGCAGCAGCAGCAGCAGTGCCAGCAGGTGACAGCGCGCCTGGTGCTGTGCCTGGATGTGGCTGCGCTGTTGCTGGCGCACCGTGTGGGCTGCCTGAGCGCGAGCTGCTGCTGCGCCCGTTCAGGCTGGGCCCCACACCCGACACGCTCAAAGGCCTGTGGCAGCAGATACAAAAGGTGGGAGGGGGCGTGGGGTGTGCTCGCCTGCTGGTGCAGAGCAGTGTGAGCCTGTGTGGTTGAGTGGCAGGAGGAGTGGCAGCAAGGGTGATGGTGCGGCTCCATGTCGTGCGCTTCACCCCAGCCCGTACACGTCGCTGCTGCATGCGCTCCCGGCATTGCTGCAGCTCGCGCCTGCCTGCCTGCCTGACTCGCCAGCCCCTGCCGCCTGCCACCTGCCAGGTGTATGACGCTGGCTCCGGCGTCATGCCGCTGCCCAAGGCTGATGCGCGTGCAGCTGAGCAGCTGTGGGAGGAGCTGGACGCAGCGTGTGGCGGCTGGCTGCGTGCCGCGCGCAACCTGCTGCAGCAGCTGTCCAGCAGCAACGATCTGCTGGTGACGCATGTGCTGGTGGGCAACAGCCAGCTGGTGCCGCTGCTGGGCAAGCTGATGCTGTTCAAGCTGGACAGCGCATTTGACGTGTGTGATGTGTACTCGGCATCCTCTGCTGCCAAGATGGGCTGCTTCAGGCGCGTTGCGGAGAAGTATGGGCCCAAGGCACGGTGCGTGGCGGGCTGCAGGAGCACGGGCTGGGGCTGGGCTAGGCAGGCGCGCATCATGCAGGACTTGCGGAACGACAGGCTGAGTTCATGCTCTTTGCAGCTTGCGCAACACTTGCTGCTCAGCACTCTGTGTGGCTGGACATGAGTATGCTGCCGGTCCATCATGGCTCAGGCGTGGTGCAGCTGATGCCAGCCGCACTTGCAGTTGGTATGAAAGCAGCACTTGTTTGACAGGGCTCTTCGGTGCGTCCCGCTGTGGGCTGCCGCCTGCAGGTACGTCGTGCTGGGTGACGGCCCTGAGGAGGAGGTCTGTGCTGAGATGATGGAGTGGCCCTTTGTGCGCATCACGCTCAGCCACCAGCCTGACCTGCCCCCACAGCGGGCAGGGGCAGCAGCAGCAGCAGCAGCAGGCATGCTCAAGGCACCAGCAGTGGCTGCTGGAAGGGAGGCAGGCAAGCGGCTGCGCCTGACGGGCGATGGTGAGAATGAGGATGACGATGACGATGCTGATGATGGCGACAATGCAGATGATGGTGATGAATCGAGTTGGGAGGCTAAGGCACGCCGCAGCAGCACAGCTGTTGCTGCTGCAGGTGCAGGAGTGGACCCTGGCAGCAAGGGCAGCAGCATGGGCGGCACCACGGGCGGCGTTGCCGAGCAGGCGGCGGAGCCGGGCAGGCATGCAGCTGGTGCAGGGCCGCAGCCGGGTGGTGGCTGCCGCGTCCGCGCTGATGCACTGGGCTCAGCGGGACATCCCTTGGTGGAGCTGACAGCACAGCAGCTGCTGAAGCTGGCCCTGTCCGTGAGCTGAGGGTAGGCACGAAGGCCAAATGCGGTGGATTTGGGGGTTTGCTGGAGTTTTGCCATGTGTTGGCGGGTTGCTGCTGGGCCCCTGCGCGCAGGCGTGCTTGGCTGCGAGGGCAGCAGTGCAGGCTGTGGAGGCTGGGGGGCACGTTGCTATGGCACCTGCCCTTTGAACCCAACCACATTCTATGAGCCTTGACACCCGCCATTTATATGAACCGCAGTGTGGTTGATCGCGTCACGATCAAGGCAGTGCTGTGCATGATCTGTGCTGGCGGCGTGGCGGCTTGGGGGTGGACCGCGCGTAGCGCCACCAGGTGGCGGCAGGCAGCTCCTGCACTGCCGCTTGTGGTAATCAAGCTTCTAGTAGGGCTAGTGCACGGGTGGCCCCACAATGCAGGCAGGCTGTCCAGGCTGCGATCACTCTATACAAGCCATACCAACCCACACACAGCTTGACGGTACTTAGCTTTATTACATATCTGTGTTCAGTAATCATATTTATTGCTGTGCTATTTGGCCTGGCTGGCTGGCCGCAGCATTTTGTGGTTTGGAACTACTTGACTTGCCAAGCGTTCAGACATTGTCTCTGTTGCGTGCTTGAGGGCGGCATGTGCCTTGGTTGCTGTGGCTGCCGCAGCAGGGCAGCCTCACACCACCAAAATAGTGCGCCATCAAGCATAGGAATGCTTGTTTTGTTGTGTTTCAACTAGTGTACCGCGCATGGTGTACCACTGATGGCCAACTGCCCTTGGCGGCAGTTTGTTGGTGAATGTATATGGCTGGCAGCATGGTTGAACAGTGTGTTACGTGCAAGCTGGTGCGTTGTCTTGTGCACGTTTTTGGCATGCAGTTGGTGTGCACAGTACGTTCAACAGTTGCTGTCATATTGAGATGTGCAATGCTGTTGCCTCTCAGGGGCTGTGTGCTGCCAGCGCACAGCGCGCACGGCTCTGTTGCTCTAGGACGAGGTGCCATGTGTGGCATGGTGCGTGCCCTGTGCATCAACCCGGCACATCAGCTCTAGAGCCGTGCGCTGCAGAGGCGTGCGGCTGGTATTGGTCACGTCTGGAGCGCAGGAGCCGGCTGAATGCCTTGTTTGGCGCCTGCTGCCAACCAGCCTCCCCGGCTGTGACACACCACTGAACCTTGGCGATGTGTGACGGCCTTGAATGCCGTGACCTTAAGGTGCAAGCTTGCACACACGGACTTGATAATGTTTGAGCTGAACGTTCTGGTTGGCAGCCTCATAGTTGGGTGTCAGAAATTTGTTTCGGAGCCATCTTCTCCACATGCCATTTTGCATGTTATCGCTCTGTCCTGTCACAAGCAGCCATGTTCCTGTTTGCTAGTCCTGTGGCAGGAGGTGGCGTGGCAGTGGATGTCATTGCACGTAGGATATTGGGGTCTGTGTTGTAAAAGCAGCAACACTGGAACCTACTTGAACCTAGCAAGGAAACGATTGTACCTAGCTGCACTGCAGGCCCTGTGCTTGTTGGCTCAGCTTCCACTCAGCTACACTGCTGTGCAAGGCCGGCCTAGGGCATACAGAGGGACAGCCTGACAACCAGAGCTGCGCATGCGCACCGAGCAACAGGCCATGGCCTGGACAGGATTCGGAACTGCGCCTCTGCATGATGGCCTGTCTCCTGTTGGTGACCAACTTTATCTAGCTGTTTGTTCAACAGCGTCAGCCATACTATAATTATTGTGCTGCTTGGTTCAACAAACGTGTGGCTGTAAAAGGACGACTTGTATACTGCTCCCGGACAAACCATGTGGCTGTATGTATCTGTATGCAGCTCTGATGCAAGCAGTGGTAGCACTTTCAACCAGAACATGCCTGCCAGCCCACTTCAATTGCTGCCGGCACAGCATTCATGCAACTGCACTAACCGCCGGCGTGTACAGGCCCAGCAGCGCCCCCCGGCTGTCAGACGCCCTAACGCTGCCCATAGCCGCAGACGCCTACTTCTGCGACTGCTGCTTGCTCCCTGCTGCAAGCGCCGCTGCCATCTGCTGCTTGAGGAAGGCAGCTCGCTCCGCCTCGCCCTGCAGCGCATCCCAATCGCTGTAGGCCACGTTGAGCACGGCCCAGCCCAGGCCCTGCAGGTGGCGCCGCTTCATGGCCGTGGCGCCCAGCATCACCCGCCCAGCCCTGCCCGCCCGTGTGCGCGACATGTGGCTGGGGCCGTCAGCCTCTATTGCCAGCCGCAGCCCAGGTACGCTGATGTCCACGGCGTAGCCTGGAGCAGGACATGCAGTGAAGGCAGGGTCGGCGGCGGTTGGCAGCACTCCTCAGCATGTTGGCGCCACCAATGCCCAGCTGCTGCTGTGCTGCTGAGGGCGGAGCAGGTTGCACAGCGAGCAAGATTGCTGTGCCGCCATACAGCATCAGTCATGCGGTGTTGCAGCACGCCCCCCCGGGCAGGCTGCTGCCGTGCCGTGCCCCTGCACGCGCCCACCTGTGGTGTTGTCCTCCAGCACATGCATCACGCGCATCTTGGTGAGCGTGGAGGCGATGCCGCGCTGGTAGGTGCTGTGCACACTGGACTGCAGCGCGCCACTCTGCTGCTTGAAGGCCTTGGCTGCAGCATCCAACAGCTGGCGTGTGCCTGCAGGCAGGGCGGAGCAGCCAGTGGTGGGCCAACCCAGCACAAAGAGCACTACACGCACACAAGCGCACTGCGCGTGGCTGCAACAGCAGCCGCCTTCTGCTGTTGGCAGTGCTCACCACCACACCAGTGTGCTCTCCTTGCCTGCAGCATGTCATGCAGGGCGGGGCGCATGCGTGACACAGCAGTGCTGCTGCAGCTGCCAGCCGCCCATGCCCCGCGGGCCGGCGCACCTTGGTCGCAGTACAGCCCGGTTGGGCTGTAGCCCCCCTCCAGCTGCACCGCCAGCGCCGCCTGGTGCAGGCGGGTCAGCCTGCGCACGTCCCCGGCCAGGCGCGGCCCGCGCCTGCACACCTCCACCCACGCCCGCCTGAACAGCGCGCCGTCAGCCTGCTGCAGGCACGCCAGCGACCACACCAGCGCGCTCAGCTGACCGCCCGACAGCTCGGACAGACGGCACACGCTGCCGCTACTGCTGCTGCTGCTGCTGCTGCTGATGTCACTGGCCGCAGAGTCCTGTTGTACCTGCTGCTGCTTGGCTGCCCTGGGTGTGCGGTTCTGCTGCACGCTGCTGCGCTGTGCCGCTGGCAGCTCGCTGCTGGGCTTCACGCACCAGCCCTGGGCGGCCAGCTCTGCCAGCAGCTGCTGGGGCGTGTGGGACAGTGTGGCGAACGACCAGAGCGCAGTGATGAGCTCGGGGCCGCTGCATGCAGCAGGGCCGCCAGCAGCCAGCAGGCTGGCCTCCAGCTGGCCCAGCAGCGGGCACCAGTGGCGGCTGCTGGCCAGCGCCCACAGCACATCAGACAGCTCAAAGCTGCTCAGCTGCCAGCGGCTCAGGGCAGCAACCTGCACAGGTGGCAGCAGGACAGGCACGCGGCGGCGGGTGTGGGGTGAGCCTGGTGCTGGCCCCCAGGCAGCCCGACATCCTTGAGCAGGCTCAGCTCACGTGGCAGCACTGCATGTGCTGAGCAGCACCCTGCTGGCTGTGCCGCTGCGCCTGTCACCAGCAGGGCGCCCTCACCTGTGCGAGTGCCTCCACCTCGGCCTGGAAGAACAGCGGCCCGCCAATGGCCGCCAGCCCCCACAGCGCGCTGACCCAGGCCTGCTGCCGCAGCGCATCCTCCTGCCTGGCGCTGATGAGCGACTGCGCAGCAGCCAGCTGCTCCCTGCTCAGCTTCAGGCCAGCAGCCTGCAGCCCAGCAAGCAGCGGGCCCAGGGAAGGAACCGCGCTGCCATTCAGCGCCGCACTGCTGCTGCCGCTGCCGTTTGGCGATCCACGCCCATCGGCGGCCGCCACGCGTGCTGCTGCCAGCAGCTGCTGCTGCGCTGCTGTTGCTGCTGCGCCGGCCTGCAGCCAGTACGCCTTGGCGATGGACCAGAGGCGCTGGCTGACGCCCGGCTGCTGGTGGGGTGGGGTGCGCGGGGCAGCCAGGCGCAGGCACTCCACCAGCCCCAGCAGCCGCCGGTCACGCGCCTGGCGGGAGGGGGGGCAGGGCAGGGGGGGGGCGGGGCATGATTACCGTGTGAGGTGAGCAACCAGGCGGCAGAAACATTGGGTGGCAGCCTGCACACGCAGGAATGTGCCTCGGGTGCTGCACTTTCATCAGGCGCGGTCAGCTGTATGCGGAGCAGCAGGATGGCGTGAGAGCTGCTGCATGTGGAGCGCGGTGCAGCCCCCGCCCTGCGCCCGCGGCTGGCGCGCTGCTCACCAGGCCCTGCGTCTGCGCCGCACTGGCGCCTGCGCGCTTTGCTGCCAGCGCAACCCCTTTCAGTGCTGCAGCTGCTTCAGCAGGCGTCGGTGCAGCCACCACTCCTGGCCGCCGCTGGTCCAGCAGCCAGCAGCCATTCGCCGCCCAGTCAGGGAAGCAGGCCTCGATGTAGCCCAGCAGCTGCTGGGGCTGCCTGAAGCCCAGCAGGCGCCGCTGCACATCACGGCATGCCTTGGCACGCGCTGCTGCACTGCTAGCCCGCCCCAGCTGCTGACCTCTGCTGCTGCTGCTGCCTGCTGCTGCATTCCCCACAGAAGGTGAGCCGCCACTAGTGGCGCCCGCAGGCTGTGTGTACCAAGAGTCTGCAGCTTTGGCATCCACACCGCTGCTGCTGTATGGTTGCTGCTGCCACACCATTGGGTCGAACTCTGGCCGCACTGCAAGGCTCCTGTCGCTGACAGCAGCACCACCGGCTGCCTGCTGCTGCTGCTGCTGCTGTTGCTGCTGCTGCTGCTGCTGCTGCTGTTGCTGCGCAAGCGGTTGCCTGTCTGCTGCAGCCTGCTGTGGCTCCCTTGCCTGGCTGTTCAACTCTGCACCACCACCGTTGCTGCTGTTGCTGCTGCGTTGCTGTGAGACAGCCCCTCTCTGCAAGAAGAGCTCCCCGTTCCTGCCCAGTACGTCAAAGCCTGCACCCTGCAGCTCAGTCACCCAGCCTGGCAGCTTGCCACTGGCAGGGTCGATTTCGCCAAGCGTGCTGGGCGCTGGCCGCTGCTGCCGCCTGGCACTGCCCTTGCGCCTGGCCTTGCCGGCTGCAGCCCTGCCTGCCAGGTCCAGCGGCCGCGCCTGGTGCCTGTTGGCCACGTGCGCAGCCACGTCATCCAGGCCAAAGTCGTCAGACTCCTCAGGCAGCCACAGGTGCCCGGAGTTGAGCTGGTGCAGCAGCTCCTCTGCAAGAGAGAAGAGTTGCAGGGCACACTTGAGGTTGGGAGGCTGCACAGTAGCAGAATCCACAGGGGTCAGAAACAACATGTGATGGCTGTCACAGGGCGATAGCATCTTTGGACACCCACCGTCTGTGGCCTCAGCAGCGGACTCTGCATCCCGGCCTTTGCTTCCTGAACACAAGGTCTGTTTGCTGCGGGATGGTGCTGGCCTAAATCGCGAGGAGTGCTGCCGGCCTGCTGCTGCTGCTGCTGCTGCTGCTCCTGGCGCCAGCACGGACTTGTGCTGGTGGGCCAACATGGTGCACCAAATGCTCAGCTGTGTTGTGCGTTCAGGATGCGGACTTGAGGTTGCCAATACTACAGATTCATGCCGTGCCGTGCATGACTCCGCTCTCACGGCATCCAAAGTCCACTCGCAGCGATTTTTATAGTGCCCCACGAAAGCCAGGAAGCACCTAATCCAAGGCAAATGCACTGACGAGGGCCTTTGCTGGGTTTTCTTCGCATGCAGAACTCATGGCGGGGAACGGCGTAACATAGGGTTGCGTGCCGATCACTAGCGGTGGAAGGGGCCCACAACAAAAACAGAAAAACCAAAGTTGCCTGGTCTGTGCTCACATAAGCATGTGCTCACATAAGTGCAAGGTGAAAAGCCTGAGTTGATCCGCCAGAACAAACAGCATGGAATTCACTTACTCAGTGCTCCTCAGGGTGACCTTGGCTGTCTTGCTGGCTGTGCTGATGTCGCGAAGAGGACTGAAACACAAAAGCTTATCACCTTCGGGGGCTGTTGCGGCTTTCGTTGTAGGACTGGTGGGTACTGCCTGGCAGCAGCAGTACTTCAAGTGCACAGCAACTACCTTGCCTGCACGGACATGCTCATGGTGCAGCACTGCGTGCTTGGTCAATCTGCACTGCGCAAACATGCCTTTCAATCTGTGCCCTTGTTGTAGGCTGGTTGACGTCGCATGGTGCCTGTCGCAGTTGCACATGGGCTGCGGCTACACCTTTGGTATTGTGTTGATCGCATTCTTCGTCTCCTCGTCCAAGGTGAGCAGCAGGGGACAGCAGGCAACCAGCGCCAGAAGTGGCAAGCAAGCAAGGCAGCAGACAGATAAGCCTCCTGGCGCCATCGGGGTGGCGTGAGCAAGCAAGGCAGCAGACATTGGCTGTAATCAATGCAGCGACGCAACTTGGCTTGTATTGCTAACAGTTTTGGTCACCTTGTTCTGCACAAAGGGGAATTGGCACATCTGTGACGCAAAATGCAGCAACAGCAGGCGGAGCCGGTGCTCAAACTTGCTACCGTGCTGGCTGCTTGTGTATGCAGGTGACCAAGCTGAGTCAGGAGAAGAAGGCTGCGTGTGATGCCAGCTTCAGGCCGGGGGGCCAGCGAGGTGCCAGCCAAGTGCTGTGCAACAGTGCAGGAGGGGCGCTTGCAGCAGCAACTGCAGCAGCTGCCTCCACCTTGGCCAGCAGCAGCCAACATGCTCACTTGCTGCAGCTGCTGGCATGGTCAGCATTTTTGGTGAGTGTTGTTCTTTTGCTTTTGCTATTCTGCTGCTAGTGCTGCTGCTAGTGCTAGTGCTGCAGCCAACGCTGTGGATGCATGCTATCAGCATGAAGAATAGCAACCTGCAGCAGGATGATCAACACTGTCAAGCAGCAACAGCAACAGCAGCAGCAGGTCATCCACAACACGCACAGCTCTTGTTGTGTTGGCATGGTGACAAGCAGAATGATGGCTGCATAGTTGAGCAGTGTGGCAAATTTTTCATGATGTGCTACATTCTGTCGTTCAATCACACTGTGTTCCTGCCTCATCGAAGCAGTGACCTGCTCTGCTGCTGTGCAGGGCCACTACTCCTGCTGCTGCGCAGACACCTGGGCCAGTGAGCTGGGCATGCTCAGCAGGCGCCCGCCCCGCCTCATCAGCAGCCTGGTGCACGTGCCGCCCGGCACCAACGGAGGGGTGACGCTGCTGGGGCTGGCTGCCGGGGCTGCTGGCGGGCTGTGCATGGCGCTGGTGCAGTGGGCGGCTGGCTGCATCAGCGGGGAGTTCAGGGGGGGCCTGCAGCCAGCAGTAGGCCCTGCTGCTGCAGGTTGTCAAGGGGCGAGGTTCTGGCTTGCACTGGGCACTGCTGCTGGTGTGACTGGGTCATTAATAGATTCCCTGTTGGGTGCTACCATGCAGTACTCGGGCTGGTGCAGCATAACAAGCAGGGTGGTAGGACAGGCAGCGCCGCATGTGCAGGCCATCAGTGGCAGGCCTGTGCTGAGCAACAACCAGGTCAATGCACTGGCCGCGCTGTCGACCAGTGCTGGCTGCATGGCGGTCGCCTGGTGGTGGCTGCGCGCTGAGGCAGCGGCGCTGTAGAGGCGCACCCGCCATGTTGACGCATCATGTGAGGACTGTGCACTCAGTGACTGTATCATAGTAACAGCACTGTTGATATAAAAGATAATAAGCACCACGATTGAGGGGGTGACGCTCATGTGTTAAATATACAGTACAATACAATACAGTTGTACAGGACTGAACCTGCCTCAGGCACTATAACAGAAGCGCTGGGGCTATGCTGGTGGGCACATGGGAATGCTTGCCACCAGGCGTAATAACAGACGAGAGTGTACCTTCATCTGTGCAATATACCGGTGGCTGTTGCAGAGCCTCGCAAACTGTCGCACCCAGGTTTTAATCACACAGCCACCATTTCACCACCAACATTTCGAAATATTGTAACAGACTTGCTGGCATGCAGCTTTTCCTGGCTGCATCGCGCAGTATGCGGTGCACCACTTCTACCAACTCAGCACATCCTGTAATGCCAAGCGTGTGAGAAGGAGGATGTGACACGCTGGCTGATACATGTGTAACCTGCCAGCAGCTGCGCATCGATGCTGATATCAGTCCCTCACAGCCGCGCCGCCCCTTCTCAACTGGCAGCACTGCGCACACCTGCAGCGCTGGCAGCAACCCATGCAGCCGTCTGGGCTGTTGCTCGCGTCCACTCAGCTGCAGCCTCCTCCTCCGCCTCCGCCTCCGGCTCATCGCCCTGCTCCATTGCCTCTTGCTGCCCACCTGGCTGCTGCTGCCACTGCTGTGCAGGCTCAGGCTGGTGGGGAGTGGCGGCCGGGCCATCCAGCATGCCCGCCAGCGCCATCACCGAGCTGTGGTGGGCCAGGGCGGCAGCCAGGGCGGCCGACGTCTCACCCAGGCTCTGCAGGAAGCCGCCAGCGGCGTCAGCCTCGGCAGCCAGGTCGGCACCACCACACGCGCCACCACCCGCGGCACCAAGCTCTGCTGCACCGCTGCTGCTGCTGCTGCTGCTGCAGCTGCCTGCTTCCAACTCAGCTTGTAAACTCACTTCGATCTGTGTTACTGCTGCTGCTACACGCTTGGTGGGGCTGGCTGTGGCCCTGAGCTCGCCGTACAGCCGCAGCACATCGTCAACATCGTCAGAGCTGAGCCCTGCGCAGCTGCTGGCTTGCACTCCAGCCCCCACTTCCGCAGCTGTGGCTGTCATCGCAGAACACCTTGCTGCTTCACCCCCCTGCGTAACCCCGCCTTCTTTCGGCTTCATGACATCAGTGGCACATGTGTGGGCAGCTGCAGTCTGCTGTGCCGTGGCAGCAGCAGCAGCAGCTGACCCCAGCAGGTCCTGCAGGTCAGCAGCAGACAGAAGCAGGCCACTGCCAGCAGCTGCTACTGCCTCAGGCGTAGCCCCATCTTCGCCACTGGCCCCTGTGTGCTGCTGCTGCTGTTGGTGGTGGCTGAAGGGTGCTGGCCTGGTGAGCCTGCGCGCAGCATCAGACAGCGCGTACATGAGAGGTGTGGCAAGCACTGCTTTTGTATGGCGCTGGTCGTTGAGGTGCACGGCAGCATGGGACAGCAAGGCAACACGCCCACCATCCATGCACACGCTGCACCCTGCAGGCCAGCCGCCGCAGCCAGCTGGCGTGCTTGGCCTCACCCCTGCAGGTGTCCGTAGTCGCCCACCCAGCGCTGCCTCCACTGCTGCCGTTGCTGGTGTGGCCCGCCCCGCTGCTGCGCAGCATCAGCCGCCACAGCCGCCTGCGCTGCCGCAACCAGTTGTGCCGAATCCAGGTGCCCAAAGTCTGCCGCCCATGCCTGCCGCAACTGCTGCTGCTGCTGCTGGCCACCTGTCGCCCACTGCAGGCCTGCTGCTGCCGCTGCTGTTAAGCCGTGCAGCTCCTGCAGCCTGCTGCTGCCATGTTGCTGCGCCCCGTTGCTTGGGGCAGAGGTGCAGCTGTGTGCAGCCCGACGCCAAGGCTCACCAGGAGGCGGCTGGGCAGCAGCAGTGCCGCTGCCGCTGCTGCTGCTGCTGCTGCACTCTGGCTGGTTGAGAGCGCCATTGATGTCCTGCAGGACACTGCGTCTCCCTGCTGCTGCTGCTGCTGCTGCTGCCACCGCCCCACATGCTGTATCGCTGTGCCCTGAATGTTCTGTCTCGCTGCCCCAGCAACTCCCCACACCAGCTGTGTTCATCGCCACTGCTGTCACCTCCATCAGCTGCTGCTGCTGCTGCTGCTGCTGCTGCTGCTGCTGCTGATGCAGGCCATGACACGTCTGCGGACGCGCCCGGCACAAACCAGCTGCTCCAGGGGTTAGACATGAAGCGGTCTGCAGTGGCAGCTGGCGGGCAAGCCTCCTCTGGTGCTGCTCCCCTGGGCTGCTGGTGCTGCTGCTGCTGCTGCAATGGGCTATGGCTGCTGCTGGTGGCCACCACAGATGAAAGCAGGCGCTGCCGCTGCTGTTGCTGAGCTGCAGCCTTCTGGCGTGATGCGGCCACTGACTGCTTGATCTTTGACTCCACGTGCTTCAGGCTGGGCAGGCCCCGGCCCAGCACAGCGGCAGCTCCCCACCCACGCGCTGCAGCAGCAGCCGCTGCCCTGCTGGGGCCTGCTTGCGCTGCTGCTGCTGCTGCTGCTGCGGGCCTTGAGGGTGCCTGCTGCACCAGCACCAGCTCTTCCTGCTGCTGGTGGGGCTGGCTGGTGATGCCTTCAGCTGTGACCTGGCTCAACAACAGAGTGGGCTCAGCTGCAAGCGCGCCCTGCAGCAACAGCTGCTGCTGCTGTGCTGCCAGCATGCCAGCAGCACCTGGGGCCTGCAAGCTCGCAGCACACCAGGTGGTGGAGGTAGGGGCAGGCACCAAAGACATAGTTGGTGGATGCATCCGCAAGCAGCAAAGACATGAAGCAGCATTGTCAGTAGCGCGCGTGCAGCTACTTGTCAGTCAATTTCCTGTGCCAATTGTGCTGTCAGCTTACTAGAGGTGCTCCTGCTTCGCTGCTCAAGACAGCGTCTCACCAGATGCTGCTGTTGCCTTTGCAGGCAGGATGCCAGCCGTGACTGCTGCTGCTGGTCTGCCGCGTGCTGTGCATCAGGCTGCGAAAGCCACCAGTGCGGGTAGATGGGGTTGGTCGCCCCCTGGTTGTCTGCAGCACAGGCACACACGAAACCGTGCTCTGCACCTATGCTCATCGACGGGGCCATCGCTCAGGCTGCCACAGCAAATGCGTGCACCGCTCCAGCCACTGCTTGCACACAGCAGGGGTGGGCGGCCTGCGCCCATGGCCAGTGGCCAGGCGTCGCGGCATGCAGCTTGTTGCTGTGAGTGCAAGGCAGGCAAGCCACATCAGCACTATTTCTGCCGCTGCTGTCGATGGGCTTGCTGCTGTACCTGTCGAGCGGCGCAGCAGGTGTGGCTTGGTGCGTGGTGGCGAGTCAAAGCCTGAGGCTGACCCCTGCCTCCAGGCACCAGACGGCTTCGGGTGGGCAACAGCAGGGTTGGCTGCGCGCGCCTGCCCGGCAAGCCTCAGTGCACCGACAGCTTTGCCGTGCGCCTGGGGCTGTTGCTGCTGCTGCAGTGCTCTGTTGCTGTGCACGTGCTGGGATGGGCCTGCAGGGGCTGGCCGCTGCATGCACCGAACAAGCAGCAGTGTGCAGGGTCAGCGCACACAGGGGATGGCGTGAGCGTGAACAGTCCTGCAAGAGAATGACAGCCTGCCGGTGGAGGCCAGGCCAATGCATGGCTGGCTGACTTGGCGGCACAGCTGGCATTGAAACCAGCTAGCATGGCCGCAGGAGGCTGCAGGACTGCACAATGAAGCAACTCAAGAAGAGCATGCCGCCCACACCCTCCAAATACCTCTGGTTCGAGCTTGTCGAAGACACTGTCGAGTTGGCTTTGCAGCTGCAAGATCTGCCGCTGCAACTGAGGTACGTTGCGCTGCACCACCAGCGTTGTGTTGCTGGTTCCAACTGCCTGCCGCAGCTCTTGCATACTCAGTATGCGACCGTCGAAACTGTGCTGCAGAGCCATTATGCCGTAGGTGAGCGTCAGTTTAGTGACCTCAGGCCATTCCTGCGGGGTGTAGCACTTCAGGTAGTCTTTGATGTTGCTGTTGTTCAGGGCATCACCACCTAGCCAGGCAGCACCAGCTGGCGGCATCTGGCTGGCTGACGTACCGGCTGTGGTATTATTCAATCAAAGAGAAGCATGTCTGAAATTGCTGTTGTGCTTGTGCGGTTGTGCAAAAGAGACTGGACTGAGTTGACGCTGTTGTTGAGCGTATGGTACATGGGCAATATATGCCGATCGCCGGCCGATAATGACATGGACACGGTGGTGAGATGGTCAACCGCAACCTGGTAACAGTGTATGATGCTGCAGCACATGGGTGGCACTACGAGCTGCTGGCACTCGAAGCAACCCTAAACACGAGAGCCCTCCTGTCTGCCTACCTCCAGAAAATCCAGCCCGGCCATGCTGATTTAACTAAGTAATGTGCAAGCTACGGTTCGCCGGGTGCCCAGCTCGTCATCGCATGAGGGGGATCGCCTCACAGGGCCTTCACGTCCTGAACGCACTGCGCAAGTCCAGCATCAGCAGCTGCACCGTGTTGCGGCGAAAATTCATCTGCAATTCCTCTTATCCCTACCGCACGCGCTCTAAGTCTGCTGACGTGCTATGCACAGAGCCCTAGCAGGCAGCAGCACCTTAGGTGCTGGGCACTCATCACCATGGTGTTCAGCTGGTGTGCATGGACAAGCTTACAGGCCATGTAATTTAGCTTTTTGCGCTGCACGGCGCAGTGCTAGCTTCATAGTGCAGCATGGAACTCGGCTGCAGGATGCGTACCGCTGTAATTGGCTGGCTGGTGCCAGGCCAACAGTGTGCCAGTGCGGCAGCAGCAGCGAGGGCGTTGAGGACGGCAGCAGCCTGAGCAGGCGACGAGCTAGAATCCAGAGCAGTAGCCAAGGGTTGTTGCAGCAGTCAGCAGCCAAGCAACCGCGGCAGGAACTTCCACCCCCACCGCTGTTTGACTTCCAGCCGCGGCCCAGTTCTGAGGCAGCTCTGAGCAGTACCGACCCAGCAGGTGGATCTCAGGCCATGGATGCAGCATTGACTGAGTCGAATGTGGTGGCCGGCAGCCCAAACTTCGCCACCAGCGGTCGGCAGCAGCAGCGGCGGCGGGGGCAGCAGCAGCAGCAGCAGCAGCAGCAGCAGCAGCTTTTTCAACAGCAACAATCCCAGCAGCTGCAGCAGCAGCTGGGGCAACATCAGCACCAGCAGCAGCATGTGGTCAGCAGCAGCAGCAGCAGCAGCAGCAGCAGCAGCAGCATGGCGTCCTTGCCTCCTCCGGGGAGTGGGTTGGGTGGTGATGATGCTGTGCGGGGGCTCGTCTATGGTGCTACCGTGCGCTTCACCGACAGCGCGGCACTGCGGCTCAGGCGGCGAGCCATGGTGGTGTGGGAGCAGGTGCGGGCTGGTGGTGGCGAGCCATGGTGGTGTGGGAGCAGGTGCGGGGGCGCCGCCCACTGTGCTGGGCAGTGCCTGCCAGCAGCAGGCGCTGAGAGCCTGGCCAGAGGCAGCTGCAACGGCAGCTGACTGGCGTGCAGCTGTGCCGGCTTGCAACAATGACCTGCTACATAGCGTGATGTACAGCATATTTGACATGCGCACTGCAGTGTCTGGCTTGCTGCGCACGTCAGCCGTGCTCGTCCTGCCCTGCCCTGCTCTGAGTGTGCTCAGGGCGGCCCCAAGCGTGTGCTGATTGTGAAGAAGCCTGTGCCAGCAGCAGCGGCGCAGCTAGAGGAGATGGCCGACTGGCTGCAGGAGCAGCAGGGACTGCAGGTGGGCAGGCAGGCACAGCGCAGGCTCGCGGGGGAGGGGGGGGGTCCAGCTGGTGCTGCAGTGACAGCAGTGCTCTGCATCAGCCACAATGTTGGATGGCATACTGTGGTGCTAGCGCCCATTGGTTGCTGAGTAGGATGTGGCTGGCTGAGCCGGCAGGGACCTTGCTGCTGCGCTCTTCAGCTCGTGTCAACAAGTGTCGCAGCAGGCATGCTGGCCAGCTGGTGCGAAGCACACGGCCAAGTGGTGCTGTGAGCTGCATGTGCTGCTCGTTGATGGCTTGCTCCTGTTCCACGCACCCGCTGTTGCCGGCAGGTGTTTGTGGAGCGTGCTGTGCACCAGCAAGAGTTCCCGCAGTTCCCCCCGTTTGATGCTGCATCGACGGACATCGACTTTGCCATTACCCTGGGCGGTGATGGTACAGTGCTGTGAGTGACACCCATACCGCTTCAGTGGCAAGCATCAACAGCAGCCTCGCAGCAGGCTGCCAGGCTGCCAAGATGAGTGGACAAGGACAGTTGCTGTCAGCACACACAGGGCAACACACCTCTGGCAGCTCCAGCAGCGTGTCTGGGCAGGCACGCGCCCGCAGCTTGGCTGGGCAGCTGTTCTTCTGATATGACTGCCATTGTGTGCTGACCTCGCCAATGGTGGCTGTCTGATGCTGCCGCTCCCGCACCAGCTACCTGGCGTCGCTGTTCACCGGGGACGTGCCGCTGCCGCCGGTGATGTGCTTCGCCATGGGCACGCTGGGCTTCCTCACACCCTTTGATGCCGCCCAGTACAGGTGAGGCGCGGCGCGCGCCCAGCCCAGCACTGCCCACCACCAAACAGGCCTTGCTGCGCCTGCAGGCCCTGCGCCTCACTCCGCCATACCAACAGCAGCAGCCATGACTGGGCAGTGGGCATCCTGTGCCATCTGCCTGTGTACTCTGAGGCATTGCTGGTGTGATGCTGGGTGGGCGCGGGCTGCACCTCACGCGTGTATGCTGTTGGCTGCCCTGTGACGACATCAGCGCATCCTGCCACATAACCTCGGCTGCTGTGAAGGGCAACGTCACAGTGGCCAGCTGTGCTGTGCAGGGCCTGCCTGCAGCGGGTGCTGGCTGCCAACCGCGAGCCGCTGTACTGCACACTACGCACTCGCAAGCGCTGCGCAGTGCTGAACAGTGCTGGCGACCTGCTGCGCGTTCATCACATCCTCAACGAGTGCGTTATTGATAGGTGAGCTCCGCAGCACCCACAAACTTGACGGGTCAGCGCCACAGCACGCACAGCAGCAGCGCTGAATGGAATGCATGTTCATTACCAACTTGGTGTCCTGGCAGGCCAAGCACCTGGCTCGATGACCAGCGTGCCTCAACGCAGCGCAGGCATGGCAGCACGAGTGAAAGCACGACCTGTGCGCACCTGCACAGCTGCTGTCCATCAACTCCAAACCCAAAACTGCCACTCTTCACCCGCTTCTCTTCACCACTGCAGGGGTGCTTTCCCCAGCAGCGTGTTCCTGGAAGTGTACATAGATGGCGGCTTTGTGACAGGTGAGGCATGCAGCAGCCGCCTGCGGCCTTCACCGTGTCATGCCACGCCGCGTGAGTGCGTCCGCTGCAAGCCATGGCCCCTTCCACTCCATGCTTGTGCTGTACTCAGCACCACAGTTGTGATGGAGGAGGCCACCACCACCTTGGATCAGCTCTGCTTGTGGGTTTCTCAACCCTCATGCACTGCTGCCATTGTCTCATTGTGCTACTTCCTCCCTCTGGCAGCTGCTGAGGCTGATGGGCTGATCATTGCCACCCCCAGTGGCTCAACCGCCTACTCCATGTCAGCTGGTGAGCTCAGCAGGGCAGCAGGGCTGCAAGGCATAGCAGGGCAGGCATATGCAATGGACAAGGCAATCAGCAGCGTACCTGCTCTGCAGCTCTCACCTTGGCATATGGGCTTGAAAGTTACCAGTGCAGACTGGGCACAGTTGTGGGAGGAGGACCTCATAGCGCAGATACTTATGAAATGCTTCACACCCTGCATGCTTGCATGCTTCTAGAGATGATGTGTAAGTAGTCTGGCTGCTGTGGTACCTGAGGCATTTATTTTGCATAAACCTCATACTTGCCAGCATGTGTGCAAAGCTGAGGTCTGAGCGCACAGGAGAGCTGATGGCAATTGGTGACTGGACCCACGTGTAACTACCCTCTCTTAAAAAATGCTTCTTCAAGTGGGGCCCTGTCACACTCTATCAGCCACAATTCTAAACGTCACACACAGCTCCCATCCTGCCCTTTTTTTGGAGGCTTAGGTGCGAGGGTGGTGATTCAGCCACAGAATGCAAGCACGAGCTTACGCGTTTTTGTTTGCTCTTGCCGTTGGCGTCTTGTGTGTGGTGTTGATTGCTGCGCCTTTGCGCATGCTGTGGCTGCAGGTGGCTCCATGGTCGCGCCCAGTGTGCCGTGCACGCTGCTGACACCCCTGTCACCACACAGCCTGTCTTTCAGGCCGCTCATCATCCCTGAAAACGCAGACCTGCTCATCCGCCTGCCACCCAACGCCAGGTCGCATGCGCGGTGAGGCTCCAGCAACTGGTTGCGTGTGGTATGCTGATTAGGCACGGCAAGCTGCTGGCCGTAATGCTGATGCACACAAGGCTGGATGCTGAAGCTATCGCCTATCGTTGATTACGTGGCACCTGCTGACTGTTGCTGCTGCTCTGGTGCAGGGCGTCGTTCGACGGCAAGCACCCCATGCGCATCCAGCGGGGCGGCTCAGTGCACTTCCAGACCTCCTTGTGTCCGCTGCCGCTGATCAACATTGGCAGCCTGGACAGAGACTGGTATGAGGTGAGCAGCAGCTGCGCCTGTTCATGCACCCCCAGGCCAGCCTGTGGCGCAAACCACAGCTGATGGTGGGCGGCTGTGATTGTGTTACATAATGGGCACACGGGCGCCTCCTGGATGGCGTTTGAGGCTGTCCCTTACAAAGCTATCTGCATGGCCTTGTGACACCATCTCTTGAAACAAGAGAGCTGTGGGACGGGTGTCAGAAAAGGCTGCCCCATCCACAGAATGGATTGTTTCTATGGAGTAAATTTGCGGTTGCTTGGTCCAGCCCATGGTAACTGAATTCTTTCAAAAAGAAATGCACGCTTTGCTTGAATGCATGGGTTGTCTATGCAGAGCAATCCTGTTGATATCCTGCATTTGCGCATCCTGTTGTTGACAACTACGCGACACCATTGCAGCTGGCAGTTTCTTGAGGGGCCTTGGCGTGCTGCAGTGCTTTTGGTCACCGTGCGCTGCGGTTTTGTTTGGAAACACCGTGCACTGCGGATTGCTTAGGAGCTTAGCTTTGGCCCCACCTTGACAATGGTTATCAGTGTGCAACATGTCTTTTTGCACGTCAGCTTGCTCAGCTACAGCGCATTGTGCTGTTGATGGCTGGATCTTGCAGCAAGTCTGCAGTCGCACACCCACAACTTTTCTGCAACTGGTTGTGTCTATGTGCAGGGCATCACCCATAAGCTCAAGTGGAATCAGACCATCAGAGGAGCACCAGGAGGGCTGGCACCTGAGGAACATGCAGGGAAACTGGCGCATCAGTCCCTACACATCATGAGTGACAAGAGCTTGCCCAGCTCCAATGGGAATGGTTGCAGTGGCAAGGCTGAGCCAAGCAGCAATGTCAGCATGGTTACCTCCATGCCTTCAGTAGCGTCTGGTGTGGGAGATGTTGAGAGCATGCCAATTGACACTTGGCAGCAATGATGAGATGTGGATGGCTGGCAACACCTTGTCCAACCAAATAGTACTACGTGCCCAACACTGTATACGCTTCTGGGCTTTGCAGATTTAATTATTGATTTGCAGGCTCGTTTGTGGCAGGCAGAACTCGTTGTGGCAGGTACACAGCAGCAACCGCTGAACCCTGCCTGGCAGCCCTACGGTGTCGGGCCTACACGCAGATGTGCCTGGTGTGCGTGCCAAAGTCTAATGCTCTTGTCGTGGCGGAGGTGATGTTCACTTCTGATGATCACCAGCTTCACCTGGGTGTTTTGATGCCCTTTATGTTTGCTGTTGCTTGGTGAGGGCAGGCTGGGAACGTAGATGCATACATTTCACATCGTCCCTATTGATCGTAATCAGCCGGGGAGCTTCGCCCACAGCGGCAACTCCCAGCCTGCTGTCAACTACAGCTGATCCATGGACGGCTGTGGTTGTAGTGGATAATGGGCACACGGTCGGGTCCTGGATGCCTTTCGAGGCTGTTCCTCACGGAGCTATCTGCATGGCCTTGTGACAGCATCTCTTGCAACAAGAGAGTTGTGGGGTGGGTGTCCAAACAGGTTGCCCCAGCCTCTCAATGGATCATTTTATGGAGTAAATTCTCGGTTTCTTGGTCAGCCCATGGTAACTGATTTACGCTAAAAAACGGTGGGAACCTCTGTACAGAGTGTCACGAGTAGGAGCAGACATGCGCATTATGGTGACGATTAGCACGGCAGGATGCTGCTGCTGCTACTGCTGCTGCTGGTGGTGCTGCTGCCCATGCTGCCCATGCTCAGGCTCATGTTCCAGCTCATGCTCATAATTGTGGACAAACAGATAATTGCCAGCGACCCAAGCAGCGAAAGAGAGTAGCCTAACGAGAGTAAAGAGGCTTCGCTGCAACATTTACAACATCAAAAGCATAACCAATCACCCACGTAACAACATGCCTCCCACCTATGCAACTTCGCCGGCTGATATGCTTCATTTGAAAATTTCAAAACTTTAGAATAAATTCCCAAAAACAATATGCTGGTTATTTGCGTCACACAGTGCGTCACACAGTGCATCTGTGTGGCACCATATTGTTCTTGCTCTTCGGAGCGGCCTTCGGCAGTTTGAACAAGGTCTGCCGCGAAGTGTTGCAAGAGATGCTGTCACAAGGCCATGCAGATAGCTCCGTGAGGAACAGCCTCGAAAGGCATTCAGGACCCGACCGTGCGCCCATTATCCACTACAACCACAGCCGTCAATGGATCATTTTATGGAGCAAGTGCACAGTTATTTAGGTCAGCCCTTGTAACGTTCTTGCTTCAAAAAAAAAAAAAAAAAAAAAAAAAACAACCACAGCCGTCCATGGATCAGCTGGTTTTTTTTTTTTTTTTTTTTTTTTTTTTTTTGAAGCAAGAACGTCGACATCAGCTGTAGTTGACAGCAGGCTGGGAGTTGCCGCTGTGGGCGAAGCTCCCCGCCTGATTACGTTCAATAGGGACGATGTGACATGTATGCATCTACGTTTTTAACCTGCCCTCACCAAGCAACAGCAAACATAAAGGGCATCAAAACACCCAGGTAAAGCTGGTGATCATCAGAAGTGAACATCACCTCCGCCACGACAAGAGCATTAGACTTTGGCACGCACACCAGGCACATCTGCGTGTAGGCCCTGCACCGTAGGGCTGCCAGGCAGAGTTCAGCGGTTGCTGCTGTATACCTGCCACAACAAGTTCTGCCTGCCACAACCGAGCCTGCAAATCAATATCTGCAAAGCCCAGAAGCGTATAATCTGCAAAGCCCAGAAGCGTATACAGTGTTGGGCACGTAGTACTATTTGGTTGTCGGGATGTCCTCGCTTCCTCCTGTTGCGGCGCCCGCCGCGGACATCAACCGATGTCGGCATATACGCCGCCCGGTGCCTGTGTCACAATTGATATGAAGGGCTGCGCTCTGCGGTACGCAAAAGCATGCTGGGTTGACAAATATCAGCTTGGCTATATTTGTTTCATTTTTTGGATTCGCGGCAGACCTTGTTCAAACTACCGAAGGCCGCTCCGAAGTGCAACAACAATATGGTGCCACACAGATGCACTGTGTGACGCAAATACCCAGCATATTGTTTTTGGGAATTTATTTTGAAGATTTGAATTTTTCCAAATCAAGCATATCAGCCGGCGATGTTGCATAGGTGGGAGGCATGTTGTTTTGTGGGTGATTGTTTCTGCTTTTGATGTGGCAAATGTTGCAGCGAAGCCTGGCAAGCTTTGTTGGAGCACAGGTGTTATTCTGGTTTATTAAACAGCTTGTCCTTTTTTTTTTTTTTTTTTTTTTTTTTTTTTTTGAAGCAAGAACGTTACAAGGGCTGACCTAAATAACTGTGCACTTGCTCCATAAAATGATCCATTGAGAGAGTGAGCAGCTTGTCGGGATGTCTTCGCTTCCTCCTGTTGCGGCGCCCGCCGCCGACATTAACCGATGTCGGCATATATATATATTTTTTTTTTTTTTTTTTTTTTTTTTTTTGAAGCAAGAACGTTACAAGGGCTGACCTAAATAACTGTGCACTTGCTCCATAAAAAGATCCATTGAGAGAGTGAGGCAACCTGTTCCGCACTCACCCCACAGGTCTCTTGTACCAAGAGACGCTGTCACACGATCATGCAGACAGCCCCGTGCGGGGCAGCCCCGAAAGGCATCCAGGACCTGACCGAGTGCCCAGACTCCACTAAAATCACAGTCACGCAATGACGTCCTGTGATGTGTGACAGACCGTGACTGGCCCTTAAAACAAAAGCTGTCCATTATGAACTGTCAGCTACCTATGCATGGTGCACACCTCTAAAAGCTGCACTTTACAGGCAGCATTACGACACACACACAAGACGCCTAGTTATAGGTGACGGATTGTCGACACAGACAACCACCCCCTGACTATTCATAGACTCTCCACTTCATGCAAAGCACATCCTGCTATTGGCCGAACATACACCTATGAGATATGCGGCATTCTGTAGAAAATGACACCAACACAGACACACAAAACCACACACACAAACTTATCTGCACATTCCTGCACACATCATCGTACTCTGCTACCCACACGCATGCATACATAACGTAACCCAGCTATCAACTTAGCCTTTGCCATACTATTTTGCAACACATCACAACGAGGAACGACAGCCACTACTCCAACGGACCCGTGCCCAATCCATCCCTCACATGCCAGCCGCGCTGGCCCGCACCTTGATGCGACCATTTGCGCCCATCCTATACAGTGCTCCCCACTTCTGCTCAAAGTCAACAAGTTTGATCTCAGGCGACCTCCCCTGCAGCCATGCAAACGGTATCCCACAACCTATCCTAACATCTACTTCCACCCTATCCCACTCCCTCTGAATTTGCTGCCGCAGCTCTGCCAGAAACCTGCACGCCACAGCCTTAGCAGCGTATGATGAGCTGCCCGGCTCGCCAGCTGTACCCCGTTGGCTGTCCATGCTGCTGCTGCTGCTGCTGCTGTCCTCCGCATCGCTGTTGTTGTGGCTCTGAGATTGCGAATTGCTGCCTGCATTGTGGCTGCCGCTGCCATCGCTGCCATCTGCACTGGCCACAGTCACGCCAGCACTGATGCTGCTGCAGCGCACCACCCAAAAGGATTCCAGCATATACGCCGCCCTGTGCCTGTGTCACGATTAATAGAAAGGGCTTCGCTCTGCTGGTACGCAAAAGCATGCTGGGTTGACATATCAGCTTGGCTATATTTATATAATTTTTGGATTCGCGGCAGACCTTGTTCTTTTTTTTTTTTTTTTTTTTTTTTTTTTTTTTTGAAGCAAGAACGTTACAAGGGCTGACCTAAATAACTGTGCACTTGCTCCATAAAAAGATCCATTGAGAGAGTGAGGCAACCTGTTCCGCACTCACCCCACAGGTCTCTTGTACCAAGAGACGCTGTCACACGATCATGCAGACAGCCCCGTGCGGGGCAGCCCCGAAAGGCATCCAGGACCTGACCGAGTGCCCAGACTCCACTAAAATCACAGTCACGCAATGACGTCCTGTGATGTGTGACAGACCGTGACTGGCCCTTAAAACAAAAGCTGTCCATTATGAACTGTCAGCTATCAATGCATGGTGCACACCTCTAAAAGCTGCACTTTACAGGCAGCATTACGACACACACACAAGACGCCTAGTTATAGGTGACGGATTGTCGACACAGACAACCACCCCCTGACTATTCATAGACTCTCCACTTCATGCAAAGCACATCCTGCTATTGACCGAACATACACCTATGAGATATGCGGCATTCTGTAGAAAATGACACCAAAACAGACACACAAAACCACACACACAAACTTATCTGCACATTCCTGCACACATCATCGTACTCTGCTACCCACACGCATGCATACATAACGTAACCCAGCTATCAACTTAGCCTTTGCCATACTATTTTGCAACACATCACAACGAGGAACGACAGCCACTACTCCAACGGACCCGTGCCCAATCCATCCCTCACATGCCAGCCGCGCTGGCCCGCACCTTGATGCGACCATTTGCGCCCATCCTATACAGTGCTCCCCACTTCTGCTCAAAGTCAACAAGTTTGATCTCAGGCGACCTCCCCTGCAGCCATGCAAACGGTATCCCACAACCTATCCTAACATCTACTTCCACCCTATCCCACTCCCTCTGAATTTGCTGCCGCAGCTCTGCCAGAAACCTGCACGCCACAGCCTTAGCAGCGTATGAGCTGCCGAGCAAGTGCACAGTTATTTAGGTCAGCCCTTGTAACGTTCTTGCTTCAAAAAAAAAAAAAAAAAAAAAAAAAAAATGATGAGCTGCCCGGCTCGCCAGCTGTACCCCGTTGGCTGTCCATGCTGCTGCTGCTGCTGCTGCTGTCCTCCGCATCGCTGTTGTTGTGGCTCTGAGATTGCGAATTGCTGCCTGCATTGTGGCTGCCGCTGCCATCGCTGCCATCTGCACTGGCCACAGTCACGCCAGCCCTGATGCTGCTGCAGCGCACCACCCAAATGGATTCCAGCAGCAGCAGACGCAGCTGCGTCCACATCTGCTGCTGCCCTGCTGGCGGCGCCCACACACTGAAGTCATCCAGCAGCAGCAGACGGCTGTTATTAACAGGGACCACTGCTCCGGGCTGCACACGCTGCCACACCTGTTGCGCGTACCACTGCCATGCTGCTGCAGCTACAGGGCACTCCACTAACAAGTGGGTGAGGGTCTCCAGTTGCTGCGGCTGCTGACACTGCTGTGCTGGGCAGGTAAAGTGAGCCGGCGCGCGCCTGCTGGATGCCAGCATGCGCCGTGCGCCTACCTTCACTCCTGCATGCAGAATCCGCCAGCCAAACACTCGCAGCCGCCTCGGCAGCTGGGTGTCTTTCAGCCGCTGATAACTTACCACCCAGCGGTGCTGCCTGGCATTGACAGCACCCATGGATTGAGTGATCGGGTCCAGTAGATCATTGTGTGCTGGGCAGCTGATGCGCTGCTGTTGCTGCTCCTGTTGCTGCCGCTGAGCCGTGACTACTGCTGCTGCTGTTGCTGCGCGCTGTCTTGGCAGCTCCCGCTCCCTGGACGGATCCATCCAGGACGCATGGTAAGCTGCCATCATAGCTGCATCGCTAAACCGCTGGCTGTCACTGCTGCTGCTGCTGCGATTGCCAGGCGCCTCGCTACTTTGCTGCATTTGCTGGAAGGACCGTTTCTGAGCTGCCTCCATCTCCTGCAAGCCGTCCTGTGGCAGACCTTGTTCTAACTACCGAAGGCCGCTCCGGAGAGCAAGAACAGTATGGTGCCACACAGATGCACTGTGTGACGCAAATACCCAGCATATTGTTTTTGGGAATTTATTTTGAAGGTTTGAATTTTTCCAAATCAAGCATATCAGCCGGCTGGATGGTGTGTGCAGGCATGTGTAGATAAGTTTGTGTGTGTGGTTTTGTGTGTCTGTGTTGGTGTCATTTTCTGCAGAACGCCACATATCTCATAGGTGTAGGTTCGGTCAATAGCAGGATGTGCTTTGCATGAAGTGGAGAGTCTATGAATAGTCAGATGGTGATTGTCTGTGTCGACAATCCGTCACCTGTAAATAGGCGTCTTGTGTGTGTGTCGTATTGTTGCCTGTGAAGTGCAGCTTTTAGAGGTGTGCAAGTCACCATGCATTGATAGCTGACAGTTACACTATGGACAGCTTTTGTTTCAAGGGCCAGTCACGGTCTGTCACTCATCACAGGACGTCATTGCGTGACTGTGATTTTAGTGGAGTCTGGGCACTCGGTCAGGTCCTGGATGCCTTTCGGGGCTGCCCCGCACGGGGCTGTCTGCATGATCGTGTGACAGCGTCTCTTGGTACAAGAGACCTGTGGGGTGAGTGCGGAACAGGTTGCCTCACTCCCTCAATGGATCATTTTATGGAGCAAGTGCACAGTTATTTAGGTCAGCCCTTGTAACGTTCTTGCTTCAAAAAAAAAAAAAAAAAAAAAAAAAAAATATCAGCCGGCGATGTTGCATAGGTAGGAGGCATGTTGTTTTGTAGGTGATTGTTTCTGCTTTGATGTGGCAAATGTTGCAGCAAAGCCTGGCAAGCTTTGTTGGAGCACAGGTGTTATTCTGGTTTATTAAAAGCTTGTCTTTTATTTTGTCTTTTTTTTTTTAATTTTGTCGGGATGTCTTCGCTTCCTCCTGTTGCGGCGCCCGCCGCGGACATCAACCGATGTCGGCATATACGCCGCCCTATGCCGGTGTCACAATTAATATAAAAGGCTCTGCTCTGCTGGTACGCTAAAGCATGCTGGGTTGGCAAATATCAGCTTGGCTTTATTTTGTTTTATTTTATGGATTCGCGGCATACCTTGTTCAAACTACCGAAGGCCGCTCCGAGAGCAAGAACATGATGGTGCCACACAGATGCACTGTGTGACGCAAATACCCAGCATATTGTTTTTGGGATTATATTTTAAAGTTTTGAATTTTTCCAAATCAAGCATATCAGCCGGCGATGTTGCATAGGTAGGAGGCATGTTGTTTTGTGGGTGATTGTTTCTGCTTTGATGTGGCAAATGTTGCAGCAAAGCCTGGCAAGCTTTGTTGGAGCACAGGTGTTATTCTGGTTTATTAAAAAGCTTGTCTTTTATTTTGTCCTTTTTGTTTAATTTTGTCGGGATGTCTTCGCTTCCTCCTGTTGCGGCGCCCGCCGCGGACTTTTTTTTTTTTTTTTGGAAGCAAGAACGTTACAAGGGCTGACCTAAATAACTGTGCACTTGCTCCATAAAATGATCCATTGAGAGAGTGAGCAGCTTGTCGGGATGTCTTCGCTTCCTCCTGTTGCGGCGCCCGCCGCCGACATTAACCGATGTCGGCATATACGCCGCCCTGTGCCTGTGTCACGATTAATAGAAAGGGCTTCGCTCTGCTGGTACGCAAAAGCATGCTGGGTTGACATATCAGCTTGGCTATATTTATATAATTTTTGGATTCGCGGCAGACCTTGTTCTTTTTTTTTATTTTTTTTTTTTTATTTTTGAAGCAAGAACGTTACAAGGGCTGACCTAAATAACTGTGCACTTGCTCCATAAAAAGATCCATTGAGAGAGTGAGGCAACCTGTTCCGCACTCACCCCACAGGTCTCTTGTACCAAGAGACGCTGTCACACGATCATGCAGACAGCCCCGTGCGGGGCAGCCCCGAAAGGCATCCAGGACCTGACCGAGTGCCCAGACTCCACTAAAATCACAGTCACGCAATGACGTCCTGTGATGTGTGACAGACCGTGACTGGCCCTTAAAACAAAAGCTGTCCATTATGAACTGTCAGCTATCAATGCATGGTGCACACCTCTAAAAGCTGCACTTTACAGGCAGCATTACGACACACACACAAGACGCCTAGTTATAGGTGACGGATTGTCGACACAGACAACCACCCCCTGACTATTCATAGACTCTCCACTTCATGCAAAGCACATCCTGCTATTGACCGAACATACACCTATGAGATATGCGGCATTCTGTAGAAAATGACACCAACACAGACACACAAAAACCACACACACAAACTTATCTGCACATTCCTGCACACATTATCGTACTCTGCTACCCACACGCATGCATACATAACGTAACCCAGCTATCAACTTAGCCTTTGCCATACTATTTTGCAACACATCACAACGAGGAACGACAGCCACTACTCCAACGGACCCGTGCCCAATCCATCCCTCACATGCCAGCCGCGCTGGCCCGCACCTTGATGCGACCATTTGCGCCCATCCTATACAGTGCTCCCCACTTCTGCTCAAAGTCAACAAGTTTGATCTCAGGCGACCTCCCCTGCAGCCATGCAAACGGTATCCCACAACCTATCCTAACATCTACTTCTTTTTTTTTTTTTTTTTTTTTTTTTTTTTTTTTTGAAGCAAGAACGTTACAAGGGCTGACCTAAATAACTGTGCACTTGCTCCATAAAATGATCCATTGAGAGAGTGAGGCAACCTGTTCCGCACTCACCCCACAGGTCTCTTGTACCAAGAGACGCTGTCACACGATCATGCAGACAGCCCCGTGCGGGGCAGCCCCGAAAGGCATCCAGGGACTTCCAGCGCAAGTGGCGGGGGTTATACAGGCGATCGCGCTGGGGCTATGACGGGCGTTTGTTAGCAAAAGTCTGCACAGCTGACCTGTAAGGGATGTGTAGGTATGGAAGGATGATACGGAGTTAATAGGTGGGTGGTCTCTTGCTTTGCACAATTTAAGTGTGGTGTATGAATATGCATGGGGCCCCTGATGCCAAGGTGGGGCCGGGGCAATATGTGAATGGTGAATATTGATGCCCGTAATGAGGTGTGGGGGTGTTTGCAAACTGCATCTGATCCTTCGACAGCTGTGGTTATAGTGATACCCATGTACTGTGTGTATCTGTGTATGTGTGTGTGCCTCTTTTTGACGGTGGGTATATATTGGATAGGCGCACACTGGACGTGTTGCTAGCATGGCTGATTAATTTGTGGTTAACAAGCTTTGATGGTGCGATGTGCACCGATGGGTATTATATGCAAGGCACAGCCAGACGTTGGGTGTCGCTGCAAACTGATACTCAAAATTGGCTGCGGACTGCGGTTGATATATGGACAGCTGTGGTCATAATTTGCACACGCGCATGTTGAAAGAATGTGCATGGTTTGTTGCTTAGTTTTGTGTTGTATGTTTTCAGTATGGATGTGTTGCCTAATATCATATCAGGATTGGTCACATGTACAGCACGCCTCCTAAACATCATCAGTAGCCAGGTTGTGGGCATCGCCTTCAGTGGCAAGTCATGACCTGTGGCAAACTGCAGCCACTCCATGGATGGCTGTGGTTATAGTGGATACTGGGCACTTGGTCGGGTCGGGTCCTGGATGCCTCAATGGCTGCTCTTCGCGGAGCTATCTGCATGACCTTGTGACGGCACCTCTCAAAGGGGAGAGTGTCGTGGGGTGGGTGTGAGAACAGGTTGCCCCATTCCCTCTTGGATAATTTTTGAAGTAGGGTTGCGGTTTGCTTAGTCGAGCCAATGTAACACTGCTTTGCCAAAAAAAAAAAAAAAAAAAAAAAAAAAAAAAAAAAAAAAAAAAAGGCATCCAGGACCTGACCGAGTGCCCAGACTCCACTAAAATCACAGTCACGCAATGACGTCCTGTGATGAGTGACAGACCGTGACTGGCCCTTGAAACAAAAGCTGTCCATAGTGTAACTGTCAGCTATCAATGCATGGTGACTTGCACACCTCTAAAAGCTGCACTTCACAGGCAACAATACGACACACACACAAGACGCCTATTTACAGGTGACGGATTGTCGACACAGACAATCACCATCTGACTATTCATAGACTCTCCACTTCATGCAAAGCACATCCTGCTATTGACCGAACCTACACCTATGAGATATGTGGCGTTCTGCAGAAAATGACACCAACACAGACACACAAAACCACACACACAAACTTATCTACACATGCCTGCACACACCATCGTACTCTGCTACCCACACGCATGCATACATAACGTAACCCAGCCATCAACTTTGCCTTTGCCATACTATTTTGCAACACATCACAACGAGGAACGACAGCCACTACTCCAACGGACCCGTGCCCAACCCATCCCTCACATGCCAGCCGCGCTGGCCCGCACCTTGATGCGACCATTTGCGCCCATCCTATACAGCGCTCCCCACTTCTGCTCAAAGTCAACAAGTTTGATCTCAGGCGACCTGCCCTGCAGCCATGCAAACGGTATCCCACAACCTATCCTAACATCTACTTCCACCCTATCCCACTCCCTCTGAATTTGCTGCCGCAGCTCTGCCAGAAACCTGCACGCCACAGCCTTAGCAGCGTATGATGAGCTGCCCGGTTCGCCAGCTGTACCCCGTTGGCTGTCCATGCTGCTGCTGCTGCTGCTGTCCTCCGCATCGCTGTTGTTGTGGCTCTGAGATTGCGAATTGCTGCCTGCATTGTGGCTGCCGCTGCCATCGCTGGCATCTGCACTGGCCACAGTCGCGCCAGCCCTGATGCTGCTGCAGCGCACCACCCAAATGGATTCCAGCAGCAGCAGACGCAGCTGCGTCCACATCTGCTGCTGCCCTGCTGGCGGCGCCCACACACTGAGGTCATCCAGCAGCAGCAGACGGCTGTTATTAACAGGGACCACTACTCCGGGCTGCACACGCTGCCACACCTGTTGCGCGTACCACTGCCATGCTGCTGCAGCTACAGGGCACTCCACTAACAAGTGGGTGAGGGTCTCCAGTTGCTGCGGCTGCTGACACTGCTGTGCTGGACACGTAAAGTGAGCCGGCGCGCGCCTGCTGGATGCCAGCATGCGCCGTGCGCCTACCTTCACTCCTGCATGCAGAATCCGCCAGCCAAACACTCGCAGCCGCCTCGGCAGCTGGGTGTCTTTCAGCCGCTGATAACTCGCCACCCAGCGGTGCTGCCTGGCATTGACAGCACCCATGGATTGAGTGATCGGGTCCAGTAGATCATTGTGTGCTGGGCAGCTGATGCGCTGCTGTTGCTGCTCCTGTTGCTGCCGCTGAGCCGTGACTACTGCTGCTGCTGTTGCTGCGCGCTGTCTTGGCAGCTCCCGCTCCCTGGACGGATCCATCCAGGACGCATGGTAAGCTGCCATCATAGCTGCATCGCTAAACCGCTGGCTGTCACTGCTGCTGCTGCTGCGATTGCCAGGCGCCTCGCTACTTTGCTGCTGATACTCAAAATTGGCTGCGGACTGCGGTTGATCTATGGACAGCTGTGGTCGTAATTTGCACACGCACATGTTGAAAGAATGTGCATGGCTTGTTGCTTAGTTTTGTGTTGTATGTTTTCAGTATGGATGTGTTGCCTAATATCATATCAGGATTGGTCACATGTACAGCACGCCTCCTAAACATCATCAGTAGCCAGGTTGTGGGCATCGCCTTCAGTGGCAAGTCATGACCTGTGGCAAACTGCAGCCACTCCATGGATGGCTGTGGTTATAGTGGATACTGGGCACTTGGTCGGGTCGGGTCCTGGATGCCTCAATGGCTGCTCTTCGCGGAGCTATCTGCATGACCTTGTGACGGCACCTCTCAAAGGGGAGAGTGTCGTGGGGTGGGTGTGAGAACAGGTTGCCCCATTCCCTCTTGGATATTTTTTGAAGTAGGGTTGCGGTTTGCTTAGTCGAGCCAATGTAACACTGCTTTGCCAAAAAAAAAAAAAAAAAAAAAAAAAAAAAAATACTTTGCTGCATTTGCTGGAAGGACCGTTTCTGAGCTGCCTCCATCTCCTGCAAGCCGTCCTGTGGCAGACCTTGTTCTAACTACCGAAGGCCGCTCCGGAGAGCAAGAACAGTATGGTGCCACACAGATGCACTGTGTGACGCAAATACCCAGCATATTGTTTTTGGGAATTTATTTTGAAGGTTTGAATTTTTCCAAATCAAGCATATCAGCCGGCTGGATGGTGTGTGCAGGCATGTGTAGATAAGTTTGTGTGTGTGGTTTTGTGTGTCTGTGTTGGTGTCATTTTCTGCAGAACGCCACATATCTCATAGGTGTAGGTTCGGTCAATAGCAGGATGTGCTTTGCATGAAGTGGAGAGTCTATGAATAGTCAGATGGTGATTGTCTGTGTCGACAATCCGTCACCTGTAAATAGGCGTCTTGTGTGTGTGTCGTATTGTTGCCTGTGAAGTGCAGCTTTTAGAGGTGTGCAAGTCACCATGCATTGATAGCTGACAGTTACACTATGGACAGCTTTTGTTTCAAGGGCCAGTCACGGTCTGTCACTCATCACAGGACGTCATTGCGTGACTGTGATTTTAGTGGAGTCTGGGCACTCGGTCAGGTCCTGGATGCCTTTCGGGGCTGCCCCGCACGGGGCTGTCTGCATGATCGTGTGACAGCGTCTCTTGGTACAAGAGACCTGTGGGGTGAGTGCGGAACAGGTTGCCTCACTCCCTCAATGGATCATTTTATGGAGCAAGTGCACAGTTATTTAGGTCAGCCCTTGTAACGTTCTTGCTTCAAAAAAAAAAAAAAAAAAAAAAAAAAAAAATATCAGCCGGCGATGTTGCATAGGTAGGAGGCATGTTGTTTTGTAGGTGATTGTTTCTGCTTTGATGTGGCAAATGTTGCAGCAAAGCCTGGCAAGCTTTGTTGGAGCACAGGTGTTATTCTGGTTTATTAAAAAGCTTGTCTTTTATTTTGTCTTTTTTTTTTTAATTTTGTCGGGATGTCTTCGCTTCCTCCTGTTGCGGCGCCCGCCGCGGACATTAACCGATGTCGGCATATACGCCGCCCTATGCCGGTGTCACAATTAATATAAAAGGCTCTGCTCTGCTGGTACGCTAAAGCATGCTGGGTTGGCAAATATCAGCTTGGCTTTATTTTGTTTTATTTTATGGATTCGCGGCATACCTTGTTCAAACTACCGAAGGCCGCTCCGAGAGCAAGAACATGATGGTGCCACACAGATGCACTGTGTGACGCAAATACCCAGCATATTGTTTTTGGGATTATATTTTAAAGTTTTGAATTTTTCCAAATCAAGCATATCAGCCGGCGATGTTGCATAGGTAGGAGGCATGTTGTTTTGTGGGTGATTGTTTCTGCTTTGATGTGGCAAATGTTGCAGCAAAGCCTGGCAAGCTTTGTTGGAGCACAGGTGTTATTCTGGTTTATTAAAAAGCTTGTCTTTTATTTGTCCTTTTTGTTTAATTTTGTCGGGATGTCTTCGCTTCCTCCTGTTGCGGCGCCCGCCGCGGACTTTTTTTTTTTTTTTGGAAGCAAGAACGTTACAAGGGCTGACCCAAATAACTGTGCACTGGCTCCATAAAAAGATCCATTGAGAGAGTGAGGCAACCTGTTCCGCACTCACCCCACAGGTCTCTTGTACCAAGAGACGCTGTCACACGATCATGCAGACAGCCCCGTGCGGGGCAGCCCCGAAAGGCATCCAGGACCTGACCGAGTGCCCAGACTCCACTAAAATCACAGTCACGCAATGACGTCCTGTGATGTGTGACAGACCGTGACTGGCCCTTGAAACAAAAGCTGTCCATAATGTAACTGTCAGCTATCAATGCATGGTGCACACCTCTAAAAGCTGCACTTTACAGGCAGCATTACGACACACACACAAGACGCCTATTTATAGGTGACGGATTGTCGACACAGACAATCACCACCTGACTATTCATAGACTCTCCACTTCATGCAAAGCACATCCTGCTATTGACCGAACATACACCTATGAGATATGCGGCATTCTGTAGAAAATGACACCAACACAGACACACAAAACCACACACACAAACTTATCTGCACATGCCTGCACACATCATCGTACTCTGCTACCCACACGCATGCATACATAACGTAACCCAGCCTTCAACTTAGCCTTTGCCATACTATTTTGCAACACATCACAACGAGGAACGACAGCCACTACTCCAACGAATGCATTGTATATCCTGCCCGAACCGTCAAAACAGACCACCACGCCTCGTAGAGCCGTGCCCAATCCATCCCTCACATGCCAGCCGCGCTGGCCCGCACCTTGATGCGACCATTTGCGCCCATCCTATACAGTGCTCCCCACTTCTGCTCAAAGTCAACAAGTTTGATCTCAGGCGACCTTCCCTGCAGCCATGCAAACGGTATCCCACAACCTATCCTAACATCTACTTCCACCCTATCCCACTCCCTCTGAATTTGCTGCCGCAGCTCTGCCAGAAACCTGCACGCCACAGCCTTAGCAGCGTATGATGAGCTGCCCGGCTCGCCAGCTGTACCCCGTTGAGCACAGGTGTTATTATGGTTTATTAAACAGCTTGTCGGGATGTGTTCGCTTCCTCCTGTTGCGGCGCCCGCCGCGGACATTAACCGATGTCGGCATATACGCCGCCCTGTGCCTGTGTTTTTTTTTT